>JANDJT010000092.1:20955682-20965883 GCA_024331685.1 Stegophilus panzeri | reverse complement strand
CAGGTCGATTCATAACATTTCCAGTTGACTGGAACTTCTTAATTATTGCCCTGATGGTGGAAACGGGCATTTTCAATACTTCTGCTATTTTCTTATAGACACTTCCCATTTTGTGAAGCTCAACAACCTTTTGCCGCACATCACATCTATATTCCTTGGTCTTACCCGTTGTTATGAATGACTAAGGGAATTTGGCCTATGTGTTACCTCATATTTATACCCCTGTGAAACAGGTAGTCAATGTTGAACAATTTCCTGTTCCTAGTCACCCAGGTGTACTAAAATATTTTTTAAATATCCGCAATGTCTTAATGTAAAGCTGTAGCTTACAATTTCCCTGGGATGTTCAACAAACGTGTGTGATTGGTCAGGTGTCCACAAACCTTTGGCTATATAGTGTATTTTGTCACAAATAAAGATTAGTTATAAGAATAGACCATGACAACGCTATGTTTTTTATTGTTGTTTTTTTTTTTTGTTTGTTTGTTATTATTATATTGTCTCTCAAATACATTTTTAAGTTCCCCCCCCCCCTCTCGCTCTCTCTTTTGCGCTTTCCACGTGCTCAGCTAAAGCCCAGGATGGAGCCGCAATGGAAATGCAGCCCCTGAACAGCGACGAAGGAGCAGATGCAGATGAGAAGCGCAAAGCCAAAAAAGAGAAATCCGTTCTCCAAGGGAAGCTGACTAAACTAGCAGTCCAAATTGGCAAAGCAGGTCAGTGCATTTTAGTTCTTTTACTCTTCTTAGGGATTCGCTGTGGCTTTTCTTTCATGATCCCTTGTAACTCCCATGTAACTCTGGTGTTTAAGGGTGTGCTTATCTCATCTCTGTGCAGGTCTGGTGATGTCTGCCATCACCGTCATAATCCTGGTGGTGTTGTTTATAGTGAACACCTTTTGGGTGCGAGGCCTTCCGTGGGAGAAAAGCTGCACGCCCATATACGTCCAGTATTTCGTCAAGTTCTTCATCATCGGCGTGACTGTCTTGGTGGTGGCCGTCCCTGAGGGCCTGCCTCTTGCCGTCACTATTTCACTGGCTTACTCTGTCAAAGTATGTCCCGCTCTATAAAGCAGCCACGTAGCAATAGCACCGACCTCCACGTCGGACAGCACACACACATTCACGTTGTCGTAGCTGTTACAGTGACCAGCGGCCTGTTATATACCAGCAGATTTTAGGATTTTAGGATTTCTCTTAGTTAATCTTGTCCTCGCCCTGTCTAATCCTGTATTGTCCCACCTTCCCGCGCCCACCAACTTTTTTTTTTTTTTTTTTCCCCCCCTCTCTATTTTTCAGAAAATGATGAAGGACAACAATTTGGTAAGGCATTTAGATGCCTGCGAGACCATGGGCAATGCTACTGCCATCTGTTCAGATAAGACGGGCACTCTGACCATGAACAGGATGACTGTGGTGCAGGCTTACATCGCAGATCAGCACTACAGGAAGGTCCCTGAGCTGGAAGTAATCCCTGCCAGCATCACGGACCTGCTCGTTCTGGGCATCAGCGTCAACAGTGCTTATACCACCAAGATCCTGGTGAGTGCACCTGCATCCATTATGCAGATCACTGGTTTAGTTCAGCTGTGCTTATTTCAACTATTCATTATACCTCTTGGACAGAATAAAAAATATATGTGTGACTCTTTTTTTTTTTTTTTTTCAATCATTATTTTTTTCTTTGCTTTTTTTCTTGCTTTTTTTCCCCCCAGCCTCCCGAGAAGGAGGGAGGTCTATGTCGTCAGGTGGGCAATAAAACCGAATGTGCCTTGCTTGGCTTCGTGTTGGACCTGAAAAAAGACTACCAAGCAATCCGCAACGAGATCCCAGAGGAGAAGCTCTATAAAGTTTACACGTTCAACTCTGTCAGGAAATCCATGAGCACCGTGTTGAAGAATGCTGACGGAAGTTTCCGGATGTTTAGCAAAGGAGCCTCAGAAATTCTACTCAAGAAGTAGGCATTTCTCGAACTTCAAGCCTCCGTCATTTACGTTTATATATTAAAAAAAAAAAAAAAAAAGAAAAAAAAATGTAATGGTTGGGGGTGGGGGGGTGTAGTGAGGTATAAAGAGTCATGTGATCACACTTACTAAGCAGATCAGATGCTTTCCTTTTTTCTTTTTTTTTTCCCCCCTTTCTCTCAACCCCAGCAGCTAGGCTGCTGATGCATTTCCCCAGGGAAATTACCCAGATGATGCTTCTCATCCTGCTGCTTCTTAACCATTTCTCCTGCACTGCTCTTTCCCTGTCTAGATGTTCTAAGATCCTTACAGCGACCGGTGAGAGCAAGGTGTTCCGGCCCAGAGACAGGGATGACATGGTGAAGAAAGTGATCGAGCCCATGGCCTCTGAAGGCCTGAGGACAATATGCCTGGCCTACAGAGACTTCCCCGCTTCAGAAGGAGAACCCGACTGGGAAAACGAGGTCGATATACTCACCAGACTCACCTGTTTGTGCGTGGTGGGCATCGAGGACCCCGTCAGACCCGAAGTATGTAAACCAAGTAGTGCTTGGTTAATAAATCGTTAGTAACAGCTGGTCGACAACGAACATCTTTAACGCTTAGCGAGGTGTGCCGTCTGACCCGGTTCTCTCAATCAGGTCCCCGACGCGATCAGGAAGTGCCAGCGTGCCGGGATCACAGTACGCATGGTCACCGGGGACAACATCAACACGGCTCGCGCCATAGCGTCCAAGTGCGGCATCCTGCAACCCGGAGACGACTTCCTCTGCCTGGAAGGTAAAGAATTCAACCGGCGGATACGCAACGAGAAAGGAGAGGTGAGGGACACAACCGTTTCTGCACACACAGAGAGCTCACACTTTGATTTCTTTTCAAATCCTGACGTGCACGACGTGCTCGTTTTCTAGATCGAACAGGAGCGGATCGATAAAATATGGCCTAAACTCCGAGTCCTGGCGAGATCGTCTCCGACGGACAAGCACACGTTGGTTAAAGGTATTCTGTTTTCCTTTCCCACGTTGTTTCATGACCCAGGATAAACCAATTACATTGTGCAGAAGTGTTGAGTAAAACAACCGTTTCCTTTTCAGGTATCATCGACAGCACTGTCCTAGAACAGAGGCAAGTAGTAGCGGTAACGGGAGACGGTACAAACGACGGCCCTGCCCTGAAAAAGGCCGATGTCGGATTCGCTATGGTATATAATACACCTTACATGCGTAAAACAGACTGATAGATTTCACCGTAATGCTGGAAGCGCCTACGTGCGTTTTATGAAATGTTTTGGGGTTTTTTTTTTTTTGTCTTTTTCGTTGTTCTCAGGGCATCGCAGGCACAGACGTAGCTAAAGAGGCTTCCGACATCATTCTCACCGACGACAATTTCTCCAGCATCGTCAAAGCGGTCATGTGGGGCCGCAACGTCTACGACAGCATCTCCAAATTCCTGCAGTTCCAGCTCACGGTCAACGTAGTGGCCGTGATCGTGGCCTTCACCGGAGCTTGCATCACACAGGTAATCGAATCTCTACTGTACTCTTCTGGCCAGGATGACAAGGGAAGGATAGCCAAACAGGATCAAAGGATGAATGAAGAAAAGCGCTGAAGAAAGTTTGTTCAACTTAAACCGAACAACTCTAAACGATGGGTTATTAGTATGAGACCGAAGCAGAGGGACGAACCGATTTAAAAACCGGAGCAGGGTAATGAGCAGTAAGCTGATGATGCGGCATCTTCTCGGTCGCGTGTGCTGCCAGCAAATGGCCAACGTGTTTTTGAGACGGAGTTAAGTACGTTACCGGTCAAAAGTTTGTGGACACTCGACTGAAACGTTTCTCATGGTCTTAAAAAGGTGTGTGATTTAAATGTTAAATCGGTGTCGTAGACAAAAATATAATCGTGCCGACGTGTTCATTTCTTTCATCAGAAAACTAGCGTTTTGTTTACAGAAATGTGTTTGTTTTGTTTTTTTTAAGCGGACGACTCGGAGCGAAATATATTTCCGAAAAGCAGCCGATAAGAGTCCGGCGTCGGTGTGAACTCCTTTAATACTGTTTAAAAAGCATCTCAGGGAAATTCCTCACGAAATCGCTCGAGAAAACTCCAAGAATACATTTCTGGAAATCCTCGGTAAAAAAGACGTCTACTTTGAAGATGCTAAAATATAAAATTATTTAGATTTATTTTGGATTTTTTTTATCACAACATAATTCCAACATAATAATAAAGATTAAAACATAATTCCAATAATAATAAAGCCATCATAACTCCGGAGTGACACAAACATAATTTGTGTCACTCCGGAGTTATGATGGCTTTATTATTATTCTAAATAAATAAAGAAAGTGTGTGTGTGTGTAAACTTTTGACCGGTTGTGTGAGTGTGTGTGAGTGTCAGTGAAACAATGTCGAGTTTCATAGGTTATGCTTTTTAGACCTATAAAGCACACCTAATCTACTCTCGTTTCATTGTTCGAACATGTTTGATAAGGGTGAAAACCGGTTTTCTGCATCATTCACCGTTGCCGTGTAACTAACAAACAGGTCCTGATTTCAGAATTTAGTCCTGATACCAAGCTAGTTTCTTTCTTGCAGGAGTTATCCGTCTTATTTTCCAGTCACTCTGGAGTTCTAATATTGTTCTTGGTCTTAAAAAAAAAAAAAAAAAAAAAAAAAAAAAAAAAAACCAGACTAAGCCTTATTTATTTATTTTTGCTACGTCAGATTTGCGTTTTTGTCCCTTTTTCAGTGCTCCTTGTTTTCAAAGCTGAAGCCCTTTGCTGCAGTCTGATCTTAATTCTTTTCAGTCCTTGAAAATGGTTGAAACTGCATCATGAAGAAGTCGCTAAAGAGCAACGTGTACTGTATAAAACCTTCTCCCATTGGCTGACACGTCTGTGTGCGTTCTGTCTAAGAGTTGGTGACGTTTTGACATCTTTCCGTTTAACGTGTTCGTGAAACTTTTACAGCAGTTAACGAATGAGGTCAATTACAATTCTGCTAATAAGGTCATTTCTAGCATGAGCAGCCAAAATGTCCCTTATTTTCTAGAATATATCGCGGGGCTGTATAAAATGGTAAATGGCGCACTTATATAGCGCTTTTATCCAAAGCGCTTTATACTGTGTCTCATTCACCCATTCACACATTCACACACACTCTCACACCAGCGGTAGCAGAGCTGCCATGCACGGCGCTAACTTGCCATCGGGAGCAACTTGGGGTTCAGTGTCTTGCCCAAGGACGCTTCGGTATGTGGAGTCACATGGGCCGGGAATCGAACCGCCAACCCTACGATTAGTGGACGACCCTCTCTACCACCTGAGCCACAGCCGCCCATTCTCTATAACAGTCTGACCACTTTAATGAATGATGTGTTAAAGAGAAGGAATTATTAGTTAAATATTAGCAAGAATGTCCCGAGCTTACTGAGAGTCCTGCATTTTATGTGATTAAAAAACAAAAAAAAAAAATTTATTTTAAAATATTTATTTTGTCCCTCAGGATTCTCCATTGAAAGCAGTACAGATGTTGTGGGTAAATCTGATTATGGACACCTTCGCATCGCTAGCTCTAGCCACCGAGCCTCCCACGGAGTCTCTGCTGCTGAGGAAGCCGTACGGCCGGAACAAACCCCTCATCTCCAGAACCATGATGAAGAACATCCTGGGCCATGCCGTCTACCAGCTCACCGTCATCTTCACTCTGTTGTTTGCAGGTATGAACCAACGCTGCTTCACTCAAAGGCCAGAAAAGCACTATTAGTGCTGGGAAAACGTTTTATTTCTTTATTTTTTGCAAAAACTGAAATGGTAGAGAGCCTGGGAAGGTGACCGCTAGCTAACTCGTGCTTCCTGAGAGACATGTCATGCCACGTTTTCATACCGCAGCTCAATCAAGGACACCTACACACTGGGTGGCTGGCTTCACGTGTCTCTGAGGACACACACACACACACACACACACCGTGAGAGCTGGACTACACTGGAAGAAATCCATGTAACAGAAAATGACGATTTATCAAAGCACTTGTTATAAACGTTCAGATCAAACTCGTTTATTTTTGTGACGATGACTCATTCTCCGTTGTGTTCACTCGTATTGTTAAGCCTTTGGTTAAAGGTTGAGTGCGCAGTAATCATCTCGCCTAGTACCGTAACTGGATTGGAGCTACGCGAGTACAGAAGGCTCGACTTAACCTTATCCTTTTCTCCTTAGGCGAAAGGCTGTTCGACATAGACAGCGGCCGTAACGCCCCTCTCCACGCTCCACCCTCCGAGCACTACACCGTCGTCTTCAACACCTTCGTGTTGATGCAGCTCTTCAACGAAATCAACGCCCGCAAGATCCACGGCGAGAGGAACGTCTTCGACGGTATCTTCAACAACCTCATCTTCTGCTTCATTGTCTTCGGCACGTTCATCATCCAGGTGGGCTTTAATCTAATCTGAAATGCGGACGACGACAAAAGCAGTCCGGTGGAACGTTCGCTCCGCTAACGCCATCCGTTTCTTTCCAGTTCGTCATCGTGCAGTTTGGAGGCAAGCCCTTCAGCTGTGTGGCTCTTACCATCGACCAGTGGCTCTGGTGCATTTTCTTAGGCTGTGGCTCTCTAGTCTGGGGTCAGGTAAGACCGCAGTTATTTCAATATCACACCGTAGAGGCCCTATAGCTAGATTAGTGTCCACAGCAACACACCATCATTCTGTTTATTCTAAGCACGCGCTGCAGTTGTGCCGTCTGCTGCTTTAAATGCTCGAGCTCTTTAAAGCAGGATGGATTCTGATTGGCTGACACTGTTTTTATCGTTCATCAGCTGGGGGGAAAAAAAGTGATTCCATCGTTTCTCTGTGCCGTTATAGTTGTGGTGTAGACTCTGCTATTCTTTTCTATTTAGAACGATTTTTAGAATACGCTACCGGTCAAAAGTTTGTGGACACTCGACTGAAATGTTTCTCGTGATCTTAAAACGCTTTTGAAGTGAAGGTGTGTGATTTAAACGTGTGAAATCGGTGTCGTAGACAAAAAATATAATCGTGCCGACGTAGTCGTTTCTTTCATTAGAAAACGAACATTTTATTTACAAAAAAATCTTTTTTGTACGGACAAAATATTCTGAAAAGCAGCCGGTAAGAGTCCAGCGTCGGTGTGAACTCCTTTAATACTGTTTAACTGTTTAAAAAGCATCTCAGGGAAATTCCTCAAGAAATCGCTCGAGAAAACACCAAGAATACATTTCTGGAAATTCTAGGCAAAAAGGGCGTCTACTTTGAAGATGCTAAAATATTAAATTATTTAGATTTATTTAGGATTTTTTATCACAACATAATTCCCATCGTTCCATTTGTGTTACTCCAGAGTTTTGATGACATTATTATTATTATTATTATTATTATTATTATTATTATTATTATAAAATGTGGAGAAAATAAAAATAATGTGTGTGTAAACTTTTGACTGGTAGTGTGTTTCTTTATTGTTATCGTCCTCTGTGCGAACGGGCCGTAATCTGATAGAACATCAGACCGCCATGCCGATTCTGGATGTCATGGTTTTTCCTTGTGGAGCAGGTGGATCATCTACATTTTAATTATGCACTGGTCGAACACTGACCTCTTGTGGCCAACACCTGGATTGAACTCAGTTGAAATTTAATATGTAATGTAATTAAATATTGATGATAAATAAACAAACGTTCAGCGTCAAAGCCAGAAACGCAGCCGTTATCTCTCTTTATGTTGTCGCGCTCGTTTACGGTCACATTTTGAGTCGGAGCAGCAGAAATGATCTGTTCTACAGAAATAATCATTTCTCAGACAGAGAAGGGAACGGCGTTTAAGGCTGAAATGTCCTCGTAGAACGTCCTCGTCGGAAATGCAGCAACAGGAAAATGAAACAAAGAGCGTTTAGAAAGATGAATAAATCACTAGATAATTATCTAAAAACAAACAATAGCGCTACAGCTGTGCCGATGTGTATGATTTTGACTGAACTGCAGTGTTTGACGGAGTTCCTGTTTCTCCGCCCCTCGCGCAGGTGATCTCCTCCATCCCGACCAGCCGCCTGAAGTTCCTGAAGACGGCCGGTCACGGAACTCAGAAGGAGGAGATCCCAGACGAGGAGCTGGAGGACATGGAGGACCTGGACGAGATCGACCACGCCGAGCGTGAGCTTCGCAGGGGGCAGATACTCTGGTTCCGAGGCCTGAACAGGATACAGACTCAGGTAACGTCACCGAGACGCTCGCCCACACGCCGCGTGTCGAGGAACAGCAGGATAGGTCCCAGTATCATATTCTGTGCTTCCTTCACACTTTTAGTGTGATTAGCTTTTCAGTACCTTTCTGTGCAGTATTCTGAATTCTGGTGAAGTAGCTTTTCTGATTTAAGGGTAAAGTCAGGGAGGCTAACGCTGGGGTTAACGGTCTTCCATACAGTGCCTTTTCTCGCCATGCTGCTACCTGTCCTCTCTTTATATATGGGTGCCCTTCTTTTTCTGTCCTCCCTCCCTGCTTCTATTATTCTCTCTTGCTCTCTCTCTCTCTCTCTCTCTCTCTCTCTCTCTCTCTCCTGTATGCGTTCTTTGGGCCTACCTGTCACGCTGTCTGATTCCTTGCAGATGGATGTAGTGAGTGCGTTCCAGAGCGGCACTTCCTTTCAGGGGGCCCTCAGGCGTCACCCCTCGAGCACCAGCCAACAGCACGATGTAACCAATGTTTCTAGCCCTACACATGTAGCGTTTCCTACTGCCACTGCCTCCAACAAAGCTTCTGCCACTGTGGGGTGTGAGTGCGTGTTTCTTAGTGCATGACAATTAACATTTCCTCCTTCACTCGCCTTAACGTGCTACATTTTCTATAACGTCCCTCTGTATGAAAAGAAAACAAACGAAATTTAAACGAGTTTCAAAAAAAAAAAAAAAAAAAATAGACGTTCACTGCATTGCTTCTGAATCCAAGTGCTGATTTTTTTATTTTATTTTATGGAGATATATCTGTGTGTACTGTTCTGAGGCCAGTGGGGCTGAGGTCTCTGTCGTTGTTCTGTTTGATTGCTTTGGCTGGGGTTTTGTTTCCCCCCTCCCCTTCAAATAAACAGTGTGTTTAACATTCTAACAGATCAACATCGTGTGTGTTGCGTCTGCGGCCGCGGCTGTGCCTCGGCCCCTCCGCTGGGCTCTGTGACTGCTATAGTTCTGTGTGTAAATATTTTGAGTATATGCCCATGGTCACACCGACCTCCAGCTCAGTCACAGCACTGCTTAAAAATTGGCCTTGCTTAGAGGCTGTGTGGGATTGTTTTGAACTCGAGAACGGACTTGTGATAACCTCTGTGAAACAATTATTTATTTATATATATATATATATATTGTTCGTTTGTTTGGTTTCGTTTTTCCCTCCAGCGGTCTGAATCCAGTCCAGGTTTCTGCAGGTTCATCTCTCGAGCTGGACACGTTCCTTAATCCGTTTGTTACCGAGACACAGGGGACGGGAGCACAGCATCTGATTCTCCTGGAATGAATGTTGTCTTTGTTTATATCGAGTCTCTCCTGCCATTCTTTCTTTTGTTTGTTCCTCGTCTATTTTACATTTTGTCTGTCCATTGTTTTTTTGTTTTGTTTTTTAACATACACCTTTCACCTTACATCGATCATGCTTCGTGCGGAGACAACATGACGTAATCGCTGTACGGACATGGGTTTAGCGTATCGTGTCATGCACTGTACACGGCAGCCGGATGAGCTCCGTGGACGAACACACCACGCGTCGCCATCCTCCATTTATTTAATCATCTCCTCTACAACACGCATCTATCTGTTTTTCTTCTTGGAACAAAATAAACATTTCATCCTCTTTCATCACATTCTAACACTTATATGTAAGTGATAAGATATATATCTATATCTTATGTGTATACAGTGGGGGAAATAACGCATCAGCAGTTTTTTTTCAGCAAATATATTTCCAATGAGACTACTCGCATGAAATTTTCACCAGACTTTCATATTAACTCAAGAAATCCACACGTATAAAGAAATCCAAACATTAAACATGACGGAGTGATGTCGCTTCCACTTGTGGATAACGGCCCCCGTGGTGCTTACTGGAAGATTCAGGAGTTTTGAAATACGTCTGTGTCCGATTCCATCAGTATGTTTCACAACAATAAGGTTGTGAAGGTCTTGGGAGAGCTCTTTGCTTTTACCCATCATGAGGTGTTTCTTGTGTGACACCTTG
>JANDJT010000092.1:20921185-20934732 GCA_024331685.1 Stegophilus panzeri | reverse complement strand
TCTCGCTGCACTTCTCTCAGTGCCTTTCTCTCGCTGCACTTCTCTCAGTGCCTTTCTCTCGCTGCACTTCTCTCAGTTCCTTTCTCTCGCTGCACTTCTCTCAGTGCCTTTCTCTCAGTGCCTTTCTCTCAGTTCCTTTCTCTCGCTGCACTTCTCTCAGTGCCTTTCTCTCAGTGCCTTTCTCTCAGTTCCTTTCTCTCGCTGCACTTCTCTCGCTGCACTTCTCAGTGCCTTTCTCTCGCTGCCTTTCTCTTGCTGCCTTTCTCACGCTTCCTTTCTCCTGCTGCGCTTCTTTCGCTGCTGGTCTCAACAAGCAAGTGAAACCCCCACAAGACTACATCCAGACTGAACAGACCTTTACAAAGTACTGACACTGGAAACTCCTTCCTTAATAATCCTCCTAACTATGATATATTTACCATTGTTTTAATCCGTTTATTACTCACATTACTTCACATTATGTGAAGCGTCCACCCTTTTGACTGAACTGTTGCTATAGAAACGATAACGAACCTATAAGAACGATCGTATTAATATAAACTTGTTACTACTGTCAGTTATATAAAATTCGTCAACATCTTCTGACCAATCGGAATCCAGAATTCAACAGCGCCATGATGCAGTGATGTTTATTTCACATGATCGTTCCAGGTATATTCCCCGAGACGCATTACCCGAGGTTTCTTCAAAAGGTGAGTCCAAATTCACGGCACTGTTTATATAATGTTACAGATTTTGTTTGTTGTTGTGGTTGTTTTTTTTAATGAATAAGCAATTTGCCTACATTTATTGATGTTTGCAGGTCCTGAAGGATTCTGGTTTCATCTCCCCTCTGATTACCAGACTTATAAACTTCTACGTCTTCTCGAAAGGGTGAGTAGAATAGAAGACTTTCCCAAATACACACATTAACAGTTTTATCATTTGCTCTACATCGTAAACAAGAGTGTTTCTCTGCGTCTGGCAGGATCGGAGACGTCTTCGGTCCGTACACGCAGCCGACCGAAGCCGAGCTCTGGGACATGTGGACAGGAATCCGCTTTAACGACGGAAACTTGGTCATGGACAGGTGACAATCCGAGCTGCCGTGAATCTCATGAGGCTCACAGGCTCTTAACTATTCCCGAAATCAGCTTACTGATGTACATGTGAAAATAGAAAACACTTAGAGACGTGATTTATCGGGGAACAATCAGCGACAGTGTGGTGTGATAAAGCTGATGATTTTCTACAGACAGCATGTGCTGAAGTGTTTTGTTCCTCTTATACCACAGCACTCTGCCAACTCGAACAAGTTGATCATTATTAAAGGGATAGTTCTCCCATCATTTCCTCACCTTTGTGTCGTTCCAAACCTGTGTGCATTTCTTTCTTCTGCGGAACGCAAAAGAAGATATTTTGAAGAATGTTGGTAATCGAACAGTTTTGGTGTCCGTTGATTTCCATTGTACGGACAAAAAAAAAAAAAAAAAAAAAACCATCGAGACCTTTTCTCAAAATATCTTCTTTTATGTTCCGCAGAAGAAAGTCAGTCATACAGTTTTGGTCCAATATGAAGGTGAGTAAATGATGACAGAATTTTCATTTTTGGGTGAACTACCCCTTTAAAGAACTACATGTACTTTTTATCTGTTTATAGTTCCATTTAATGTTGTGGAACCTTTACGTCACAGCAGCTTTAAAAAAAATCATTCCCTCGCCAGACTTTCTTCTTCTTCTTATTTTTTGTTAATCTCTCATGAAGTTAATAAGACGGCGTAACGGAGAAACCCCTCACGGTGTAAACTCCTCTATCCTGAGGATGTCAGAAATGCCACAGCTTTACCTCTCAAAGCACCGACACTGGAGACTCCTTCCACAAATGTTAAACAGACATCTCGTTAGAGAAGATTTCATGTCGACGATTATACCTTTTATCTTTGTCACATAGCGACACGTTTATAACCTGTTATTAATCTGGCGTTATGTGGCGCGTCTGCTACTCGAGTCCCCGTGTAAGCTGTTACTATAGAAACGATAACGTATTAGAGTGAGCGCTTGAATTTCATCGTAAACCTGTGATTTGCGGACGCACTACTGTCAGAGCTGCTGTTTTAGGAAATTAGCGAACATCTTCTGGCCAATCAGAATCCAGAATTCAGCAGTGCTGCGGTGTAGCTACGTATAAAACGATGGGATGTCTAAGTAGTTTACGATGTCCTGCGGTTTGTGTGTGTGAGTCGAATGAAGTCAGTCAAAAAGTTCCAAAGGCTGCGGATCTTTTTGTAACGGCGTTTCGTCCTTTCCCCGTGTGTCTCCTGCAGCATCCTGCAGTATATTAATCAGAGACTGAAGCACAGAGAGAGATGGGTTGGAGCGCTCACCTCTACATTAACCCCATGTGAGTATGTTTAGAAATAAACAAAGTCAGGAAGCAGAAACACACAGCACACACAGAACGAGACAGGTGAGATGAGAACTGGTTTTATACATGACGTATTTGATTACGGCCTTTTTGTCCTTTCCCTTAGCTTTGGTAATGCTGTGTGTGTGTGTGTGTGGCCAGTGTTTAATCACACTATTGTCCTGTGTAGGTCGGAGTACCTTCACAGTAACAACTTATTTAGGTTAAGAGGTTTAATCCACTGGAGAAAAAAAGGAGAGAATTGGTCTCAGCTGTGTCTCAAATCACATTTGACTACATTTTAGTGTGCTTGTTTGTCTGGTCAGGGATCTGGCACTGGTCACACATACTCTGGAAATATTTGGACGTCGTGAAGACACTCCATCCATCCATTTTCTGTACCGCTTATCCTACACAGGGTCACGCGGAGCTTGGAGCCTATCCCAGGGTGCTCGAGGCAGAGGACAGGGTACCGATCCATGGCAGGGCGCATTCACACACACATTTACACACTAAGGACACTTTAGAGATGCCATTCAGCCTACAACGAAAGTCTTTGGACTGGGGGAGGAAACTCCCGAAGCACAGGGTGGAGGTGGGATTTGAACCCCCAACCCCGGAGGTGCAAGGCTAACGTTACATGGAAATGTCAAGAACAAAATACAGATGCCTTGTAAAAGACATTTTGTTCCATCATGCACCATGGAACAGAAGGGGCGGGGCTTGTGGCAGATAACTGACAAAGCCAACATGGCCAGGAATAACCGCTGCTCCCTGTACTCATTCTTAATGAAATGTGGTATTCCTGAAAACCCCAGTTAGTGCAGGTTAAAGGAACTCCATACACTGCATTGGCAGTGGATATTACAGAATACCGGCTCTATTACAAGCTGTAAAGATAGTTTGGACTTGTTTTTTTGGGGTGGGGCTGAAGGTGAATCCGCTGTGCTGTGAGCACGCTTACTAATCGGAATTTTTAGTTCCCACACCGCTTCATGGAAAGGCCGACGAAGGGCATTCGTTTTTGGTTACGTTAGCAGGTAGCTAAATGAAAGCTCTTACTTTTTCTAGAACGATTTCCGTGCCAATAAAAGTACAATAGGAAGACGGGTGAAGTTCTAGTAGTCACGTGAGTTGTTCTTGTATAATATGTATATGCAGATTTATAGATCGCACTCTGGAATGCCATCAAAATGAGATGATCCTAGTCGTTATTTCTTGCTAAAACTCAGTAGTTATTAGACTTCGGACTGGTTACTGAACCAGTTTGGGCTGTAATAACAAACGTTTATAAAAGTAGCATCAGTGTGGTTTTTGGAGAGCAATTCCTACGTAATACGTCTAGCGTGTTAACGCTGACAAATCCAAACAGACGTGCAGTAAAATGACCCAAGAGATGTATTAAACTTGCTAAACAAGTTCCGTGTGGAGTAATGAACACCGTTTTTGCATTAACCCTGTCCCGTTACGGACTGTGGAATGGAAGGACATGGTACTACACGTAAAAAATATAAGATATTCTCTGTTAGCTGGATCTCACTGGGTTTAGGAGGAACTATTTCTTGCATCGTCACCACACTTTTTTTTTTTTTTTTTAAAGAAAGAAAATGTCCTTTGTACTCTTTCAGTGCACATGATCTACGGACCGCTCGATCCGGTGAATCCGTCCCCCCAGTTTATTCATCACTACCAGTAAGTAAACAAAAACATCGTTAATCAAAGGCACAAAATTAGACTTGACACCAGATTAGTTTCAAATTTATTCCACAGCACTGTCGGATTCTCGAGTCCGACTGGTCAGAGATTGTTGATTTGAGTTTCTTTAACTGTAGCACGGCTGCATAAACAGGTTTATATTAACGCGTTACTGTTTCTATAGTAACAGCTTACACTTAGACTCCACCTACACGGATTACAAAAAAAGGTGTCTAATTTTTGATATGCTGACGTTTCCTGTAAGGGTTTGTCTAACACTTTATGGAAGGAGTCTCCAGTGTCATTTTCAGGACAGAGGAGTTTACGCTTTGTGGTTTCTCAGTCACATGACATTATTAATGTTGGAAAAAAAAAAAGACGGAGGCTGGTGAGAATAGAACTGTTGATAGCTGCTCTATCGTAAGTGATGACAGGAACTAGCTGGTCTCACATTCCACAATTACACTAAGTGTAGCTATAAACGGTTAAAAAGTATGTTGTCGTTAAATTAGTGGCATTACAAGAAAGAAAACACTTCAGGATGTGCTTTTATGGTGAAAAGTTATAGCAACAGTACCTCAGCTACATCACACCACCCTGTCGTTGATTATTTTTCTACAACAGCATGACCGTTTTATTCTTTATGTAATAAATACATTGTCGAGGTGACACTGCCGGTATATATTTTCTTCCTGCAGAAAACTGGTTCCAAGGTCAACTATAACGGTTCTGGATGAGCACATCAGCCATTACCCACAGCTCGAGGATCCCATGGGCTTCACAAACGCCTACCTCAACTTCATCAACTCTTTCTGAACAGCGCGCTCTGACATCATGCACTGCACCGCTGGAGACAGGGCGAAGCGAAATCGCGGCCCGGGGGTCGTTATCGCAGAGTAATGGTATGAGCTATGAAGAAAGAGGACGCTGAAATACTTGCTCAGATCATTTACAGATTTCTTTTTTTTTTAGCATTACTGATCTGCAGGTTTTAAAATCATGATTCGAAACTATGATACGGGCACTGAACGCGTTCATGAGTCCAAAAGTAATTCTACAGTAGTAGGCTAAAACGTCTTAGTGGAAATTCTTATTAATTAGGAAAGATGTTGGTTTGATATCTTTATGGTGACTAAACTAAACAATCGTGATGTTTCAGATTATAAACCGGTTCGAACCAGATTTTTTTTCCTCTCTCCCAGTTTTACGCCATTGTATGCAGGCGTGCAAAAATCTAACTCTCATTAACGAAGAGAAGAGAAATCTTTCCAGACAGAAACGATCAGGGTAGATAGAGATAAGTGATTGATTGATAAGTGTGGTTCAGTATATTACACGTCTGTCTCATTAAGAACAGGTAGGATGTTTGAAAACAGAGCTAATCCATCCATTCTGCACGTATCTAAATCTCAAACATAATCGTCCTTCGATGAGAGAAAACACAGAGGTGGTGTTTGAGACCGTCGTCTGGACAAACTAAACCCGGTGTTCCCGTTTCTATGCTGACATTTCGCCACGCTGCATGGCTTTAAGGTTATACAAGCTAGCTGTGAATACTGTGACACGCAAATCATTAGCTGCTCCTCCGTTGGAACTAGCGAGTCACATCTTCGCCGGTTTAATTGGTGCCACAGTGCCAAGGCTTCAAATCCAAGCAGTGTGCGTAGGTCAAGTGTCTCCGCTCTCCCTGCAGTCGCTAATCATCACCCAAGGTATAATCGGGACACTCTGAAAAGACTTCGTCAGTATCTTAAATGTTTCTTTGACTTTTGACAAGGATGCTTTTTGTCTTAGATCACAGGTTCCCATCCCTGGTGCTGGAAAGCCCCCTGTCCTTCCTGAGTTGTAGTGGGTGTGCTAGGGCAGGGGAAAACGCTCAAATATGCAGGACGGGGGGTATTATTCCAGGACCAGGGCTGGGAACCTGTGTCTTAGGTCAAGAAGAACCACCTTCATGAAATTTAAGGAAAATAATTTTTTTTTTTTTTTTTTTTTTTTTTTTTTTTTTTTTTTAAAAACAAAAATCCTGACTCACACCAGCGTTAAGATGTATGCAACTTGAATATTTCTGAAAGCGTATTTGTAAGGAATCAATAAGAAAGAGATGTATTAGATGAGCAGCAGTAATAAAACAACAAAAAATGTGCATCCATGTTTGTTTTTTGTTTATTAATCACTGGATCTAACAACGTTCCCCACGACGATCCACGAAATGAACGTGCTCGCAGCTAATGCAATTAAATGTTGAGTCTTTTCAGCTGTATTTTGTTTCACCACTGGATAAACAAAGAAAGTCAAAAGAGAGAGAAATGTGCAAGGTATACAAACGTTATACATATGAACTGGTACAGCGTGGACCGAGTTTGATTGGCGTGTGACCTCATCACCAGGATTCTCTTAACCCACAGAGGCCAGGATGACGTCGACGACGTTCTCGTCTGCACTTCGCACCGTCACCTGCATGGTAACGCCGTCGGCGAGGGCGAGGCGCGCACGCACCAGCACGTCGTGACCTCCCCGGAACACGCCTGCGCAGAGCCACAACACGGAATTAACGTTTACTGTTGCGTGAACGCGACGGAGTCAAACTTTCACTTCCGTCGGTCATCCGAGCACACGTTCGGAAATAAAAGCCGAGTCGCGAGTTTCGCAAACCCTGAAGGAGAAAATAAAATACGCTATATAAGGAAATGAAGGCGTACCGGCGAGGAAGAGGATGTGAGAGTTCTTGTTTTCGGGGACCTTGTCCGAACGTTCACACGGCTGCATGCCCAGGAAGGTGATGATGTTGTTGATGGCCTCTGTGGAATCACGTACAGCAAAAGAAAAGTGGGTGTGAAAATGATTCATCTGCTCTCGGTGCTGCGTTTCGTTTTCTACACAAAGTGCAGCGTAGGTCTTAAGAGGTCTGATCAAATTACCTACAACAATACCAGCAGTGGAGCTTCTAAAATCGAAAAACAGTTCAAATTTTCAGAAAAGCAAAATCCTTCAACCCGTCTAATCGCACGTTAGAGGGCAAGTGAGGAAAACAAAGATGGCAGACAATACTAGTTCTGATTAGATTTACTCCGAGATACTGATTATAATAATAAAGCTAATCTTGAGACTACGCTAGGCTAGTTAGATAGCCAAAAGTAGGTAGGATGAGAGTGTTGCTATGGTTACAGTGTTCATATTAGCACAAAAAAAAAAACGCATGCCGGGTTGTGTGTGATCGCAGGATAGGAACAGGACGGCAATCAGTGTGACAGCCATCTCACTGAACCGTTAATGTGGCTACGCCCCTGAGGTTACCTTCCAGAGTCCGGACCGAAGCCAGCGCGAACGTCTCCTCCTTCTCAAAGTCGGCTCCGACCTCATCCCATGCTGCGCCGAAATTCGGCTTCAGGACTTTCTGGATGTGGTCTGCTACGGTCACTTCTAGATCCTCTAACTAAAAGAGCGAGCGAGAGAGAGAGAGCAAGAGAGAGAGACAGCGAGTCAGGAATATAGATGGTGATCTGTATGGCATATGAACGTCTTTTCACACGAGTGCAAAGAAGAAAAAAAAAGATCAGTGAACTTACCACATATTCGTCGTCGTAACCGTCATCGTCAGGCTCGCCGGTGTTTGGATCGCAGTCACGCACCAGATATTTCAGCGTACAACTGAACGTGCAGGACACTGAGGCAACAAACACGGATTCAAATTCAGGAGGCGATTCATAGAAAGTTTTGTAGAGGGCAGATTAGAAATGCAGAGGTACTGGAGATTACTGGCACAATGCATGATCTTATAATAAAAGTAGTCCTGTTCAGTTGGTAAGATTTTACTTGTAGCATGGGGGAAGTCAGAGAATATTTGTCCCCCCCCACCAGCCATATAATGTTTGCCTAACAGACTTTTCCCACCGAGCTCTCCTGTGGATAAGGTAATATTCTCACACTAATATTCGCAGGCAAAAGTAAACTGTATGGCAACATACTGAAACTAATTCCTTATAAATGACATTATCGGACTTTCTCGGATTAAAGACTAATCCGGTGTACAGTGACATCACTGGACTGTGAGCTCACCTGCTGTGGGGTCGTCGTCTGGCAGGCGGACGAGTGTGTAGCAGGAGCTAGGCTGGTTGTAATGCAGGCTGGGAGCCGGGACGTGATGCACCACTTCGTAAGCCTCGGACGGCTCCATCTGCACCAGGACGCGCTGCAGGAGCTGGTCGTTCAGCGTGTTGGTGCAATCGAACTGGAACACCATGTGACCAGCAAACGTGTGCTTGATGCAGCGGACCACGTATTCCGTCTCAGCCTCAGTCAGCTGCACCGGCTCTGACGACTTGAACAGAGGACCAAGACCCTGGAACTCGGGAATGGTGGAGAGTTGCTCTGAGAAAGAGAGAGACGGCCATGACACATACAACAATACACACACACAACCGGTCAAAAGTTTACACACACACATTCATTAATTGTTTTTCTCCACATTTTAAAATAATAATAAAGTCATCAAAACTCTGGAGTAACACAAATGGAACTATAGGAATTATGTTGTGATAAAAAATTCCAAACTAAATCCAAATAATTTAATATGCAAAGTAGACGCGCTTTTCACCTAGAATTTCCAGAAATGTATTCTTGGCGTTTTCTCGAGCGATTTCTTGAGGAATTTCCCTGAGACGCTTTTTAAACAGTATTAAAAGGAGTTCACGCCGACGCCGGACTCTTATCACCTGCTTTTCGGAATATTTCGCTCCGAGTCGTCCGTTTAAACGCATTTTTTTGGTAAATAAGATGTTCGTTTCCTAATGAAAGAAAGGAATACGTCGACACGATTATATTTTTGTCTACGCCACCGATTTCATACATTTAAACATACACCCTCACATCAAAAGGTTTTTAAGATCATGAGAAACATTTCGGTCGAGTGTCCACAAACTTTTGACCGGTAGTGAGAGTGTTGTGTAATATGCTTATGTATGGGAACAGGGACCAGCAGACTACTTTACTCACTACTGACTATCCCAAATAAATAAATAAATAAATAAATCCCTTTCCTTTAATATGTACAGTTTAATATATACAGTCGGTTCATATTTCTTGGTGGTTGATGTGGCACGATACTTAAGTCGGCATAGCTGACAGGACCTACATGGTGTCCGAAAAGTCAGGAACCACTGGGATCATGACGTGCCTGCTTACCTTGGTAAATGTCTTGGCGTGAAGGTCCCAGTTTTTCAGGAGCTTTACTTGTAGCCACTGGTGCGATTTCTGACATTTAATAACAAACAAATAATAAAGTTGTAATTGTAAATGCATGTAGCGTTTTCCTGAGGAGAGGAGTAGTTCGAAGGTAAAACAGAGGAACAGAAGCGCACCTGTCTTCTGCTCTGTGATCGGTGCAGTAGCCAGAGGAACGGTCTTCATGTCGAACGGCTTCTCTGAAGGCTCCAGCGTGTACTGATGGAGCGATTTCTCCAGGCCGGGAACGGACACAGACAAACCTGAGACACCGTTTTTGGTTTTTAAATAAAAACGTCTCATAAATCAGAGAACGAGTAGTGTATTTTCGTTTATTATTTACTTATTTAAATGTCTCTGGGCCATACCATTAAAGATGTAAGCAGCGTTCAGAGCCTTCTGTTTCTGCTGCAGGACATTCATGTAGAATGTAGCTCTGTCCCTCACCTCATCATCGCTGTCCATCATGCACCTACACACACACACACAAAACAAACTCAGCTACTGTACATACACAGCTATAAGTACTGCCAATTATGTACATTATATATTCATAGACAAAAAAAAAAAAAACCCCCGTGGCTCAGGTATTATTAAAATAAAGGTAATAATTACAGGTGTGTATATTGTCCTTATGTACCATACAGCAGGGATTACCTTTGCATCAGGACCAGCACGCTAGGCAGCAGGTCGTCGTTCTGTGCTCCAAACTTAGCCAGAGCGCTCACGGCAGCTTTACAACAGAAAAGAAAACAATTTTTTTTTTTTTTTTTAATGGATTAAAAACATCTATTTTTTACAAAGTCAATTATTGATATGGTGAATTTTATTAGCGTTAACGTTTATGGAAGGAGTCTCCAGTGTCGGCATTGTGTAACAGACAGAGGTAAAGCTGTCACAAATCCAGGACCGGGGAATTTACTCTTTTGCGGTTTCTCGTTAACACGACAAGCTGCAAGACAATTCATTTTTTTTGTCTTATTAACCTCGAGAGAGAGAGAGAGAGAGAGAGAGAGAGGGGCTGGTGAAAAAAATATCGACAGTTTACAAGCTCATTGCTATAGCGTAAGTGATGACAGGAAGTAATTTGTTTTGGGTGTGCTACAACGTTAAATGTAACTGTTAAGGTACAGGATAAAAAGGATGACGTTTCTTTAACATGTAAAAAAAATAAAAATAAATAATAAATAATAACTGCTGGAAAATTGCAGTGGTGTAAGAAGAATAAAACACTTCGGGACTTTCCGTTACAGGAAAATAATCAACTTCGGGGTGGTTTAACATAACGTGATATAATATAAATACGTTGCAATCTCCTCTCTCGCTACGTTTAATTATAATGTAATATTATTTAAAATAATCAACGGCGTGGTGTCGGTAACATCACTGTTGATTAATTTCCTATAACAGCACCACAGCATCTGTTTTATTCCTTATTTAAATGTAGGCTAAATACTTGTGATTACAGCACGACATTTACTCAGCAAACTTTTACCAAAGTCACTGCTAATTAAAGACTTGGAATTATAGAATTATTATTTAATTATAGAATTATAAACGAGAATTATTTTCCTCCTTTTTCAATTCGAGAAACTCTATACATTTCAGCCGTATAGTCAGTCCATGAGCTTATACTGATGGTGGAAAACAGGTGGAGCTACTTACCTCTACCTTTTATTTATTTATTTATTTATTTATTTATTTATCTATCTATCTATCTATCTTTGTTAAGCTAGCCATGACACACTCAGAGGAACGTCAGAGTAAGTCAGAGGAAGGCTCACCTGCGCGGACCGCCTCGCTCTCCAGCACCACGCGGTTGAATATGAAGCGGATATATTTGGAAGGCGAGGGGGTGCGAGGGCCCTCTTTCCCCAGCAGGTGCAGGATCTTGGTGGCCAGAACAGTATGCTCGCAGTCCTCAATAAATTCACACAGGTGAGCCAGACCCGTCTCCTTACTCTCGGGATTCTCCTCGATGATGCTGATGATGCAGTCCACGATAGCGCGCTTGTACTCAAAGCCTCCCTGCAGGAAACAGACACACGAACCAGTTAGCAGCAGGTTCCACTGATCCAGGGCTGCTAAAGCAAAAGTTTGCACACCCCATGATTTTTACCAGGTTTACTATTGAACTAGAACATTTCTGAAAAAGTGATTGTATTCTGTACCAAAACGATATCACATTTCTGTCGTATAAATATCTTATCGTACATCGCTTGACCCACCTGGTGACCTCTGATGGTAAGGTAGCAGCCGTGTAACACAAAGGGTGTACATACTTCTGCTATTGAGTAACTACTAATAAACTACTTGGCCCATAATCCCCTGCATAACTTACATCATCTCTGAGCATGTTAGACAAGAAGTTCATCATGACACTGTGCTTCCTGGGATACTTCTGGCACAGGGCACTGATAGCTTGGACCACCACCACCTGGAGGAAAAAAAAAACAAAAAACAAAACAACCACACACACACACACACATATATTAAACACCTCATTAAGACCTAAAAGACTGACAAGTGGTTTGTGATTTACAAAGTTATGAACCTTGAACTCGTCAGAGATCTCCGAGACGAAGGAGGAGATCTGTTTCATGAGCCGGTCCACGCTGCTCTCGCTGCCCGTCTTCAGCAGCGTGGTGATGGCCAGAGTAGCAATGCTGCGGTTCGAGTCGGTGATCAGGTTCTCCAGGTCCAGGTTACAAGCAGTCACTGCAGACGGGTGCTTCATCGCCACCTGGTGGACACCGTGAGAGTGACCGTGATCACAAAAACAGGGCAGGATGCCGATAACAAATCAGTCACGTCATAATATTCTCGCGAATAACTCTGAGACAGCGGCAGACAGCGACAAACGTCTGTATCCTACGTGGAAGCGGATATATCGCGTTTTAAATATCGTACAACATCATTTACTTCCTGTGTGAGTTAAAATCACCATATTTTAACATAAAAACATGCAGGTAACCCCATCAGATAACCCGTTTCAGACGAAACAGATTAACTACCGCTCGCTCAGGAGTGACGGACAGAGCGAAGCTTTTTAGACTAGGGATGTCACGGTACCAATACCAGTAAAATTCCACGGTACACGGTATCAATTTCAATACCAAAGCAAAACACAAAAATACTTGTTAATTGAACAACATACTATTTAATTAATAAAGTTAAATATCAGCATAAAATTAAAAAGATTAAAAATTAAAGTATTTTTAATCGTTATACTTCAAGTATATCATTATTAAAGCTACTCGAGTTATCCAGACAAGAGCAGAAATGTTTTTGTGACTGACTGATAAAGGCACAAACAGTGCTAGATGCACATCTATTATTTTCTAACGCACAAATTTCAGATAGATCAGTCATCAAAAAGCCTCTGGTGTATAAAATTAGTAAAGCATATCATGTCCTTCCATTCATTTTACCCCAATAAAAGTTAAAGCATTAAATGGTTAATAAGGACTCTTGACCGTATTAAACAAAACATTAAGTAAACAAAAACGAGGATTGTTTTTGCAATAATATACTGGAATTAAACTATGCTACAACATTCATAATCTAACCTCTACCTTAATTTGAAACACACCTGCTATATATACCTGCTATACTCACCTGCTCACCTGCTTGAATAAATACTGCGGGTAAGCCAGCCGCTCTTCCTGAAAGCACGGTTAATATATCCGCACATCTATCTTAGGGGCGTGGATTTACACACTTAGCGTTACTGGCACCCAAAGCAGAAAACGAGCGTCCGAGAGTAATACGTGTATTTTATCTTCTATATCTTCTATGTAAGTACGCGGTTTCGGACGCAGCCATGACGACCGGCGGAGATGCTGCTGCTGCTTTGGCTCCAATGTCCAATTGGTTGACCTGGCACTCTGTACTGCCGGTACTTATGAAAATCTTGTACCGTCAACTTTTTTTTTCTTTTTAGTACCGACATGGTACCGAAGTACCGGTACGTTTGACAACCCTATTTTAGACAGAACTTACCTGAAGCGCAAATGAATCAGAGCATGGAAGTGTTTAACATGGTGCTCTATACTGACATCTGCAGGACAGTAAAAATTCCTACACCGCTCCCATGTGAACTGAGTGCAGGCTATTATAGAGGCTATTTGCTTTATTTAAAAAAAAAGTTTGCTTTAGTTCTAAACAATTCACAAGACTTCCTTGTTTTTTATTTATTTAATTATTTCTAATGCTTATGGTTTGCTTGTATATTGCCAGAAAAAGA
>JANDJT010000092.1:20888891-20902085 GCA_024331685.1 Stegophilus panzeri | reverse complement strand
TTCCTCCAGACTCTGGAACCTTGATTTCCAAATGAAATGCAACATTTACTTCCATCTTCCCCGTGATTGTGGTTGTGGACTGAACCAGACTGAGAGATTAAAGCCTCAGGAAACCTTTGCAGGTGTTTTGAGTTCATTATCTGATTAGAGCTCTTCTCAGGTCGACATTTTTGTATTATAAATTCTTTATTCTAACATTTTGAGATACTGGCTTTTTGATTTCCGTGAGTTGTAAGCCGTAATCATCGAGATTAAAACACAAAAAAGGCTTGAAATATCTCACTTTATATGTAATGAATCTAGAATATATGAAAGTTCCACTGTTTGAATTAAATTACGGAAAGAAATGAACTTTTCCACTATATTCCGATTTTTTGAGATGCACCTGTATAAGCTAAGCTAGTGATGTCATGATGCGGTACACAGACCTGTTTAACTGAAGAACCGTCATGCTAGCTAGCTTATTAACTATAAACAAGACTTGTGGTTGTTATGGTAATTTTGACAGGTTTGGCTGCTGATAAATAAATGATTGTGCAGTTGTATATTGCATTGATCTTGTCTATACATGATATGGCATATTCAAGTGAAGTTATACTAGCATTTTTAATGGGGGTAGAGATATAGATGTGTTCATTCTATAGTCTCAGTTAAAGCCATTACACAATTCAGTCCAGTCCAACCTGATGAAGGTTCTCATACAGCCAACAAATCCGTGTTTGAATCCTAAATTAAAATCATCTTGTGGACTGTAATTGAAATGAAAGTTTTTTTGGGGGAAAAGAGCGGTGTTATTCCACTAGGGGGCAAAATAAACAGTAAACTCAGGGCTATAAACTCAGCTACTGACAAAAATGTGGTGGTGATGATGAGTAATTCTTCATTAGCAAGCTAAAAATTCCAAAATTACATGAGTCCATTCGTGTGGGTTGTAACACTACATTGTGGAAAACTTCAAGGAGGGGTGAATACTTATGTAAGACACTGTAAAAAAGCGTCTGGCTGGGATTTCTAAATGTGAGAAAATGTCCAGGATTCGTCTTTAGTTTCATTATGATGTGTTTATGGTGTAATACTGCATCATGTGTGCGCATGTTTGCATTGCTTTAACCCCTCTCTGTAATTCCTGCCTTCTCACACACCGATAGGTCGATGTGATATCCTGGCTCCGCCCACAGGTTGTGACTTTCTCAGTTATTTGTCAGTTACAGGCTAATGCACCGACTGATTAAACACTGCCTTCTGTCGAGAGGTGATCAGTAGTGATTTACAGGGTCTGCATTCTGTGCTGTAGGGCTTGCAGGACTGTCTTGCATGATGTATCTGAACACTCCACTAAATTTGTGTCGTTGGCTTTCATATTCATACAGAAGTACAGAACAGCTAACGATATAACATTACACACACTCGTATTCATCCATGTTCTTTCCTAAAGGATTGCGGAACTGGAGATGAAGGAACCCAACAGCGAGAGTGGAACCCAGACGTCTTTGCTCTGTGTGACACAGGAAACGCAGAGCAAGAGCTCTCAGGAGGAAACAGACAAAGTGAGTCAGAACTGAAAAATTAGATGTTTTGTGAACATCAGTGTCCTATAAAGAGTAGGACAATGATACTGCTGAAGCTTACTCTGTGTGTGTGTGTGTGTGTGTGTGTGTGTGTGTGTGTGTGTTCTCCAGTCTGCCTCTGAGGTGGAGAACCTGAAGACTCAGTTGATGGGTTTGTTTAAAGAGCTGCAGCAGGCTCAGAGTAAACTGGACGAAGCAGAGAAAATGAAGAAGAACCTCCAGGACAGGTCCTTGACACTAAACATCATACACTCCAATATCTCCATGTCCAGCCGAGTGCAAAAGTTTGCATCCCACAAACAGTCTGTAACTGAAATGGACTTTATTGGAATTACATATCATGAATCTACATAGAATAGGCCATAATATTGAAATTGAAGGGGGGGGGACACACGACACAATCAATATCATTTACAAGCTTATTTACAAATAAACATTGTGATTGCGTAACTATTCACCCCCTAGTTGCTGTTAAACCCCTAAATTGATCATTTGGAATGAGACAGATACGCCATTAGCACACTAACTGAGTTTATTGCTCTATTTTGTGGCCACAAGACAATTTTATTGAATTTTAATTCATTTAGTGACCCAAATTAGAACCTTCGCTGGGCTGGTCCTTACCCGCGGGCCGTGTGTTTCTGTCCTGCTCTGGAATAGTACAGCTGACCAGGATACAAAAGCTGTTTAGTGAATGCATGATGTCGGAGAGTGTTATACAAGAGGAAAAAAATTATTAAAGAATATTTAAATCACACATAGAAAAGGGGGGGGATGCAAACCTTTTGAGTTAATATTTTATTTTTTAATATTATCATCTATTTTTGCAACAAATAAGAGCTCATCTGTAGAGATGTTTTTTACTACAAAGCACATAAAAAAAACAACATTTCACATATTTACCATTTAGATTTAAAGGTATGCAAAAGTACTGAGTAAACACCACATATATATCTGCTGTAATGTGACTAAGAGTGCTAGCGAGCATGTTAGGTGATGTGTGTTAGAGTATCACCTCCATGAGAGTATAACAGTAGTGGTGATCATGCAGGTGTAAGGAGCTGGAGCAGGACCTGGGCACGCTGAAGACTCAGCTCGGGGAGAGAGAGCAGCTGCAGGCTGAGAACGACAGACTGAAGGTCCAGCTGGAGAGCTCGCAGGCTGCCAACAAACTGGAGCAGAAGAAGGTTCAGGATGAAAGGTCTGAACAGTGTGCAAACATTAAACACGGCTAGATTTAGATCTCAGTTATACCACAGCGCTGCTGAATTCCCATATCTGATTAGGCAGAAGATGTGGCTAGGTGTTAATGAGTCAAAAGCACGACTCGTCCGCTAGGCTCATATTAACGCACTCGTTCTAGTACGTCACCGTTTGTATAGTAACAGCGTAACGTAGTGGACATTAACGTAGCCTTAAAACACGTGCGGTTACTTAAGAAAGAAAAACATCATCTCTGATGTGGTGAAGATTTGTAACTTTTCTCTTTTGCAGTAACATGATGTAATAAGCTGAATTTTTGTCGTTTTGGTTGTCTGATTAAAAAAGGAGAGACTGGTGAAGGAACGACTGTATAGATCATAAAGCGAGAACAGGAACTAACTTGTTCCACATGATTAAAAGTAACTATAAATGAATAAAATGTAAGATGTGCTATTCTTAAAAAAAAAACAAACAAACAAAAAAAAAACCCCACACAAATAGCTGGCAATTTTCTGTGGTATAAGAGGAATAAAACACTCCGGTACATGGTGCTGTAATAAAATAATCAACTTCAGGGTGGTAACAGTAACTCGGATTCATCACATCACCCCTCCCCTCTCAAAGTAAAACCTTATCATCATTTACATTATTCTATTATACTTTACATTACCAAAAGGCACAAGCGAAGAAACTGAGCCATTAAACCAAATCAATAGATTCCACTGTTTCAGAGGAAAGATGGACATTTCAAAATTCTGGATGTTTGACTACTGAATATGAATGATGCTTGAATGATCTTTGCACACGTGTGTGTGTGTGTGTGTGTGTGTGTGTGTGTGGTGTTGGAAATTAAAATGTGAATAGAGTGTGAGACGTTTTCTCTTTAACCCTCATCAGGACTGCTTTGGCCCAGCTGAAGGATGCGTACACCAAGCTGTTTGAGGATTATGACGAACTTCAGAAAGAGAATAAAAAACGACAGGTGACCGTTCACACGCTTTAAACATTAGGACTGTTTTGTGTTTTTAATGTGGGGATTTATTATTTTCATGTCGTTGTATTCAACGTAGTTTCGGGAATGATGTGTATATTAGGGCTGGCACTGTGTTGATTGAACAATTTTGTGTGTGTGGTGTTCAGGGAAGCGTACCACGGGAGGAGTACAGTGAGCTTCAGTCCAGAATTACTGCAGCGGAACAAGCTTTAGCGGACAAGCAGCAGAAGATCGACTTAATGAAGCAAGAGCTGTGTGAGAAGGACAAAGAGCTGGAGACCGTCTCTGTATTTAAGGCTCAGGTGCTGTGTGTCAGAGTTTACAGCTAGGGTTTACTGTGCTAACCTGTACACCTGCTCATTCATGCAGTTATCCAATCAGCCAAGGAGTTGATTTAATGTGTGTGTGTGTGTGTTCACAGGCAGAGGTGTATTCCTCAGACTTCTACGCCGAGCGAGCTGCGAGGGAGAAGATTCACGAGGAGAAAGAGCGCCTGGCTACTCAGCTGGAGTTTTTCAAGAAGCAGAACATCCAGCTACAGGATGAGGTGGAGTCAATGGGCAGGTACAAATTGTCTGTCTTTTGCTGTGTGTGTGTGTGTGTGTGTGTGTATATTTGCACTAAAATCCATCTCCGACTTCTCTGTATTAAGCAGAACCGTGTGTTTTTTTTCGGCACAGGCAGTCTATGAGTGAGATGCAGAGGAGACACGTGCCCCGTGGTCCAAACCCAGGCGATTCTCCACCACACCACCACCTGCAGGGAGGCAGAGGTAAGCTGCTACAGCACCCTTAGTATTCATTTCTTCCTAATGATGTGCTACTGAAGACAAAATCCCAGCCTTAATTATTCAGCAACTGAAATAAAGACAGTTTTAACAGTTTAAAGTGTAGTCCATGTTTTTCCTAACACCGTTGGCGAAGCATATCTTAATAACGATTACATTTAATAGTTAGTAGGAGGAATAAAGCACTCTGTGTGTTCTGTTCTAGGAAAATAATCAACAACTATGTGGTGTGATGAAGTGAGATTATTGATACTGACCCAAAATTGATTATTTTACAATAACCGCATATCCTGAAGTGTTTTATTCCTCTTGTACTACAGCAATTTGCCAACAATTCTTTTTATTTAATAAAGAATGAAGCCATTTTAATCCTTTTATAGTTACGTTTAATGTTGTGGAATGTCCATAAAATAAGCTAGACTCTCTTTTTTTTTTTTTTTTTTTTTTTTTTTTTTCCATCTCTCTGGAAGTTAATAAGATAAAAATCACAGCTTGTCATGTTAGAGAAACCGTAAGGGGGGAAAAAACAACAAAAAAACAAATATATTTAAACTCTCCTGCTTTGAAGGAACTCATTTGATTGTTACAAAGCGCTGACACTGGAGACTCCTTCCAGAAAAGCTGCATAAATGTTTCCCCACAGAAAACCTCGCCATATCAACAGTTAGACATGGTTTTTCATACGTTTATATGAAGTGTCTGCCATACAAATCCATGTGAATTAGAAAGTATTAGAACAAGCGCATTAATATAATATCAAAATCGAAGTCGGAACTATTGTCAGAGCTGCTGTTGGAAAATTAATCAACACCTTCTGACCAATCAGGATCGAGAATTCAACAGCACTGGGGTATACTAATTAAGAATCCCCGAACTCCATGAACGGACTGGAGAAAGCGACAATTTTGTCAATTATAATGTCTTTTTAGTATAATCGTCTCTACGGGGATTACAACCAGGGAGTCTAACATGAGTGAAGGATAAAAAGAATAAAAAGGTATCTCTCATCTCTGTTTCTTTCTCAGTTGATTGGCAGCAGCATGTGAATATTCCCGAGCACGCCTGTCCTAAATGTGGGGAAGTCCTTCCTGATCTGGACACTCTGCAAATCCATATCATGGACTGCATCATCTGAGCATCAACACCCTGTTAGTGTCGTACACGTCTTCACCTGAGTGACACAACAAACAGGACAGCAGGATCTGAGAATGCATTTACTATACAAACCCATTGCACTCGTATCTAACAATCTCCATCAAGAATTTCGTTCAATTTACTCTGTAGTTGCTCTGCAGATCTAATCACTTACCCTTCTTAAATATGTAACGGATATGACCGAGGTCATGATATGATCTTTATACCTTTTGGTAAGATGTTTTGACTTTAAATGATCATGAGGTGAATAAAGCTAAAAGAATGGGACAGTCCAAACAGGAGGCTGGAAATGAATGCGGACTGTTGAATAAAGAGTAGGAGCTATATTTATGTTTATATAATATAATATATAGCCAGAAACAAAAGTGAAGGTGGGAATTGTTTAAGTTCATTGCTTTGATTTATATTTAGATTATATTTTATTTTTGGAGAAAGTATTTTGTGTTAAAATATATTTACGTTTATTAGAATGGGGGGGGGATGCACAGGGAGTGTGTTAAGAACTCGATTTTAGCAAATGGTTTATGTCGAGGTGAATACAAGTAGCGTGAAGGACGGATAAAGCTTTAAAAATGCTCTAATGCTTTATTATTTATGCAGGGTCTTGTCTTCTTTGCTAATAAGAGTAAAGCTGTAGCTGAGTTCAGGTGCTGATGCAATTATATCACCTATGCATCCACATTTAGCCTGTACTACAATAAAAACGTTCAAATAAAATACTATATTATCTATAGAATCTTTGTGCCTCTGAAACTTTGGAAAGCGTCTCACTTTCTTTCTCTGCACCCGTCATTCATAAATTAGGGGCCAAGCACCACACGTGCGTAGGCAGATATAGTAATCGTTAGTGTTCCTGTTCTTCTTTTGCTCTTGAGTCTATGGCAGCCCATAGAAGCGTACATAGAAAAGTTATGAAATTTGGCCCACAGGTAGGGGACAGTCTGAAATCTTACCATGGCAAATTTGGAGTTGCTAGCGCAAACCCTCTAGCACCACCAACGGCTCAAATTTTTTTCCACCATTTTTGGATTTGCTGAAAATTCCTACATTTTCGAAGTCCTTCTAGACCGTTTGTTTGATATTGATGAAAATCAAATCAGATCAGGTTCAGACCGTGCCGACAAAATGTTATCGGATTCAAGTTGAAGAGTCAAACCGTTCTCGAATAAAGCTCAAACAAATTCGACGAAGAGCACGCCAAAAGGGTCGTGAGGCTATATCTCTGTAACCCTTTAACGTTTTCAGACCAAATTTAGTACGTCATAGCCATCATGACTCGATGGTACCCGCACAATTTTGGAACAGTGCCACCTAGTGTTCACAGGATATGAAAAAGCATATTCCTTTTCACCAAATTCGACAGTCTGTGCCAGAAATAAGTTAAGGATTTTGTGACCAAACTGAATTGTAGGTCATGCTCTGATGCTTGCTTAGCTCCTTGCTTTGCGTTTGTCATGCTTGGCCCCTTAATTGCTGCTTACAGCTATATTTAATTAATTATATTTTGAGTTCAAACAATCACTTCTGTTTGATTTTTATTTCAACACTGTTTTTAAGTTGGTTCCAAAATGAATGGCACTGCTGGTGCTGATACTGGAGTATCTCAATCATACTGGAGATTTCGTGCCAGACGGGAAAAAAAAGCAATCACACTGAAGAGAAAATGTGAAATACAATATTCACACGTGATTGCTTTTCAGAAAACTTACCACACTGAAAAGTAAAACCTTCACTGCATTGGTCTGACATTACTTGATCACTTCAGTGAAGAACAGTCAGCTGGGCATTGCTTTAGATGTGATTGCATTTCAGAATGGTACAACTGCAGCATACTGATGAAATACGATCACGTGTCCAATCACAGCTCTAAGCCATACTTGTGGATGTGGTTGTACTCGGACAAGGGGATGAATTTTCCAGGACGCATCGCTATCCAAAATCCATTTAAAAAAAACAAAACCCTAATTGTTTCATCATTTCTTTTGCACTGATTGTAGAACCTGTAATCAGGCTTTTCAGAATTACTACTAAAACATGATGTGTTAATATGATACCTAGAAAAATACCTACACCTCATAGCAAAACCGGTGGTCAGCAGTGGTTCTCAAAGTGGGGTCTGGGCTTACCCCAGGGTTCCCTGAAGCATAGATAGGAAACTACAATCCACCGTTACACCGGTCACTTGTATTGACTGGGTTTAATCCAAACCTCAATAACTTAAAAACATATAGGCCTAAAATAATGTCAACTTGGGCTTAATGTGTTCTGCTGTTGGAAAATTAGTCAGAATATTATGAGCCTAATATTTAATTCTTTGTTGAGGGTTCTGTGAAATTTATTTTGGAATTAAAGGGGTCCCTGCTGCCAGAAAGTTTGAGAACCCCTGTCTTACACGATATAGATTACTTTTTATTAAATGAAAACGTGAAAAACAATCCATACCTCTGCATTGCATGGGGTCTTGGTTTGTTTGTGTAGCATTCAGGATGAAACTTAGATTTTTAAAATGCAATACCGTAAATGGTCACCGTATTAACGACCAGGTTAGTTAGTAAGAAGTAAGTGTGTGTGTGTGTGTGTTAGAGCAGGAAAAACTTGCTCTGAACTTGAACACCAGTGCTTAACGAAGAACATTTATCAATCTGTATCATACACTATATGGCCAAAAGTATGTGGGTCAATGGTCAGGTGTAGTCCCATTCCAAACCCATGGGCATTAATATGGAGTTTGTACCCCTCTGCTATTATAATAAGCTCCACTTTTCTGGAAAGGTTTTCCCACTAGATTGTGGAGTGTGGCTGTGGGGATTTGTGTCCATTCATCCACAAGAGCATTATTGAGATCAATCATAGATGTTCCAGTTCATCCCAGAGGTGTTCAGTGGGGTCAGGACTCCATGTCTTCACAGAGCTGACTCTGTGCACGGTTTGGGCCTCTTGGTTCAAATGAAGGGAAATAGTAATGCTATAGCATACAAAGACATGAAAGTCTTTACAACTCTGTGGCAGCAGTATGTGGAAAAACCACATATGGGTGTGATGGTCAGGTGTCCACAAACCTTTGGCCATATCGTGTACGATATTGTGAAAATAGGCACTTTCCTGTAATTTGGTGTTTTTATCGTTACTCAGAAATAACACTGCAAAAAAAAAAAAAAAGAAAAAGGTATCTTGGTAAGGGATTATATATATATATATATATATTTGTGTGTGTGTGGCAAATTTGTCTAATTATTATTATTATTATTATTATAAATTAAATATGAGATCATCCAGCTTGTTTTAGACACTTGTACACATTTCAAGCTTTAAATTTTAGTCTTTTATTGGCAGCTAATCTTTAATCTAGAAATGCTTAAAATTAGTTCCAACAGAACTAACAAGTCTATTTCAAGCTTGAAGTGAGTGAAAATGTCTAGAAATAGATTTATAATTTAATTTTAATATATTCACAATATTTTTACATGTGAAGACGCCATTTGTCGCACTGAACACGAACACACACACACACACACACACAATATCTGAACATGCAAAACAAGCTGGACCTTGGCTAAATCCTAACATCTCAAAGGGTCTTAGCACAATATGTGCATTTCCACTCATCAAAGCCAAACAGTGCAATTTATTTAAATGGCTTTCATTTATTAAATTTACAAATAATGTAACAAATTTTATTGTTTTATTGGAGCGCAGTTTTGTATGAAGCCTCAACATCCTACAGTGCAAATCCATTTAAACAGTTAAATGCTGCCAATGATTCATGACATGTTTTTGTTTGGTTTTCATTTTATTCACCTTTTTTCTTTCTTTTTTTATTTTATTTATTTATTTATTTATTTTTTTTAGACATTTTGCACAATGTTAAATAGTGTATGGAAAAGAAAAAAATCACCGAAGTCACTAAATGGCAGACACACAATCAAGAACTCGGATAGTAGTACAAAACAAAATAACTTAATGACAGGTCAGTAGCATTAAGTAAACACACTGTTCGGATGTATTTCTTTCCACAGGAGACAAAATGGAAAAATGGAAGAAAAAGAAAAACCAAAACACTCATTCCAATTAATGCAGGAGACTGTTGTGACGTTGTGGTAAATATCACTAGTGACCAAAGTAGCATGCAAGTTCTTTTTCCCAGAAAGACGAGCATGTTTATTATTATTATTATTATCTGAATATGTCAGGTGGTGCAGTGAACTGCATTTCTACATATTGGCACTTTGCTAAGCGGCAATTTGTGACAGGTGGAAGGTGAAGGCGTAAACAGAATAATATTACGGTAGAAGTGTCTACGTTCCAAACGGGGGAAAAAAAAAACAAGTGATACTGGAGTAATAGCACGTGTGAATTCAGTAAATTCTCCTTACTACTGGAGTAAACCTGGGACATGGTCTCTACCCAGTGTATCCCATTATTAGATATATTGCATATTCTGCACTGCAGCTACTAAACAATCACTTTTCTAATCGTAAACAAGGTGCTCGGTTTATGGAAATAAAATCGGAGCAAACTACAACTCATGAGAAATGTAGGAATGGCACTCGTATGCTAGTCGTTGAGGGTTTCATTCGAACACAGAATTAACGGAACTGGAAAATTTGGATTTGATCTCAGCTTCAAAAACCAAACCAAACCAAGCACTGCGTTCTAGATTTACACATAAAGCAGTGAGTACGAACTAAGCGGGAAGAAATAAAAAACAAACAAACCCAAGTCGTTAAAACCTTTTGTTTTTAAATACTGAAAGTTCAATACAGCCACTCACAGAGAGTAAACGGTTTCTAATCTATTCTGTAGTTCTCTATTAATGGACTGTATTAATAACGTGGACTTTTCTGGTACCAGACGCAGACAGCTAAGCTTAAAGGCCATGGCGTGTAATCTAGCAGTTCCTATCAGTGATCAGTCGTGACGATGACTAGGTTCACTGCTCTATACCTTGTAGCTGTAACCGGCTCATGCCACTCTACGGATTTCTAAAGCTGGCGTTTTTCTGCTCTATGTAAATTTCTCAGATACGCGGCGACACATCCACCGACTTCTACACAGAAGTTCTAACCTACACAAACACATTGTTCTATTTGGTTTTTTTTTTTTTTGCTGACCATGTGAGTGGCATCAAGTGATTGCTGCTAAAAGACCTTTTAAACATGCTACTGATCTGCATGAAAAGCACAAGGTAGATATTTCTACAATAAACTGAGAACCGTATGAGATAAAGGGCAGCGCAAGTAGGAAAGCGGCGCCGTTTCAGACACTACAGCGCATCAGAGGCAGTCTTGTGTTGGCGAGGTGCCACCTACACCTACACAGGACACTTCCCTGTCCTGGTCCTTCAACTGAACTGAACTTTCATTTGATTAACCACAAGTTGCCTGTTACATCAATACGGGGCCTCGCTGCTTACACACGGATGCAGACAATCACAAAACTGAAAGTGGTTACAACCTGTGGGACTAGTATTCTTTATTATTGACTCTCAGAATCCTCTCAATATACCGACTTCACTCAACTTACTCTCCTCATCCGGACACTTCCGATTCACAGCCAACACAAGACTACCGCACTTCCCGACTCGAACGGCTCGTCTACGCCAAAAAAACACGCTTTAATATGGGACAGCTCAGTATACAACTCGGTGTAGCTCTTCTTTAACTGATCGCTGAAGGTGTGCTTGCTTACCTCCTGCAGAACTCTGCGTTCACACCAGCAGCGACATTTCACCTTGAAGTCGCTGTTCACTTATGCGCTTCCCTATCTGGAGTTAATGCCGGTTGCCATGGTTTCCTTGGTAGCTCCTGGATAAACTTCACAGCTAGATGCAGAACGTAGGCTAGACCACAAACTACAAATGGTTTGAGTAGACGCCGTCCAGCTGGAAACACCAGCGGCATTCTTTATAGGTGTATTAAACTCTTAAAGCCTGTAGCATCAACGCATGAATATCTGAAACCAAAACAAAAAAAAAACCAAAACACTGATGTTTAACAGTTTGGACATACCACAGTCCATCATTCCCACTGTTACTCGTCACATCGATTCTCAGTTGCATAAAGTTAATCCCACTCTTGCTCCTCTTCTGACGCTCTAAAGGACCAACAATGGTTCAATATTAATACCATGTCGTGTCGAATTGTGTAGCTTACAGAATTTACAAACTATTATGGCAGGTTTACATGCTATATGCAAGGGTCCTTGAAAGGGGGGTGCGATTGATCTGAGAACACTGGCAAGCAGGTTAAAGGGCAGGAAATTGGAGACCGGCTGTCCACCAGACTAGTGCCCAGGCCAAAATCGTATCAGTGACCTTTTTGTGCTAGACAACACTTTAAAGAGTTCATACCCCCACCATATCTAAGAGCAATAAGCTAGAACTATACATCACCAGATCAATTTGGTCTTAACCACATGTTAAAAAAGGAAAGAAAAAAAAAAAAAAAGAAGAAAGAAATGGCACCAAACTCAGAGTCTCTACCCTAAAGGATATTAGAACAGCCTGTTAATCGCCCTAATTGTCACGCAAACAACCGACTAGGCACCTACACACCTCTGCTGCCACAAAATTAAATTACAAAGCAAAAAACAAACAAACAAAAAATAAAACAAAAAAAAAAAAAAAAAGGAAAGAAAGAATGCAAGGCACTAGAAACTCCAGTACCCTCTGGGCACTGGGGAGGAGGGAAAAACGGACCAGTTATTCAAGTACGTTAATTGAAACAGTTTTACATTCACATTTATCTAATACAAAGAAAGAAGTACAAAGCAGGGGAAAAAGGGTTAAAGTGTCTCCAATAAGTTCTGTAATAAGGTAATAGCTAGCCTTACATTACCTTTTACCGAATAGCAATAAACTCTCCTTGTTTCCACCCTTTTTCTACCATTGCTTTAAACTTATGTTGTCCAACAACATTAATAATAAATCACAGTGTTTCAACATCAATAACTGATGGATAAATACAGGTCCGTACAGAACACAACTTCTCATTTAAACATACAGTTCAAAAAATTCAACCTGTCGTAAAGAGGTCCCCTAATGCGCTCAGGATTATAAAAGCTGTAACAATGCTAAGAGATAGTAGATTTAAAGCTTCACCAGCCTGCAGTATGCGTGAACAAGCCAGACAGGCACCCCTTCCTCGTTCAGGGTGAATAAATCTCCACCTCACCTCCAGCCTCTTTGGTCGCTCTTTCCAAAACTGAATTAATAGCGCAGGACTAGTTTTTGGCTTTAAAGGAAAAAAAAAAAAAATTGGGTTGGGTAATTGTATAAATCTTTATTCCTAGTTAAATAAGTTTTTTAGGGTAAAATAAAACTCCCAAGATGAGAGGTGGAGGTGGACGGTAAGCATGACGGTGTACTACAAAGCAAGCTGGGAGTTTTTATAGATATAGTAGCTTTGTAGTCCAAACTCTCAGGGGTGGCTGAATGGCCTCTGACCACGCGAAAATCCATACAACTTTAAAATGATACCCCAATTTAT
>JANDJT010000092.1:20867696-20886310 GCA_024331685.1 Stegophilus panzeri | reverse complement strand
GGTTTGGGGAAGAGGGCATGGTTTTCCTCTGACAAGTCTGTTTATTCACATAACCGCAGCTAGTCACGAATTAGTAGTGAAAATTAATAATTAAAAAAAAATTCCTGCTAGTAAAGATGTTTAATCCTGAGCGGAACAAAACCTACTTCTTCCCTCATATGACCAAACTCCAAGAAAAGTCAAATTCTTACTAAAAAAAAAAAAAAGGATCCATGCACGGTTTACATTTAATTATGTATTAACTACATCACCTTGGCTCCTACGGACATGTCTGAGGATAACTGATGTATGCAAGCTGACTCTTGTGCTATTACTCATGTTCATGTCTCATGTGTATGAGGAAAAACAAAGAGCGGCAAACGTGTACAGCAAAAGAATTCAAAAACAAACACATATAAATGATCTGAATGAAAGCATGGTGAACTGCACGCGTTCGGGCTGTTGCGGACGAAATGAAGAAACGCTATATTTTTCCGATGAGGTCAGAAGAGGATCGACCTCTAATGCAGAACAAAAAGCCTCCGATAAAGCAACAGCGAAGAAAGAAAAGAGAACAACGGAGACACGGAACCAAGAACAAAGCCTGAAGCAAAGCAATTTACAGAAGGAAAACACTAGAAGGAAGTTGCAGACACGGCTCGAATTCAGCATTTAACTGGATGACGTCCATTCATTTTGCTTTGATGAGAAGTTTCAGAGCCATGTGCGGTTTATGGAAGGTTTTATACGCTTCATAGCAGGCGGGCCGTTTAACTCACAATACCATGTTAGTTCCTTAACCAAAGTCAGGCCAGCAAGTATTAAATCACATTAATCTGGGGGTGTATTATACTCTAGCTCTCATGGGTGAGGATAAAGTGAATGAACAAAGGGAAGAAAGGCTACAAGTAACAACTAGGTGGGTTATTTATTATTATTTTTTAAATACACTAAACATCAATCAACTAATACAACTGCTACTGAAATCTTAACTAGGCTTAGAGGTCACGAACAGCAATATAACATTATTAATATTTCTACAACAGCGTTAAATGTTTAATTCTGATCGGTCAGAAGGTCTTAAGCGATTTTTTTCAGCGCTGTTATTTCACAGACGTTCCACAATATTAAATGTGACTGCAACTGGGATTAAAAAAAAAATAAAAAATAAAAAAAATCATCATGAAATATAGAATTTGTAATCGTTGGCAAACTGCTGTTGAATAAGAGGAATAAAACACATTAAAATGTGACATTGGGGTGGGAACAGAAACTCCACCTCACACCACAAAGTTGTTGATTATTTTCCTCGGACAGCACACCACCATGTTTTTTTAATGATCAAGCTCATGATAACTTTTTATCTGAATTTTTTTATTTATTTTTTATTTTTTTATATAAATAAGACACCCAAATCTATCAAAAGGTCTCGGTATTCCATACTTTATTTGCGACTATATTTCAAGGTGACCAATAAACCTGTGGTCTGAATCGTCGAGAGAGGGGTTTTATCTGCATTTCAATCCCTGATTTGTTCAATTCTGGCTAGTCGCTTTCCAAATAAAAGTAAATATCCACTGACTGTCTCTCCAACTGAAAGATTTCCCATATTCGTACGGAACAAACCATTTTCAACGTGTCGAACTGATTCCAAAACTTTGGGACTCTTCGTTTTCAATGCCTGGAATCAGGAAAACGATTCATTGTGGGACCTTGAATGTGAACCGAAGGCAGGATGGTGAACTGATAACTTGACACCCACCGTATATTAAAATGAAACAATTTATTTATTATCGTTTGCCACTGGGGTGAAAAAAAAATAAATAGTTGAACTACTTATAACCGATCCAAATAGATTTGCTTCTTGTGGCCTGAAGAATTGATGTTTTGCGTGCCACAGTGTGCTTCACGATACCGTTATTAGCAAATGTGATCAATTTAGCCCTAAGAAAGAAAGCAAGCCAAGTACATAAGGGTTAGTGTGGGGAATGCGAGGCTTTCGATCGGCTTGGACGTAATCTGACGAGAGCTCAGGCGAGTCCATTTGGAGTGTATTCACTGGCCTGCTATGGTAATGAACAGTGCTAGGAACAGAAATGCCTCTCAGTGAAGCGTGTGCTTGATTTTCTGTGTGTTTGTGCAAGAAAAGAAACACAAGCAAAGTGATAGGGTGCTGGCTCAAATTGAGTGGAAAATACGTTATTAATCTTGACATGCCACATTTACAGCACATGAATGGATCATCAGGACAGAGAAATGCTCAAGTCAGGAATGAGTGCTAAGCAGTGCTTGGCGTGTCATGCTCAAACAAGCCACACACACACACACACACAAAGAACAGAACAGTACAACAGGAAGTGAAGGAATGAGGGAGGAGGAAAAGGAGGACAGGAAGAGTAGGGGACATAAAAAAAAGGAGAGAGAGAGATAATTACTACAGAGTTGGTTGCAGGGGCACACTTTTTTCACCATCTTCCCTGAAGCATGGAGAGAAGCACGGGATTAAAGAGAGTCAGTATTAAAGGTCACTCCACTTCCAACACAATGCATTACAGGGACAGCATCTTTACCTGCTATGCTAAAGCTAACTCACGCCTCTACGCCTGATATAGCAACACTGTGCGCTAAAATTTTTAAACAGAAAGAGAAAATAGAACAAAGGAGCTAACCTTCAGCATGACCTTCTCTCATTTTAATAAATAAATGGGAGACATGTGCACTTGCTGTGATCCAGCTGAAGATCAAGGATCTAAAGCGCTGCATATAGACTTTAATATGCGACACAAAAGTTTGTGTACCCTAACTTTGAAATTATGCCACCAAAAAGACATTTAATACAATATAGGCTTTCCTTCATCATCAAAAATAAGGGAATACTAAACAAATATAACGTGTAGAACTTTATTCCATATTTCTCCTACACTTATTAAACATCCTGCTGCTTGCTTTATTCTGCTTTTTTTTTTTCTTCCCCTCTCTCTCTCTACTCTTTAATGCGTTCTCCAGTTTATGCTTTTCGACTCTGTGAAAGATCAATCATTTCTGTCTTAGGTCTTGGTTTTTCTCATAGACTCTCATCAACTTTCCATGCCTTAAAACACTCACCACATTTACTTCGTCATTATGTGGCACATTCTAATAAATAAATACTGGGGATGCAAACTTTTGAGCTTGCTAATAAAGACTCCTGATTTACACTCTATCGAACTTATTTTTAAAAAATATCAAATAAAATAAAAGGTACATTTAAAAAAAGTTATTCCTTCATGCAGAAAAGAAAGGGTGTGTGTGTGTGTGTGTAAATTTTTGCACTTGACTTATGTATAAGTGCATCATAGTGCAATGAACCAAACACAGGACACATTTAACAGTATGCAAGAATTATTTTAAAAAAAATAATCCTAGGCTTACTGTAAACAATGCATAGGAGGCATAAAGATTTCAAAATGAATCTGTGGTTTGGTTTCGAGTGTCAGAAAAAGGAGTTAAATAATCAGTAAAAATAAAAAATATAAAAGGTTAAGGCACAAATGTATTAAATAAATATGGTAAAGGTTAAAGTCTTTAGTATTTGAGCGAGGTATAATGCATTAAGATGGTTGAGCGGTTAAAATAAACCCAAAGGATTGTGTTTTGTATTTAAGGGTAAGAGCGTAAAAGAACGTAGGATCACGGATGATTCTGGTGATGATTCTGGAGACATCTCGTTACTGAAAACACACCACCACAAGTGACTGATCTCAACAATACGATGCAAGGATCTTTGAATCGTCTATAAAAAAAAAAATATTGTTTTTCCCCCCGTTGTAATCGGTGACCCAAACAAGTCAGAAATTAAATGAATTCCGTCATTAAAAAGTACCCTGAACCATATGGAGGCTTAATGCTACTCCATGCGAGCATACAGTGACACACGAGCATTCAGTTATAATGTCGGTTTAGTGGTTGAGACATTTTAGTGGTGAATCTGGATCATTTTGAGATGATGACGCGTTCCAGAAAGTGTTCCCAAAACAAGAATCACGTGAGAGTGTAGGAAAAGAGACAAAGGAAAAGCGTTACACACAAAGAGCCAAGCACGGCGTACTCAGAAAACGGGTCCTTCTGCCACCTGGTTTGAAGGTCACTCTCTCCGACCCACAGCTGAACTTTACACAGCCTGTGGCACAAAAAGAGGGAAGAGAGAGAGAAAAAGTACGAGGTACAGAAAAAGAGAGGAAGAAGGAGACATACACAAATACATAGTAGGAATGGAAAACAAGGTCATGAGCTCCAGAGGGACAGAGAGAGAGAGAGAGAGAGAAAGACAGAAAGTACCCATGGCTCAAAAGATTGGTGAGCATGGAGCTTCACTGCTCAGTGAAGGGGGCAAGCAGAAGCACATCTAACCCTAACATCTACGCCAAAGCGTGCGCTGAGGAGCTTCAGAAAGAGGAAGCTACTTCAACTTGTACAAAGTGCTACAAAGACGTTAATATATAATAAAAAGGCAGAGATTCTAACAGAAATATACAACTTTTAGCGAAATAACATAATTAACCCTTAAAGACCTAGATCGATTTTTGGGAAATCTGACTCTCCTGTATTTTCTTTTGTTTCTCTAACCCTATATAAGTGCCATATATCATTTTAAACAGAAGAACTTTATTTTTCAATCTAGCTCATTTAAAGTTCCGATTTTATTTATTTTTTGTCTGAGAATGGATGAATTTATCCAGAATTTTTAGAAAAACGCCAGAAACAATTTGCTGGTGTTTTTTTTGTTGTTGTTGTTTTTTTTTTTTGTTTTTTACTGTGAACTCTAACATAACCTCCTGAAGTTTGGATTTTTTTTCTTTAGAAAGTTATACCTGGACGTTTTAGACTTCCAAATGAAATTTTGTCTTCATCTAACATTCCCTTAGCAAGTTATAGCCATTTATTACAATATTACTCTAAGCGTTTTTCAATGAAAAAACGTATTTTATTTACTGACGATGTAGATGTGTCTCTCAAATGAGGAATCCCCCCGCCAAAGAAACCTGTTGATTGGTGGAGTAGATGACGGTGTGAACCAATCTGGGCATGAGGAGGGTGGGACTAAGCAGCAACTGTTTGGCTCAGGAACAAACTGCGTGGGTTTCCTTGAGAACCAATGCTGCAGAATGTGATCGCATAACCACGACGTATCCACATTCACTTCGGAGCATCCGAACGTCCAACTGAGACAAAGCTGGGAATCTCCACCTTACGGGACTTTTTAAAGCATACAGATTGGATTAGCGGTTCAAAAGTTATTAACTATTTTAGAGCAACGGTTATTTTTAGTTTTAAGGTTTTGGTCTTTGAGCATTAAGCAGCGTTTCCATACTCTGACACAGAAATGCTGCTACTTTCATATAAGGAATTAAACTACCGTGCTGTTGAATTCTCGATTCTGATTGGTCAGAAGGTGCTGATTAATTTTCTACAACAGTAGTTCGGACAGTAGTGCAGCTGCCAATGACGGGTTGTGTTATCGTTTCTATAGTAACGGCTCGTTCACAGGGATGTGTACGACGGACGCTTCATGACATCAACGGGTGTAACTGTTGACACAGCCAAGTTTTCTTTAAGGAGACGTTTCTTTAATATTTATGGAAGGAGTCTGCAATGTCATTCCACATCACCTTGTCATTAACTACTTTCCTACAACAGCATACACGTTATTCTTTAAATAACGTCGAAGAAAAGGCTGTTTAAGATGGGTTTACTCTCGAATTTTAGGCAAGGCAATACTATGCTAAACAAATGACTCTTATTTTAGTCAAAACTTTCTGTAATGATCTCTAGAACTTTGGCTGCAAATCTTTACAGCTTTAAAAAAAAAAAAAAAAAAAAAAAACATATAGATAAATATAAATATCACAGCAAAATCTGCTCATTATGTTGGAATGAAAGGCCTGTGGCACAGCATAAGAGTTAGAAGCGAGGGTATGTGTGCAATTTGTTTGTGTGAGTATGTTACCATGCGTGGGCAGACAGAGGCTGGGGGCGGACAGCGTGGCATCACTGGTGTAGGCTGAGTATAGGTTCTCGCTGGAGGGTGAGGGCTTGAAAGCCTGGAGCAGGGGGTTACTCCCTGTCTCTCCCAACCCACTGGGGGAGTGAAAGGACTGCTGGGTCGGGTACACCAAGGGAGCGCTTTGAGTGGATAAAGTGGTGCTCCCTAACACACACACACACACACACACACACACACACACGCAGAACGCATGATCAGCACCCACTTTGTGTTTTCTGGTGTAGAAGACAGTAGAAGAAAAGCGTACCAGGCTGAACCGGGCTCTTACTGCCCTGAGAACTTGTGCGGCTCGACTTGCTGCTTTTGCTCTTGGTGGGTCGGCGCCTGCGGCCAGCCAGATTCACTGCGGGTGGGTTTATGATGGCGGGAGGGACTTTGCCAACACGGGCGAAAAGGGCATCGATCTCCTCTTTCTGACGAGCGTACAGCGCCTGACTCTCCATCAGGTGCCTGACAATACAATAATAAGAAATATGTGGAACATCTCAGACCTCAGCAAGAGAATCACTTATTACACAGAGAGTTGGGCTGAACACCATAATAATAATAATAAATAATAATAATAATAATAATAATAATAATAATAATAATAATAAATTCCCTCTATACAATAGTATAAACTTTTCTGAGATGTATAGTGTGTATTGTCTCAGTTCACTGTTCAGTTCAGGTAAAGTAAAAGAAGAAATACAATATAGGGAATAAAAAAAAACAAAAGTAATATCTTACTCTGTTAATTAATCATGTGATTATTAAATTTAGGATTTGGAGTACTGCCATCTACTAAATATGTATGTTCATTAAAAAACATGATTAAGAAAATCCTAATAAGCTTAAACTCCAAGACCAGGTAACAAACGTCAATGTTTTGCTGCGACATTGTTAGCAAAACCTCAACAAAACTGAACATTGTGACGTATGTTGTATATTGAAAACATACGTCTTTAAGTAATGTGTTTTTTCATGAGCGGTAAAACGGAGAGAGAAACGTACTTCTCGCGTAGCTTGTCGATTTCACGTTTGAAGTCCTCGTCTTCAAACTCGGAGTCGTTATCGCTGCTGAAGTAGGAGTTAAAGGAGTTGTTCGTGCTCATCTGGCTCTTGCCCTCAGGACTGAGTGCAGGGCCGTTGCCCATAGCTAGAGGACTCTGGGGTGGAGGTTCTGGAGACTCTGCATCCCCAGGCATGAGAGTTATTGACTTGTCAGCGGCTCGACTAACAGAGAAACGGCCCACTGTGGTTTCACTCTTGGTGGTGACCTGGAAGCGGCCGATCGTAGTTGGCTCGCCGGGGGGTGCAGGGGGCAAACCGTCCACCACATCGCCCCCTGACTCACGCAGAGGAGGAGAGACCCTGTGCAGTGTGTTCTCAGGACTGGAGAGATTAGAGGACGAGGAGGATGAAGAGGTGGTAGAGGAAGATGAGTCACCGGAGGTTGTGGGAGGCTGCAGGGAAGAGTCATCAGCTGCTAAAGACACCTGTAAGACACGGAGCGAGAAAGAGAACGAGAACAGAAAGAAACCATGAGTCAGAGTATTGTGAAGAATCAACCAGTGTGATAATTCACTATAGAATATTAAAAATGAAAAGAATTTTTTTTTGTTAAATAATGCTGTGAACTTTAAATACGAGATTATAAAACTATGAACAGGAGGGCTGTAGCAATCGTCACCTGAAATCGGCCCAGCTTGAAACCTCCAGGTGCAGGCACAGCCCCTGGCTCTCCTTCAAGCGAAAATGGAACTGAAAGAGACATTTATGAGACATTATAAATAATTAAATAACTATTAAAAGTTGGATAATAGAAGTTTCACACCCTGGTCAAGTGGCAAAATGTTTGCTAAACTGTTTAAGAGTTTTACCATCACACATCATTTAACTTTATTTTCCTGAAAGTCATATTTTGGAGTTAAGTAAAAGAGGCAGCACACACCTGGCTGCCCTCCAGCAGGTATCCCGGTAAAAGAGGACTGCAGAAGAAAGAGAGAAAGGATGAGAATTACATGTCATACATCATTACATGTCATGCGCACACAGCACGGGGTTCACTGCAGAGTCAGAAGCAAAGCTTCAGCTGAGCCCATGCTGATCTTCAACATCATGAACATACATATTCATGATTATCTAGAGATTAAGTATGCGCATATATAAGCCATTTTAATGCACGTTAGTGTGTGCTGTGCACCTGGTGTGCGACGCTGCTAACAGACACCGTCTCAGGGCTCAGAGCTCGTCTCAGCTGGGCATCCAGGTCCTCCAGTGGCTGCTGGGACTGAGGAACAACCCGGTTAACTCATTAGTCATGTCCGTTTAGTCACATCGTACAAAAACACAAACACGTCATGACAAAAAGCAGCTTAATCACGTTCTGCGAAAAAACAGGGCTTTAATGCAGGACTCGAGTCTTTTTTTGGACAGACACACATTGTTCTGAATCGAACAACAAAGTCCTTTTTCATCTCATGTTACACTTCATCTTTTTTTTTTTTTTCTCTTTCTTTTTTTAAACAGGAAATTAAATGCTCGTTTTAAGTGTTCAATTTGTACCAAGTGGCTTTGAGCCAGGGAAATTCACAGCTTCTTTCAGAAGCGAATGATCACATGTAAGTGTGGTGATGATTTAAGAGGGAAAAAGAAAAAAAAAAAAAAAGAAAAAAAAAAAGTCTTTTATATGCATGATTTACATCTTAGGGATATGAGCGGATAAAGTCTTTAAGACTGCAGATTTCATATTTCTAAGCACAGTACAAGTAACTAAATATCCAAAGAAAAACCCTATGTAAAACAATTCCCTCCCACCGTTTCCTAAAGTCCTGAGAGAGAGAGAGAGTTAATAAGAATCACAGGCTTAATGAGGTTCACAGAAATGTGATGCCATGCAAAATTGATATTAATCCGATTAGCAAGCTCTTCGCATGCCTCACTTGTTTTTCAGGACAGTGGAAGAGAGAAGACGTGTAGATATAGAGAGAGAGAGAGAGAGAGAGAGAGAGAAAGGCAGGAAAGAGTGAGCTGAGTTTAACATGGTGAGGAAAGAACAAGACTAAACAAGAGAAGCGAAGCACTGATAGAAAAGGGAAGAATAATGCACCTGAGTTAGACAAGGTCCCGGGAAGAGAGGTGGGTGTTCTGTGGGTGGCGTGCCGGCCTGCTCGGAGCCGACAGGCAACACCTAACGAGATGAAGATGAAGATCAAACCACAGCATTTGGTACAGAGTGCTACCAGAAAAGGCTACTGTGCCACCTCCAGGCCACATGCAGCTTACAAGAGGAACAAGAGCCACCCTTAAACTTGCAAGACAGTAGGAGTAATTATTATTACATTTAATTCCACTAAAAACCGTCTGGTACTTGGGTTTTTTTAAATTTTTTTTTTTTAACTGTGTTGTATTATGTCCTGAAACATTTTCCCTCCATGGATCCCCTCAGCACAGATTTATTTTTTTAATATAATCCAACTGTTCAATTATTCGCCTCTTTGTTTACATGTTAAATGTGCGCAATAATATTTCGCCTATTTATTGGAGGCTATTATTCCCGATCTTTCCACTCACAGAGCAGTTCATGTTATTTATTTATAAGCTTATTTGTTTTTGAGTTATTTGGAGCATGGTTTGGATTAAGAAAGTATTTAATATTATACCACAGTGCTGTTGAACGCTCGATTCAGAGGGTGTTGATACATTTTCTATTACAACATCAGTTCTGACGTTCGGTATCACCTTCAGCAAGGACGTAGGGTGCATGCTCCACATAAACGGATTTTTTTAAAAAGCATGTAATTGTTGATGTGGTGAGGTTTTCTGCGAGTATATATTTATTTAGCATTCACGGAAGGAGTCTCTGGTGTCGGTAACAGTCAGAGTTAAACCTGTAAAGTTACGTCTACAGGACAGGAGTTTTCGCATTTTGAGTGGAAAAAAAAAAAACCGAGAGGCTCGTGACGGTTTATAGCTGCTATAACCTAAGTGATAACAGGAACTAACTTGTTTTGCAGATGTTCCAAAAGATTGTATGCAATATAAACTGATAAAAATATGATGTGCATCATTCTTTAATAAATAATCACTGTGACACAAGAGGAATAAAACACATCGGGATGTGCTGCTATTGGAAAATGACAGACATGGCGGTATTATTTTCCGATAACAGCGCATCCCTAAATGGTTCGTTCCCCCACATAATAAAATCACATGCATTAGATCTTGTGTAGAAGCCAAGGTTGTGTGTGGTGTTAAATAGCAGAATAATCATTCCATAGGGTGTTAGTGGTTCTACAGAATGAGGTTTCTGACAGAGAAAGGAAATGAATGTTCATCTCAGCTGATGTTATAAAGTTTTGATGTTTGGTTCGAACACCCACATCTGGACACGATGGCCACTCACCGGCAATCGGGACAACGGCGTTTTGCTGACAGGGGTGGCACTAGTGACCGGGGTGGTCATGGGAGAGCTCAGAGGTAAGCTAGTGGGAGGAAGAGGGGTGGTGCTGGAGGTGGTAGGGGAGGATGTGCCGGGAGCAGCTGGCTCGGTGGCACTGGCGTCGGCTGGGCCAGAAGGAGGGCCGGCACCCATGTCCATAAAGAGTGAGCGCAGCTTCTTGTCTAGAGCATGGATGTCATCAATGCCTGGGGTTTTGCTCTGAGGGTCGCTCTCACACTCGGTGCAGTGAGAATGGCTCTGATTGGGCAGCGTCGAAGGCTGCGGTTGGCTGTGAACCAGGGTGGGCTGCACCACAGGGGCACTGCTGGTGACTGGCACCTGTGGCAAAGAGGCGGTGACAGGGAGCGGCGCAATGACACTAGGTGTGAGCTGAGGAGTTTGAATGGCTGTGCTGGGGGCAACAGGAGGGGTGATTTGTGCTACGCTGGAAGCGACAGCAGGTTGTTCTGTGATTCCACCAGGAAAAGAGATCACATTGTTTATAACGGGAGCGTGCTGGCAGAGCGGAGCGATGCTACTCGGTGCTGCTGTGCTGATAGTGGTGTGTACTGGGACTGTCGGCTGGGGAAAAACAGCAGAAGGGGCTGAGGAAGGCGGAGTTGAGAAAGGCTGAGCCGTCATACCGGTCACAACGGGTTGACTGACAGGCAGGGGGATCTGAGGAGGTAACGAGACCACCACAGGAGTGAGTGAAGGAGGGGGAGAGGAGGACAAGGAGGAGACCGTCAGAGGAGGGCCAGCTAGCTCAGAGGACTGTGGTGGAGATGACAGCATCGTAGTGGAGGACAGAGGCAAGGAGGTGACTACAGGGAACAGTGGAGGAAGGGAGGTGTTGAGAGTAGGGGGCGCTGTGCTCGGCCCAGGTTCATACTGTCCTTGACGCATCTCGGTAAACGCCTGCTGCAGAGAAAGCGCCGAGGCGGACTGAGACAGACCCATCGCAGGCAGTCCTCCTGCTGAGAAATACACATATAATCATATTCGTGTGTTTTTTTTTTGTGTAACCAGCCCCTTGAAACCAACTTCAAAAAGAAATCACATTGTGGCAAGAACTCATACCGTCTGTGAACGACAGATTAGTGTGATATAACGGTTATTTTGATAAAAAGTCACACATCAGCTGAACATGAAAGAAAAAAAAAAAAAAAAAAAAAAAAAAAAGATATTTCCGCTTACGTGCTGCAGGCTGCTCAAAAATAGGAGCAGGGGGTTGAACCGCGCTGAAGAATTGTTCCTTCAGTCTGGACTCGGGAACAGGACTGACGATGAACCTGCGGCCCGCCGAGGTCACCACCTGGGTAGTGGTACTCGCGCCAGCACCTGGACGAAGAGCGGAGACTCAGACAAACTTTTCTGAAAATAACAGATAAGGCATGAAAAGGTACTGGGGTATGGGATTGTAAGGTCCTACCTGGTTGGAGAGGTGTGTATGGAGCAGTCATCTGCACTTCAGGATTGCTTACAGTCTGGGAACAAAAGCAAGACCACTATTAAACAGTTTTCTATCACAGCACGAGGTGAAGATGTTGTACAAAGCCGCAACTGCGATAAAAGTCAGCCTCTAACTGTCGATAAAAACAAAAACAAGTTGTATAAAGTCCATTATAGTTAGTAAAGAGGATCCAGATGTTTTGGATGCAGTACCTGGCTGCCCTCCCTTTCAAGACCCCTTTCATCTGCAGTCTCGATGACCTCCCGAACCTGTTCGATAAAGGACTCTCGCTCGCTCTCCAGAATAAACTCGCTCTCAACCTGGTGAGAGAACACGCAGTTAATACAATATACAATGGACGAACTTGACACTGTGTGAATCTGAAAGGAAGAAAGAAAAAAAAAAAAAATCCCATACATTCCACCCATGACCCTAAATTAACCTTCATTTTCCTTTTTGTTTTTGAATAGTCACGCCAAAATACAAAATTTAATTACGTGAAACAAAATCAGTGTTCCAAACACTAGTCCTTAATTAGGTTCTGTTTTTCCTGGAATTTGGGATTTTATTCAATCTTGAACCATCATGAGAATTCATTTATGGCTGTATGCCTTTGACAGTGTGTCTCAAGTACAAACATCTGGTCAGTGCTTTGAAAACAAACAAACAAACACACACACACACAATACATTTTGGCCAATCCGCTAGAAAATCAGATCAGATGATAATGAGCAGTTCTCGGGGTGGTTACCATGATCTGAGCGATTTCCTCAGGATTATCTCCATCCAGGTCGAATTTGAAAGTCACCATTTTCCTGTTGTGTGTTTCCAGCTGGCACTCGGCAACCCTGTCACCCATATTAGAGATCTGAAAGACAAACATCAGAAGTGCAGTTAAATCTAAATAAAAATAAGATAAAATAAAAAAAAAAAAAACCTAAACAAAACAAAAACAAACAGTATTTGATGCAGGAGACGGAACAGTGCCGTGGACGTACGTTGAGCACGTTAAGTTTGGCTTTGGTGGTCTTGTCGTGGCGGGAGCGGCTGCGTACGGATCTGCGCTGGTGCCGTTTGGCTGACCGACCCTCATGCCTGCCGCTGGTCCCGCCCTCATTTCCGTCACTCATGCCAGACGCCACGTCAGAGTGGCTGCTAAGGGGGGAGAAAATAAAACCCCCGTACAAAACGCATTTTAAAGAATGTGGACAACTACACAGAACTAAACATGCAAAGTAAGATATAAACCACTTCAGGACATGCTGTTATAGGAAAAGAATCAACAACAGGATGGTGTGATGCAGCCCCGTGTGATAAGCAGTTACTGTTACCTCCCTCAAGCTGTTTATTTCCCAATAGCAACACGTCCTGAAGTGTTTTATTCCTCTTATATCAAAGCAATTCGCCAACGATGATCATTTTTAATTTATTAATGATCTGCACATATTTTTTTTTGGTCCATTTATAGTTTCATTTTATGTTGTGGAACATCTGCAAAACAAGTCGCAGATGTTTATAGTTTATTTATATTAGTCAGATTATTGTTTCCTCACTTTTTCACCCCCTCTCTCTTGAAGTTAATAAGGTCGTTACAAACTGCTGAAACTGGAGACTCCTTCCATAACTCTAAAATCGTGTTACACGATTTTAATGCACGGCATTGAGGCAAAGAACCACCCGAGCTGAAGCGGAGGGTGGTTGCCTCCGCGGAGTGCATTAAAATGGTGTAAACACACACCTAGCCGTGGATTATCCCGCGGTCACTCGCCAGCACTGACGAGTTAAATCTGTCATCGATGTTTGCAGCACAAATTTTTACTGAAAAGATAAGAAGAACGGTTAATTTTTGGTAGTTACTTTACATACGGGACGTCAGATATAGAATTCCACCCGCTCTAAATACGCAGAGGTAAAGTAGTGCTATACGATTACATTTATTTGAATGAATTATAGTAAGTAGTTATTAGAGAGAAAGAGCGAGCGCGTGAACGAGTGATCGCGAGAGAGAGAGAGAGAGAGAGGGAGACCGTGCGTGTGTGAATTACGGCGTCTCTCTACTAATAACGAAGCTGTGAGTTTAACTGTATGTTACTCTGGTTACAGTTGTTTACGGTTTTAACGTGCACCTTCCAGCCAATCAGAATCGAGTATTCAGACAGACCATGGTATAATAAACCTTATATGTTTTAATAACAGCATTTTTGTTTGTTTGTTTATTATGAGGCGTGGTTCATGTGGAGCATCCGCTGTAGAAGTAATAAATTTACAAGGATAAATGTGTTCGAATGGGCCCGTTCACTTAAGACTGTGATTTGAATTACGGCCGATCTTCTGTCTGAGCTGCTGCTATAGAAAATTAAATCTACGCCTTCTAATCAATCAGAATGAAAACTTCAGCACTGATGTGGTGCGAATAAGGTATAAAGAAAATGCTAAGAGCTTTACCTTTCCATGCCGCAGGGCACTGCTGGAGCCTGAAGCTGTGACATATCTGTAGTCTGAGAACTGGTCTGGGATGCCTAGAACGGAAAATAACAAAACTCAACAACCACCTCAAGATAAGACGTGAGACTGAGTAAAAAAAATTTTTTTAATAAAAACATGAAGGCTGATGCATCAGTCATACTTCTGATCTATCTGTTTACTCCATCACAATGAAAATTGATACAAAACGGTCTAAGCAGCTTACATGTATGAATAACAACCAAAAGAATACGAATTAAAACCAAAAGAAATGAAATGTACTGCAAATTCGTTATAACTCAATAACATGGTCAGGTCAGTCTGAGGTGGTTTGGCATGGCATCCTTTCCAGAGGTACCTGAGCCGGGGATTCTGACGCTAGCCCGGGCTGCTCGGTAGGACTGGGGACAGTAGCCACACAGATTGTTGGCACAGTGGTCATAATCGGCAGAGGAGGAAGCATCGTTTGGGGCTGCAACGACGCAGTGAGCAGTGCTGAGGGAGACGCTGACGGTACGGTTCCTGGTGCCGGGGACGAGGGAACTGATGAAGCCACCACAAGGAGCGACTGCTGTCCCTGGGCCACTGTTAGTGGGAGCGGCTGAGCAGACACTGATACAGGGGGCAGGAAGCCCAGGCCAGGCACAGACGGCTGGGAGAGATAGGAGAGGGGCAGTGGGGTAAGTGTGACGATCGGTTGGAAGAAGGGTGAGAGATCTGGAGTCTGGACAGGCTGGATTGGAGGGGGAGATGAAGGCTGCAAGGCCAAATTCAGTAAGGGAAGAACACGGTTCCATTTAGGCACGACCAATCAATCAATCAATCAATAATACAAACAGAACAAACTAGCAGGGATCAGCATAACATCATGCCTCAAGCATAAACACGACAGCACTGAAAATCCATTTCAACTGTGGGGAGGGAAGACGTGCCACTCCGAGTGCCAAAACAGTCCTGAGTGCTCGCAAAACCAATCTACGTAACAGGAATGACAAAAATAATGAACAAGCACACTATGCACACAGAATCAGTGGATGTTCTCAGTGTGACACACACACACACACACACACACACACGGTGGGTTAATGCACACCAAACCACGGTGGTGAAGACTAAAGTGACCGTCCACCCCGAATGACTACCTGCACCAGAGCGAGCTGAGTCGCCTGGTATTGGAAGAAAAGACGCTCCACACATGGCGATGGGGACACAACCCGAGGACTCAACTCACTAATACACTGTTAACAACCATGCAAACACACACACACACACACACACACACACACAGGGGCAGCATGCCAAGAGACGGGTCAGACCTGAACCCACACACTTGGGTTATATGTATATGAAGTGTTTGAGGTTCAGGTTCAGATGTAATGTTCTCAATAGGAGGAAATAAGGTTTAAAGGCGCAGATAATGGCACTAAGGCAAAGATTAAGGAGTACGTAATGAGAATTTTTCAGTGTATTAAATGAGTTATGGCTGTGGAAAGGTCAAGTCAGACTAGATTTGTCAGCAAAATGACAATTATATATATGAAACTTGATTTTAATTACATAAAAGAAATAAGGATTGAAACACTTTGAAACACTTACTGTGTGCTAATAGGCAACAGGTCAGTAAGATGATTGGGTATAAAAAGAGAATCTTGGAGAGGCGGAGTCTTTCAGAAGTAAAGATGGACAGAGGTTCAACAATTTGTGAAAAACTATGTCTACAAATTGTGGAACAATTTCAGAAATAATGTTCCTCAACGTAAAATTGCGAAGACTGTGAATATCTCATCATCTACAGTACATATAATCATCAAAAGATTCTGAGAATCTGGAGAAATCTCTGTGCGCAAGGGACAAGGGTGAAAATCTACACTGCATGCCCGTGATGTTCGGGCCCTCGGGCGGCACTGTGTTAAAATCAGAACATGATTCTGTAATGGAAGTCACTGCATGGGCTCAGAAACACCTCCAGAACTCACTGTCGGTGAAGGGGGACCATCCGGCTTTTTATCACTTGAAAAGCCTGCGTCTCTGATGGTACGGGGGTGCATTAGTGCCTATAGAATAGGCAGCTTGCACATCTGGAAAGCCACCACCAATGCTGAAAGGTATATACAGGTTTTAGAGCAACATATTCTTCCATCCAGATTCCATCCCATCTTTACTTCTGAGAGACTTCGCCTCTCTAAGATGCTGTTTTTATACCCAATCATCTTACTGACCTGTTCCCAGTTAACCTAATTAGTTGCAAAATGTTCCTCCAGCTGTTTCTTTTTAGTAACACTTACTTTTCCAGGACTTTGCTGTCCCCGTCCCAACTTTTTTGAGACGCGTTGTGGCCATCAAATTCAAAATGACCTTATTTTTCCCCTTAAAATGGTGCATTTGCTCAGTTTAAACATTCGATATGTTTTCTACGTTCTACTGTGAATGACATACGGGTTTATGAGATTTGCAAATCGCTGCATTCTGTTTTTATTTACACTTTACACAGCGTCCCAACTTTTTTTTTGGAATTGTGGTTGTAGAATATGTGACGCGTCCGCCATACAAGTCACTGAGAACGAGCTGTTACTATGGAAACGATATTGTGCGTTAATATAATCGTGTGGTTTGTATTACAGCCGGTATTTCCATCAGAGCTGCTCTTATAGGAACTTACTCAACAGCACTGTTGTGTAATTTAGATCAATTGAATTACATCCTTGAAAATAAAACGCTGCAACCCAAATTAATCGCAGCAAAATGGAGGATCTTTGTAATCGCCATTTGACCTGTTGTCTTGGCCATGGATATTTTACAAATTTTTAGTGTGACTTCGGCTTAACCAGTAGTGAGAGAATGAAATAGTGTTGGTCAGCTGAGGATATTATTATACCACTATCAGCAGTCTAGTCCTATGGAGGTTTACGCATATATTCAGCCATAAGACTGCTAGTGACTAGGTTTTGGGCTAGAATGAAGAAACCTATTACTAATATGAACAAGTGCTTATGCACTGGAGGTACGTTAAATATCTTGCTAGATGAAAGTGTGAAGGTCTGTGTTGCAAGACACAGATCTGGAACTTTGTGAGCCCATCTCTGGGAATAGTATGGATGAGAAATGTGTGTGTGAGAGATACCTGTGTAGCAGGAGACCCAGACTGGATGTGTGTTTGGGCGATGCTTTGTAGGCCTGAGCTGGCAGGCTGTGGTGGAAGTGGTGGCTGCTGCTGCTGCTGGGGCAATGAGACGGTGGGCTGCTGAGAGACAGGGCTCAGAGAAACCTGCTGTGGAAGCATCTGGAGCACAAAGACCAACATTCACACATAAGAAGCTGCCCAAACTGACTTTTCAGCATGTAGCACACCTGGAAAAGTAGCCTTATCCAACCAAGTTCTCCTAATTACAGCCGCAGTCATGCTAGAAAATGTTCACGTCTTAAAAATAGGACAAGAAGATTAGAATTGAAAGAGACTTTAATTTTTGGTGCAGTTAACAATTCTGCAACACTAGTATATAACAACTATAATATTCCCATACGTGGGCTAGAAAAGATGGATAACTAACTGAACAATAATCAGTAAGGAATCGTTCGAGCATCTATTCCAGCCCAATCACTGACTGTATTGATATGAAATAATTTACAGTCGAGATGAGAATTATTACATAAAACCTAATGGCTGTATCCTCTATTATGGATCGTTTGTGCCGTTTAAGAAAAAACCCAACCCTTCAGAGTAGTAGACAGTGAGTTTCGGAGACGTTTATTAAAGCAAATATCATTTGTTCAGACCAGAAATCTGTATTGATTGACTGAGGTAAGTTCTATTAAAATGCAGTTGAAAACAATAAGAATCTAGTGTGACTGGGTGATAAAGACATTTCTCTTTTTCATCCTCACTACCCTAGGTATACAAGCAGCATTTATGCACAGAAACAAACAAACAAACAAAACAAATAAAAAAGACAAAATCACTAACGGATACAAGCTCTTTTATAAACAGTTCAGGCTAATAGATTTATATACTGGGCAAGGCTGATTCATGATGCACTAAGAAACTGAAAACTGGAGAAGGCCAGGAGTGACACAGCAAAGAGAGGTGTGTGCGTGTGAGAGAGAGAGAGAGAGAGAGAGAGAGAGAGAGAGAGAGAGATGGTGGTAGTGGATTTGGGGGAGTTTCTCTACCTGTGAAGAGACTGCTGGGATGTAGTAACCTCCATACTACAAAAAACAAATACAACACAGTGTAAGAGATAGATAGATAGATGGAT
>JANDJT010000092.1:20850031-20860378 GCA_024331685.1 Stegophilus panzeri | reverse complement strand
CTGTACAGACTAGTGTGTGGCTCTCTGCCTTTCAAGAACAGGAAGGCAGGTGTGTTTTGTTTGCAATTGTTTGATATCTTTGTGAAACAAAAGATCAAAAGTTTAAACAATAACGACACTTTTTTCACAGCCTTCTTTGCTCATATTTACCAAGGGTGCCAATATTAGTGGAGGGCGCTGTATTTGATATTTCCAGATTACCATAGCAAACAACCTCAAGAGCACTAAAATAAACACTTTCCAAAAATTTCCAAAATAGATGTTTTATAAAATCCTGAAAAAGCATTAAAGCAAAGCAAGAGAAGTGATAAGAAAACTGAAGATATATTTTAGAATATTTTAGCCAAAAAACTAAAATAAAATAAAAGTTTACCCAACATCAAATCAAATTCAATGCCTATGTTCTTTTTTTTAAAAAAACCCCGATGTAATTATGTCAAAATAATTATGGATGACAAAAATATTAGATGCTTAATGAAGTCCCCAAGCTCACAGAACGGCACGATTAATTTAATTTCAGAAACGTCTCTGAGGGTAAGAATATAAAAAACGTGAGTGTCTGATTTGATAGAGGATGTGATAATCTGGACTCCGAAAGAAAAAGAGAAAGAGAGAGAGAGAGAGAGAGAGAGAGATAGTGTAGGCACTCGGGGGTGAACTGATGGGAGTCTGGCACTCGACACAACACTGCTGTCTCTCGCAAAAAAACAAAACTCAATGTGGATCAATAAACCAAACATAACGCAAATAAGGAACTCAGAAACAATGTAGAAAATAAAGAGTGTGGGAATGTGGAGGAGAGCCAGCATGAGAGTGCACAGGAGCGATATACATAACGATAATGTGTGTGTATGTGTGTGAGAGAGAGAGAGAGAGAGAGACAGAGAGAGAGAGAGAGAGAGAGAGAGAGAAAGAATGACCCATTTGAAAGCAAACCCATTGGAGTGGGGGTTTTTTTCGGGGTTTTTTTTTTTTGGTCAATAGATTTGCTATCTTTCACAGGCATCATTCCTTATAAACAAACCAGGGCGCGGCTGTGGCTCAGGTGGTAGAGCGGGTTGTCCACTAATCGTAGGGTTGGCGGATCGATTCCTGGCCCACATGCCGAAGTGTCCTTAGGCAAGACACTGAACCCCCAGTTGCTCCCGATGGCAGGCTAGCGCCTTGCATGGCAGCTCTGCTACCATTGGTGTGCGTGTGCGTGTGTGTGTGTGTGTGTGTGTGTGTGAGAGAATGGGTGAATGAGAAACAGTGTAAAGCGCTATACAAGTGCAAACAACCTCAAACAAACCACACGTTACCACAGCACAAGAAGAAAACTGGTGGTTAAGCCATGCATCACAAACATTCACACAACCAAACTAGCAGCATTCATGAAGCACACGTACCTCATCTAATCCTAAGACTAGTATCCTATTAACTTCTTTCTCTTTAATGTATACTCTTTGTGATTTTTGTAGGGCTAATTCTCACAATACCCATTTTATACAGTGAGTTTATCTCTAACCGCTTAAACTCCCAAGGGAAATTCTAGCTTTTCATCATAATAAAGAGGCCCGGGGGGGGGGGATGGGGGTCATCTCACGTTGGTCTCACGTTGCTTCCCATAAGCGTTCTTCATAAGCATTTTTGGATAATCACTCAAGATTCTCTGCCCCTTCTCTGTTTTATATTAATAAATAATAAATTGGATCATGATTTGTAAAGATCCGTCGTTTAATTGCTTTTATATGGCAGCGCTTTTGATTCGTCAGTTCTGATTGGTCAGAAGGTGTTGATGTTTTTCTATAACAGCAGCTCTGACAGCAGCAAGACAAATCACACGTTCATTTTAACACAAGTTTTCGTGTTTATACTTGGGAAACTTCACTTATACAGCGGTGGAAGATCCTCGTAAACACGTTAAAAACAACAACAACAACAACAACGTAGTTACTGAAATTGTGATTTTTTTTTGTGTAAGGATACTATTCTTTTTGGAAGGAGTCTTCAGTGTCAACAATCAGAGGTAAAGCTGTAACTTTAAGCGAACTTGTTTTGTGGACTTTCTACAACAATTCCACAACACCATTAATGGGTAATCTTTCCTAAATGGCTGTGGTGTGAGAGGAGTGCTGTTATAGGAAAATAATCAACAACAGAAGGTGTGAAGTGTCCCAGATGTAAAGCAGAGATACTGTTACCATCCTGAAGCGTTTCGTTTCTTACATAACCCGGCAGCCGATCCTCAAAAAGCTCCGGTTTACTTTGCACTAGGTATGATTTGGGTCCTGTCCCAATCCCAACACTTTCATGTACACTCTCCTGATCAACTATCGTGACAGATATGTAAAATGCATTAAATTATGACTCAACTCTATTGCTATATCCATTTCCTATTAGTGGCAGCTACTAAAAAATATGCCTTAAGTTAAATAAACTGAATAATAAGCAGGACGTTTAAGGGGTTAATGCATGGTTCTACGAGCTAAAGTAAAACCTTAAATCACTGTTTTGGTAGAGAATAGCTTGCAAATTGATTAATTACTAGGTCTGCTGCTGCTCTAAAGCATAACAAGAACAGGCTGCATGATGGGAAGTAAAACACCACCGAGTCAGATCCAGGAGCTATCTGCTCTACACTAAGCTGCTCTGCTTCTTTTTTCTGTGACTGTGAGTCTTACCATGGGCTGCGGGGGGAATGCAGGGTGCTGCTGGGTAGTTTGCGAGGCAGTGGGGTAGGAGGGCTGTGCAGGCTGCTGCTGGGGGCTCTGATGAGATGCTGCAGGAGAACTATAAGACATGGTGAGCTGACTCAGCGGCGTCTCGGAGAAGACGGATGAACCCTGTCCGCTCTCCACCGTTCCTTCAGCTGGAAAGAGAAAGATTCAGCGACAGAAGAATTGCAATAAGGACATGTTGGGAATTCAGTACCACTTTAGTACACACTTGTATGTTAGATCTGTTTGTACTCCGTGATTGCTCTTTTGGATTTGAATCTATAGTACCCGAACAGCGAGATTTATTTGACAGAAGGTAAACGATGAGCCCATTTGGTCTAGACATCAGAGGATGGTTAAGCTTCACTACTAATATATACAGGAGATGGCACCTTGTTGGTACTGCAGCTGTTGGTGTTGGTCTACTTCACACTCGTCTGGTTCGAGCTGTCCAGGGCCAGGAGTGGGTGGCTGGAGGCTGCACGGAGTCTGAGTGGCTCCTGGAGTTCCTGGAGGTCCGAAATACAATGCCTTCTGAGACTCGCTCAACTGTTGTTGTTGTTGTTGTTGTTGTTGTTGTTGTTGTTGATCAGCTTCCTGTTTGCGCTTTTCCTGCTCCTCTCGAACTAACTTTCTCTGTTCTCGTTTACGGCAGATCAGTGACACGCGGTCTTTGATGGCCTTGGCCATGGTCTTGTGGTCGGCCTCGCACACGTATCCAGACTCAACCTGTGAACCCAGAAAAGCGCACATCGGCATGTTAGATTCATAAACATGCAGCTTGGACCTACAGAAACCTTTGAGGAACCCACCATTTCTTGGGCCACATCTTCAGGAACATCCTTATGGAGGTCAAAGGAGAACTCGATAGCTTCGTTGTCCTTATATTTGCCTTTCAGCTTTTTGGCGTCTTCGATGCGCAGCCAGAGTTTGATCGCGATCATTTCCCCATCGTCTTCCTCAGCCAGTTCCACCCGCACTCCTGTCTCCTCTTGGAAGAAGGCATGGTTCAGCAGGACTTTGATAGCATATCTGTAACATAGAGAGAGAGAGAGAGAGAGAGAGAGAGAGATGCAGATAATATGGAAGGATAAATTTCACTAAAGTTAAACCAGACAACTTAATGAACAAAAAGTAATATTCACATGACTTGGGTAAGACTGGCCTCACACAATTTTAAGCCCGATTTGCACCCTCCCCAAAACCCCAGGGATGGGGTTTGGGGCGTGGCCTGATTCAAGGTTTGTCGCTACCGAGTTTTTGTCCAAAAAATCCTCAATTGTGTGGTGTCATTACGATTATTTTACTGCTCTGGATTGAGTCGGAGCCTCCCCGATCCCAAATTGTAGATATTAAACATGTTTGATAGAGAGAGCGAGCGAGTGCACGTGCGAGAGAGAGCGAGAGAGAGAGAGAGAGAGAGAGAGAGTGAGTATGTAAATAACTTTCTGCTGTGTGAATGAGGCGGCTGATATAATAAATAAATAAATAAATAAATATAATAAACAAAATGAAGCGTGAGTGATATCGTCTTCTGAAGTCACGTTTGATAAAACGTGAGTTTCTGTGAGCTCTCGTGTCCGTGAAATCGTTACTACAGTCGACAGGAGTGTGGTCTCGCGGTCTGGTCGAATCGTCAAGTGCGTGCGTTCGGAGGATTTACAATGTTAAGAATCGGCTGAAACCGTCCTTATGTCTGTGGTGTCCCACGGTTTCAAAATCGGTGAAGTTAAAAAAAAAAATAAAAAAAAATCATCTAGTGTGTCCCTGGCATAAGCCACAGAAAGGCATCCGTACGAACCACAAAACATTACGCTGAGATAGAACAGTTCCACACGCCTGATCATTATTCTTCAGTTTTTACTATATTAGAATAATAACAAAAGACATCGACAATATAAATATGGAAATTTGGAGGAAACAAGAAATGTGTTACAGAAATCCTATCCTGTCCCATCAATCCTACCCTAGAAAACCATTGTACATGTTAAAGTCTTAACTTTTTTTTTTTTTTTTTTTTGGTACACACTTATGATCTTCTCAACTGGCTTCATGAGGAGGAAAGTTTCAGACTTTCCGAACAGGCCGAATTTCTCACATGAAAGTTCTACATGTTTGAGGGAAAAATTTAAAACTACATGTTTGAGGGGGAAAAAAAAAAAAAAAAGTAAAAACTACTGAATAAAAGTACATCTTGATTCAGAAGAAAAAAAGTCTAACATTTAGAAAGAAAATGTAAGAAAATACATTCAATCCATCACTTCCAAACTTTTAACCAGTAGCGTACGTGTACAAAAAAAAAAAAAAAAAAAAAAAAAGCATTCCATATTCATTTACAAATACTGTTACAACACACTGCCAGAACATTACAGCAACCGAGTCCAAGTCAGCAATTATACTCGTTAGCGAGCTCATAAGTTTGCATCCCTCTTGACATGCTCTAGTAAATCTATTTAAATGTGCAGGTGCGGACTGGGCTTGAAACGAATTAGAATTTGCTTAAACGTTTACTGTGTCAGTTTTAATACATAAACAAACAGACAAATAAATAAATAAAAACAGCCGAAATCAGACGTAAAACGGAAAGTATTGACTGGAAAGGGGAATAATATGGACATCGTTATCGACAGTGATGAAGTGTTCAGAAATAAAAGAAACCTACACCAAGACACAAGCAAAGTAAGGGTGTGAAAACTTTTACACCCAGCATGTGCCAAAGCAAGGATAGAACAAGCAGTTTCCTCAAATTTGTTTGTCCCCCCCCCCCCATTATCATATCCGTAAGCCTTTTACAAAACTCGTATCACAAAGACTCTTGAGAAACACTGAGCCGTGGTGGCTTTTAGTAAAGACGAACCACACGGGCTTGTAAATTAAATCAGCACAGCGGTCTAACAACATATAATTCCATCAATACGGCTACGAAACAACACACGCCACTGACAAATCTAATACCAATGTGCCTAAAGAGCGCGTGTGACTCGACGGCGGGGGACTACACTGGACAAAAGGTTCCAGGTGAGAACTGAAAAGCCTTTATTACTCAGGAGGTCTGTGCATTTTTTCAGTGTTTAGTCAGCTTGAAGGTTCCCACTGTAGGAAATCAGCTCGGCAGGTTAGCACCGTCGAGATATCGATCTCGGCTTTAGCTACATTAATATGGCTGGGACTAACGGAGACAGAAAACATGAACCTGAAAGATAAGATCTCGAAAAAAGATGAAGATCAGGATATTCTTGTTTTGCATAAATACGTATACACTGGGAAAATCCCCGTAAGTCATTAGCTGTAATAATCAGCAAATAATCAGGTTTATCAGCAAAATACTGTCCTCGTTCTCTCTCTCGCTCGCTCTCACACACGAGAATATGCTCAAGCCTGATTTTTTTTTTAAAAAAGGTTTTTCTGTATTATAAGGAATTTGTAGCATTATATAGTAATTCATTAGATCTACAGACACCACTTTCTCTTTTCTGATACCGATACCTGAGTATCAACTGATTTTTTTTTTTTCTTTAAAATTATTAAGCATTAAAATTATCATTTTTTTGTACCTGAAGCACCAATAAATAAATAAATAAATAAATAAATAAATAAATAAATAAATACATGGTCAAAAACACGACTTGCACAAAAGTCAGAGCTTTTTTTAATATGGTTAAACTGTTTCACACAAAAATCAATTATCTATCATAAATCTAATAAAATAAAAAAGGTAGAAATATAACATTATAATTTCCAAAAAATATCTTTTTCAAACCCAATTCTCAATTCCAGTCTTTTTAACAGGACTCGATCAAATTCATTTCTTTACTCCAATATGCAATTCACTAGTTGTTTTTTTTTTTTGTTTTTTTTTTTACTGTTATTGTTGCAGGTATCGACCCCATACTGATCCTGGGCATCAGTTATCAGACCCATAGTAAACAAAATGTGTGTGCGTGTGTGTGCGCATGTATATATACACACACAAAAATACCCCTATATACACATGTATTATTTAAAAGAATAATAATAATAATAATAATTTTTTTAAAAAATGTACTGATCTTAACATTTTGGACTTTAAGAGTCCGTGAGTTGGGACTACACTGATTTTTCGCAGAATAGGAGAAGGGAATATAAAACTATGAAAAGTATTACAGTAAGGGACAACAAAATACTTGACAGAAAAACACTTGAGTAACTGTGCTTTGGTAATACACTTTAGTATTATTTTGGGCGTACTTATACTTTATTTGAGTGAGAGTCACTGAAACTGAATACTCACATCTCCAAGTCTTACTTTTTCATTTCGACCTTCGAAATACTCGTTACAAATTACGAGTGTGATTAAGATTGTGCTCTGCCAGGCCCCGGCCCAAACCTGTGAGTGTGTGTGTGGTTCTGAGCATCAGCTCCAAGGAGCAAACCACTTCTACTCCAACACACCCCTCATAATTCCTCCCCCTATCCCTTCCCCACTGATATCGGAATCTCGAAAAAGCAAGAAAAAACAACCGCTTACCGTTCATCTTTGTTCTGTCGAATGCAGCCTTCAATGATCTCCTTCACCTCAGGTATGGCCACCTTATCAAAGCTGCTCGGCTTCACGCCCTGCACAGTGAAAACAGAGATAAGACCATTAACAACTAATCAAATATGACCTACGATGTGGTTAATTATAACCAAAAAAAAAAAAAAAAAAGGAGATATAATTATTAGAAACGTTCCTGCTATTGCAGCAGCAGTGAATTCACTATGGACTACAGATATGATGTTACATGTTCAATCCACCTGCTCGTTTTCCTTCTCATTCCTCACACCACATATCCTGCAAAGATTCAACTTTCCATCCATCAACGGACGTCGGGCAAAATTCTATCTACAAACACAAGCTCACCGACACTTAACCCTTTCAACTCTTGACTTATTATTCAGCTACACATCTTATAAGGCAGAGTATTCACGAACTACATTAAGACTAATCCAAAGGTGTGGAGTTATGAGAGAGAGAGGAATTTTAAATCTGGACTCACATAGGAATCCTAATAGATATGCAGATGTTCCAAAGAGAGTGGTACATCTCAGAGACAGGAACCCGGGTTGTCCGAACACCTGAGTCACAGACTGAAGGTCCTCGGACACTTAAATAACTAGGAATTCATGGTTTTGTTTTTTTTTTTTTTTAAAGAAAATAAAAATGTTGACTCCTCTCTAACAGGGCTTTAGCTTGAGAGTACTCTTAGACCCTGAACTATTTGTACAATCATGAGGATCTGTTTTACTTGGAGACCACAAATCACTTCTGTAAGTCAACATGTGGTCGTCCTATAAAAGGAGGAGGTCACGGCACTCAAGAAGTCCTGCACAAAACCAACATATAACTGCTGCTTTGTTACGAACACATTATTACAAACTACAAGTGTAACGGCGTCAAGCGTAGCACTAATTTTTGGTCGAGCGAGATTTAAAAATGGTGGTGTTATTAATCTATGAAAAACAGAACCATATCAGCATGGTTTTATTTCCTCATTAGCTACACAATAGGTGATGTTTGCACTGTGCACTGTGTGACATGTTATAACCAACACCCAAATGCAATACATGTAGCATTCGCACTTGAAGGTAAATATAGAGATGGTTCTAATTTGATGTATGAGCATGAAGACGGGTTTTCTGCCTGCTTTTCGAACCGATTCGGTCTCAGCGTTAAGGATTACGCGTCCAGAGGCCGGGCCGTGGACAAACGGAAGCTGTGCTGAGCCGCTAGTGAAAGCGATTAGTGAAGCTGTGTGGTGTAATTGAGTTTGGGTCAGGGCAATGAACTGCACATTATTACACCCTGAACCAGTAAACCATTACGAGCTCTCACAATCTGTCGTTAAAAGAACCACGAAGAAATAAGGATGTGGATTTCGTTCTTAAAAAAAAACAAAAACACAACAACTTTCACTCTTAGAAATAAAACTTATCCCAGTAAGCAAGTATGACCAGCACTCTGAATCCTTCGATATCAAAGCAAGAGTATGGAAAGTCAAAACAAAGCCGATCTGAGGAACTTACCGGAGATAACCTGGTACACAGAGTGCCGACGGGTATACGCTGCGTTATTCTAGTCTGCTGCACTGTTTACAAATCTGACTCTGTCTCTGGCTTATATAAGCATGTCCAGTCAGTCAGATTCCAACGCCAAGCAAATTTAAGGATGATGAACTTTGATCTAATGCAATTAAGTCAGAAAGGCCACAGCATTGCAATAACAAGGTGATTAATACGGACGCTCGCAGAGAACGGGTCCGTTTAATCCCAACGCACGCTGCTTCATGCTTTTTCACAGGCCAACAAAATGAGGAACGATCACAGCTAATCAATTTCCTCTACTTCTGAAAGTAAAGAGAGGAGAAAATGCAGGAAAGTTGGCGGTGGACTCGAAGGTGGAGACCGACTGATAAAAATCGCCAAAGCAATTACGAGCCGCGGATCTCGCTTTATACTTCCCGTGTAATAGTTTTATTTTCCGCTCGGGTTCGTTCGAGCGGCGCGCGACATAATTGTGTTTAAGGGTCTGTTGGATTAAGCGGTTTCCATGAGAACGAGAGCCTAAAATAACTCGGACGTTATCTCCGAATGACTGAGTCCAAGTCGAACTGTCAGATCTCATAGAGAGCCTCTTATTAAAACGCTGTCATTAAATGTCATTAAAAAAATCCCAGAGTATTACAGGAAAATCTGAGACACGAAGTCTGAATCTGAGAAGATCTGAAGAAGGTGTTTGGAACGTGAGCCTGATTTAATTAGTATTCGTTAGATAGCAGAGCTTGGTCAAGTTAAATAGCTACTGCTGGAGTTTAGTTTGGCGAGCCAAATTAGCGCACTGCTGTGTTTAGGTAGCTGGAAGACTGATGTTGCTAAATCAGGACAAGCCGATTCTCTTCTTCCTCCGTGTTTTTTGGCAGTTTGGTAAGAAATTATATTATTCATATTAATGCTTACGTAACCCTCGCTAAAGCCTTCTTTATGAAATGTTTATAAACATGAAGGCAAGTTAATATGCAGATAAATACAGATTTCCTGTTTGTACAGCCACTAGAACCATTTGGATTAAGGGATAAAATTGTTTCTCCCGTACAAAAGAACACTCTAAATCACTTCAAAATGAGAAATTCGTTTACGTAAGAGGTCTCGGAGGGGGCTGGGAGAAACAGATGTGTCTGAGAAGTGAAGTCAAGATCACGAATCATTAAATGGCCTCTGACTGCATCAGTTTTCATTTGCTGCTATTTCTGCGCTATTGGCTGGGAGCAGACTAAAAAGCCTGGAGTCTGAAAGTGCATCTGAAAGACATCGAGACAGAGCAGCAGAATCCAGGCCATGTCACGTGCTTCCTGTGTGCGAAAAGGTGAAGAAGGATAACTGATCCTGTCACCTGTCTTTCATCGCAAAGTCCTGACAAATACAAAGCTGCGTCACGCCTCGAACCACACGGAGGCCAAGCTAGAACTTTCTGCTGTCTCTGACGCGAGCTCTCAGAGGCTGAGAGCCGAGATTCAGCAGCTGAAACATTACTGTTTCTGCATAAAGACTGCGGCATTCAGAGAGAGAGAGAGAGAGAGAGAGAGAGATGAAAAGGCAAAAAAAAAAAAAAAAAAAAAAAAAAAAAAAAAAA
>JANDJT010000092.1:20836351-20848758 GCA_024331685.1 Stegophilus panzeri | reverse complement strand
CAAAGCTACAGGTTCTGAAGTTACACATTCTCAAATTTCAAAGCTCCAAAGTTACACGTTCTGAAGTTACACATTCTCAAGTTTCAAAGCTCCAAAGCTACAGGTTCTGAAGTTACACATTCTCAAATTTCAAAGCTCCAAAGTTACATGTTCTGAAGTTTTAAAGTTTCAAAGCTTCAAAGCTACAGGTTCTGAAGTTACACATTCTCAAATTTCAAAGCTCCAAAGTTACACGTTCTGAAGTTTTAAAGTTTCAAAGCTCCAAAGTTACATGTTCTGTAGTTACAAGTTCTAAAGTTACACATTCTCTAGTTTCAAAGTTCTGAAGTTTAGCTATTTGTTCAGAGAGTGTACCTTCTAAATAAGTCTAAAACACATTATTTAATATTGTAAAGGAGGACAGCAGCGGAGCAGTCAAGGAATACAAAGACTCCAACTGGTAACGTATCCTGCACTAACCCCTAGTCTTATTTCCACCTGTTGCATATTGACATCCAAAAGTAAAGCGAAAAAGCACAACCTGACTGATTCCAAGCTCAAGTTTAACATCACAGTGTGTGTTACTTATTCTAAATTCAGGAAAACTGGATTCATTCTGGATTCACATATTATACAACTGAAATGATTAGAAACTTGGTTTTGATCACATTAGTGCCTTGAAATTACAGCCAAAAATACTCATAATTCCCCCACGAGAACACTGCAAGCATATGATTAGTCAATTGAACAGCCTCTTCTCCTCAGACTCATGTCTGCTTTATTATCTTCCAACAGCAAAACAAGCATTTTGTGGAAGGAAATTAAAGGCCACACATTAAGGCCTACATTTAGATGGGGTTTTATTTATGAGAGCAGGACAGAACTTCTACACAACTTCTAACAATGGTCTGGACACACACCCTACTTCATGGACAGCACACACACACACACACACACACACACACACACACACAGTCTCAGCTTCATGGTCAACAAGCTGCACTGGGCTTGAATAAACACTGCACATCTATAAATGGTTCATAAGGACTAACATGGATATTTGGAGCTGTGGTATCACACACTGATGGAGATTTGTCAGAAGAACGCACGAGGGGCTAAAGTAAGAAGCTAATGTTGCATTACATAAAAACATTTAACATTATGACTGAACCCAGATGGTATACGACAGCATTTTAACATCTCTCAAATATTTTACTATAAGCAACCTAAAATGGAGGACAGGAGCTAATTACAAATCAAGAAAACCTTAAGGTTTTGGGTTTTGTTTTTTTTTTTGGTAACACAATAGTGTGTGTTAGTGTAGTGTTTGAGAAAGGGTGACTTCACTTTATGAAAAGATCCCAAGAGCACTTAAAAGAAAAGAATGAGACTTGGTGCAGCTTTTCTAAAAGTTCAATGTTTTCCAGCAAATTTCTGGGTGGATATTCAGACTATTATACCAGTACTGCAGAAATCAACAGTTAAGCTCAGAATTGTACGGTTTTGGCATAAACAAGAGTACATGAGTAGCTAAATTTCTAAAGGTGTGTCTCAATCAGCTCCCTAGTTCCCTAGGTCATGAATCAGTATATGGTATACACAAGTTTGGGCACTGGTAAGGACCCTGGCTCACTACACATTGGGACATTAATGACTCACTGATTTCCAGCAACATGATTCACCTATAATTCTCATATTGAAATTACAACACACTAGAAACTCACTCCTCCTCTGGTCATTTTATTTCTGTCCGATCGCAAGGTTATTATCACTTAGGAGACACTGAGTGATTTATTACAGACATCCCAATGGACGCTAATATAATCCGAATAGGGCTTATGACCATTTTTACAGCTGACTTGATGTTAAAACATTGTACTCTAAAATAGTACAAATTTCAGAACTGTAAACATTTTTCCCTACTTTTTTTTAAAAAAAATTTTTTTAAAGTGTTAAATAAATTCTTTTTGCCAAAATTCAAACTATTTTTCTTTTTAAATACAACACTGCTGTTTCGTTGGTAGCTACATATCTCGACACACCTGCATCGTGGAAACGTATCATGATACGATAAGAAAAAACGATCACCCAATTGCAGGTGTGGTCACGTTCTCTCGTTGGTAAGATCATAAAAATATATATACTCTTCGTTGTCGGAATAAGATAATGGCCTGATATATAATTAATTCCATTTTATTTGTATAGCGCTTGAAAAATCAGAGGAAAAAGAGTATTGTGATGCTGGTGTGGTACGTTTCGGTGCTTGAACCCGTCCCCTAGTGGACAGAGCTTTCATTCCTCCAGAGGTATGTAGGTGAACATGTACACCATGCCTCTTGCATTAGCTACAGTATTTATAGAGTATAACCGTGTCAGGTGAGTAGACTTGTGTTTAAGGTGAGGTAAAGTAAGGGGAGATACTCACGCTGGTGACCCGCCGGTAGATTTGCGCTGGGTTCTGACACTCTGAATACGGGTACTCTGAGGTAGCCATCTCCAACATGCACATCCCAAAGGCGTACACGTCCACCGACTCGTCGTACTTCTCCTCATACATCTCGGGGGCCATGAACTCAGGGGTACCTTAAATCAAAAGAACCATTCAGAACTCAGAAACTGGCACTTTTACTCACCCAGCAGGGCTCAAGGAAGGGAGGAGTCAGAACGCTCCCGTTTCCTGCTCTGCATCTCCCTGAGAGGAAAGACAGGGGGGAGCAGAAAGAAGAAGGAAAACAGATTTAAAAAAAAAAAAAGGGGGGGGGGCGGGGGGCATTTTCACTTATTAAGTAGGGAATGAACTCTGTTTTGTTTTGCTGCGCTAGACCTTTTTCTTTTAGCATAGAGATGCTGGTACACAGAAAGCTGACCGGCTTTTAGCTATCAGACAAAGAACATATTGGCAAAATTAAGTGATATGAGCTCATTTTTGTGCCCAAGTTAGGATCAGATATGTTTATCACAAATTTCAGTGTGAATATTGTGTGATAATGCAAATGATTCTGTGAACCAGGTAAGTCTGATAAAAGAAACGGGCTCGCACAGATCTATTCCATTTAATTTGAATTTTTCAAACCTTTTTGTTTTTTATTGTGGGCTTGTTAACTTACCAGTGCCACGTTAGAATATACTTTCTGTCTGAACTGCAGTACATTAAATAATCCACACAGCACAGTGACGACACTTGTGCTTAAAGTCCTACAATTCTGAAGCAAAACACATACTGAAGAGAGGAACAAAATAAAATAAAATAACAGACATGTCATTTTAAAGGTTGCTTTAAAGAAAGAAAAATCACAGCATCCTAAACTCCTGAGAGGGAAGGAAAACAAAAGTGATGAGGCGGAGAAAAGTTCAACAACATTAGAGAGTATTTTATCCGTTACAGTCCACAGTTCTCGAAGCAGAGCGTCGGTGTGCGTGAGAGAAATCCCATGCGGCTGAAACACTAACGCCGACTGCACGATGTGGCCCGAATTCAATTATAAACTTCAAATATAAACGCCACCTATTACGGAAATTTAAAGTGCTTTCATTAGTGCGCTTTACAAGCCAATTAGCCGTTTGTTATTGTTTTCAGCGGGAAAGCAGAACTAAAAAGGTGGTTTCCTGCAATTAAAAGAAATCTATAAAGCCTCCAGATTCTCCATTCGGCTGCCGGGAAAACCGTGGCGCTGCTGCAAAACTCGACAAGCCGCGAAGATCTCTCTCGTAGCGGTCATGCAAGCGAAAAGCGAGAAACGGTCGAAACGGTTAAATCTAGGCCGTACCTATGACGCTCTTGGCAAAAGAAGAGCGCTTTAAAGTAGCCAGGCCCAGGTCGCCGATCTTTACAGAGCCGGTGGGACCTGTGATGAAGATGTTGTCGCACTTCAGGTCCCGATGGATGATGGGAGGAGTTCTGGTGTGAAGGAAGTGAAGGCCCTTCAGGATCTGACGGCACCAGCTCCTCAGGACCTTGATCTTCATCACCTTAAATCGTTTCAGGTACCTGCACACAATCACAAGAACACATTACAAAAATATTAAAGCCAGCGGTGGCGTAGCGGTTAAGGCTCTGGATTACTGATCGGAAGGTCGGGGGGGGGGTCAAGCCCCGGTGTGGCCATGCTGCCACTGTTGGGCCCTTGAGCAAAGCCCTTAACCCTCTCTGCTCCAGGGGCGCTGTATCATGGCTGTCCCTGCACTCTGACCCCAACTTCCTAACATTCTGGAGTATGCGAAGAAAAGAATTTCACTGTGCTGTAATGTATACGTAATCAATAAAGACTCATCATCATCATATAGTTAATAGGGGCTTACACTGCACTGAGAGCAGGAAATCTGTATCATGAGAGTTCTTCAGTGCAGAGGAGAAAATAAAAACCCAAAAACCCTCATATCTATTTGCCATATTAAATCACAAATTGACTTTATATATGTCAGTCATTTCAATAACTCTGTGATTGGCATCGTTTCAGCTATGAGACAAACTAAATGAATTTGATCACGTGAGGAATAAAAGCAGAAAAGCGGAGATAAAACTGGTGATCTATTGAGGTTTGTACAATGATAGATATTTCCAGTGTGATAGATATTCTAACTCTAATACGATGTGTAGCTTCATAATTATTTCAGGCGAGAGTACTGTTGGGTTATAATTAGGTTAGTAAGGGCCACAGCTCTGGGGCATAAAAAGACGTTCGTGTGTTGTCGTTGTGTTGTGTTGGCTTCGATAGCACCGAGACTTCTACTGGAGGGAAATAGATGGAAGAAGATGGAATAGTCGATTTAGAGGACCTTTTGGAAATTCAATTACACCGGTTAACTGGATCGATCCCAATTTCCAGAAGGTACAAGTGTGATTAATGAGCAGTGGCCTGTAATGTGACTGTAGTAAATCAAATATCAGTAAAAACAAAATGCAACACTACCTCAAACTCAATACAGTATAAACTATTAAACTCTGTCTGTGCAACTAAAAGTACTAAAATGACAAGTGCTTATTTTCTATATTTTAAGTATTTACAGCTATGTCATTATTTTCTAGTTGTATTCCCTCAAATAATCCACATCTCGCAAATGGCCGACGCTGAAGGGGTTAAAACAAGCTCAGAGGTTTATAGCATGCTTGTTAAATACCCTGTGAAACCAATTTAAACCATTTCAAAAGCCTGCAGCTAATCAGTGTATACACATGGGATAAGAGATAAGTGCAGAGAGAGCAGCTGTAATGTTATTTAACATGGAAGGGTGGGGTAAGGCTGTAATTAAAATGTGTTTTTTTAAAATTATTATGATTTTTTTTTGTTAACATTAGGGGTGTTCATCAGTCTCTTACTCAGATGGTACTAAACAGAATACTTTGTGTGTGTATTTTTATTATATAGATAGATAGATAGATAGTGTATTTCATCAGAGGGCCATAATGCTTCCCCGCTCTCAGATGGGCATGGAGTTGGATATCTGCATGGGGTTGAATATCTGCCCGTACTTTCATTAGATTATACACAGCCTAATCCAATCTGCTGGAGTTGCGCCATAGCCAGGGTTTAGCACCATAATTCTCATTACAACAACCTGCTCAGTGGAAGCAACAGGAGACATTAATGTCATTCAAGGCGGATGAAACAAACGCACACGCACCTTATTATCCTAAATCAGGGCCATCCACTGACATAATTATTGAAGCAGCTTAAGCTACGCTACAACTAACTGTAACCCTGACCTTAATCTCGGTAACCACTAGGAAACATTTTGGCTCTTTTAGTTAAGTTTTTGTATTACAATAATAATAATAATAATAATAATAATAATAATAATAAAAATAAATTCCTCATGGGAACCATGCACAAGGTCAACTTCATCAGATAATCTTGGAACATTTGGTCCCAACCAAAATATAAACACACACGCTGCACACACAAATTTGGTGGAGCTGAATTTAAATATGATGGTTATGTGACACCAGAGAGACTGGAAACATATCTCTTCTTTCTATTAGTATTGTTAGGGGCCAAGCATTTAGTTCTTCTTCTTCTTCTTCTTCTTACTATTATTATTATTAGTAGTAGTAGTAGTAGTAGTATGTCTCACCCTGAATTTTTGGTGTTCAACTGTCACACACAATTGTGTGAAAATGTAACTATTTTGAACACGTGTAACAGCAGTGTAATAATGTTCACACACACACACCATTATTTATGCAAGCACTGCAGTTGCACTGTTTGAACACCAGGGGTCCTAACATCGACCAACACACTTCATTACATATCATTACACAGCCACAACAGTTAAAAAGAGCTCTTCAGTAGCTTTCAAACAACACCAAAGTCCTTGGAAAACGGGCATTTTAGCCAACTTTGGAGCTCTATTTCTATTATGGTGAATCTGTAGTACATTTTGTTTACAATATTAAACAATATAGTAATTGTCTCATAACCATTTTCTGATATATTTAGTTTTCTACAGACAAATATGTACATTGTTTTGCATTGTTTATGATTCAGAAATAAAAAAATTTTTTAAAAAAAGGAGTCAGTCATAGTTTTTCTTCATTTAAATTTTCTTTAAAATATTCTGAGAAACGTATCGAATCAAATCATGACTGGAGTGCATCATTACATGTAGAATTTACTGATAAGTTGTGAAGATATTAAATAATTAAAGCTCAAATGTGATCGGCGCTTATAAAATAACTGTAGGTGTGGTTTATAAAATTTATATGGAGCTTTTGTGTCCTGCCAAGTATAAATGTTTCAGGTATATGTTCAGAAGCTACAGCTGCTGACCGGGCCATACAACACTTTACAGCTTTGGGTGGTTTCAGGTTCTTTCGCTTGAGTTACGTAAAGCACGATCAATTCCATGGAATAGCACTGAGGGAAGAACCTGAATTTTTATTAGAAATTACATCTGGGCTCTGTTCCAAATATGAGGGTAGTGGCATGTCAAAGAATTCGATTGTAAAAAAAAAAAAATATATGTATATATATAATAAGTTGGTTACATTTGCTATGGGTGGTGTCCAACTAGTAAGGCTTTATAGCAGATAAAAGGGCGAGGCTGTTTTCAAAAGGCAGAATTTGATTGACATTTGGGCAAACAGCCCAAGCTTGAGCTAAGAAATGAAGACCCAGGGGTGAAACGAAAGAAAGCTCACTGTATAAATATCCCATCATTCACCGACTTCAGCACAGCCCAAAGAGCTGTATTCATGTTTCTTAATGTATCGTAAAGAGCAGAAAACCACTGAACATAAATTAAAGCACTTTCCTCAACAATGCCACAGCCTGGGAGAGCTAACTATTCAGTGTACTTTTATTTAGCACTGGCAGAGAGCATACAGGAATGCTCTTAAAGGGGTATTTTAGCAGCCCTTTTAAGAGGCCCAGAGTAATAAACCCTTTACAATTTCACACCGAAAGTCAGTAAATGAGTTACAACAGACAGACAGACAAAAGCCAGAGATTTATAGAGGCCGATCGGTTGTCCTGCTGTCCGGATGTGACACTAACAACACTTTAACCTTTTAATACATTCTTCCTGTAGAAAATCTTTAGCATTATTAAATTAAATTACTTTAAACTACTGTTGTCAAATGAAACATTCCCGAAGGTTCTGTGCACAATTTTAGGCTCAGGTATTATATTGTTAGTTCTCAAACATAGTGCTTTACATAAAACCAAATCAATTTAATAAAACTAAATTAGTTTGTTTTTTTATTCGCTCAAACAAACAATAAGCAACCTGCAAGGTAAAAAAAAAAAAATAATAATTTATATGCAGGCCAGTAAAATACGTTTTAGACCAGCTCTCGATCCTGAGATTCATTCACCTGGTGTAGAAGTGTTTACGAGCTCCCAGTAATGTTAAGGCTTTGACATTGGTGATAAAAATCCTGATTCCCAGGATACAAGACATCAACAGATTTACTTCTGTTTATCACCTGCATCTGCTCTCTCCTCGAACCATGTTCACAGTGTCTGCTCATCAGTGACGCATGGTGTAAATTCATCTGGTGAAGAATTTGATCGTCGTTGTTATGTAATCAGCTCCTGTTCTGCTTCGTCGCCGATTTCAATCTTCGTTTCACAGTGCTAGGTTATTTTTTGTTTTGTTTTGTTTTTTTTTTAACATGGAGGTGAAAGCAGCGGTCTGTTTATTTAAATGTGAAAGTGCAATAAAAATATGTCCCTAAAAATCAATGAATAATCGGGATAAATAATCGTGATCTCAATATTGATCAAAATAATCGGGATGATCATTTTGGCCGTAATCGTGCAGCCCACATTCCTGTTAAACTGCTGAATAAAAGTGTGTACTTGTGTGAAAGGGGTTTAAAATCAGTCCGTCAAGTGAATAGGAGTGACGGAGCAATTAACTTGAAAACAGCATGTTCCAGCATCTTTTTCTTTACTAAAAGGAACATAAAAACACAAACACACGCCTTCATCCTGATCTTTAATGATGATGATGATGGTGCTCTTGTTCTCTGTGTGATTAGTTCACAAACATATTAAAATTGGGGCAGATGAACACACTCATGCCTTAACTATGAGTTCAGCATGTCTAACACAGCTTCAAGCAACATTAGGAGTCAAGAAGGACATCCCAGTATCTAACGTCGCTCATCTTTTAAACACTCCGAATTCCATTTTCACAAGTCACACATGACCGTATTCAAATTCAGATATTCCCAATTCTACGCAAATGAAGTACAAAACTTAAATAATAATAATAATAATAATAATAATAATAATAATAATCAAACAACTGGTTCCAGGAAATTCCTCAGAGCAATCCTATGATGTGGGATGTCTGATGTCTGTTTAAAACTTCTACACTCAGACTTTCTTTCCACTTTTCCTGCTGGGGGTCATGAAGGCAGCAGGCTGAGGAGGTCAGCTGTGGGGGTTTTAAGCCACAGAGCCTCCCCCTCCCAGGAAATCTTCCCTACACAACTGAGAGATATAAACCTCTCAAACCAAAGGTCTTTGTCCAGCGTCTGAAAAGGCAGAAGCCGACCAGCACCCAAACCACCTCGACTAGTTCCTCCTGATTGGGAGGAGCAGCGTCTCTACTTCGAGGCGCTCCCTGATTGAATGTAAGCACATCAACATGAGGAAGGAAACCATGGTCTCTTGTTCCATGGATACTGATATTGGGGATTGCAAAAAATAATCCTTTGATACCACGTCATCCTATATGACGTAAGCCTGGTGTACACGGTCATGCGAATGCCAGCGATCTGGACGCATTTCATGATTTAATGACGACAATCAAGTCAGAGCAGACTGCAAACTGTGCTCGGTGAAAACATCAAGACGAGGACCTACTGATAAAACATCTTAAACAAAAAAAACCTCAGCACCAGGAGTTAATTGCTAGCAGCACAGAAAACATCTACAGATGACGCTAGGTCGAGTGGAAGATAACGGATAACATAACTCTTTCGCAGTATGTTGTTCTTGCTGATCAGCCAGTACGAAGGAATCCCGACGCGATGAAAACGAAAACGTTATTTACTTACATCTGAACAGAAACGCTTTTCCGACGTGAAACACGTCCCACTCGATCCAAGGTAGACAATCTAACTAGCTTAAAATCAACTCACCGACGTTATAAAGAATGAAAACCTTTCACGGCCACTACGCAAACTGGGGAAAGCTAAATAAAATGCTCCGTTACATCCCAGATGGATTAATACTCATTTCTGTATTAGTATCGGCGTCAAAGAGTATCAAGAAACTTTGTTCTCTGTCTGGGAAAAAAAAAAAAGGTACTCATGCATCTCTATGTACGACAGTGTGGCCAAAAAGTCAGGAACCGATGGGGATATCCATCCATCCATCCATCCATCCATCCATCCATCCATCCTCTATACCGCTTATCCTTTTCAGGGTCACGGGGAACCTGGAGCCTATCCCAGGGAGCATGGGGCACAAGGCGGGGTACACCCTGGACAGGGTGCCAATCCATCGCAGGGCACACAATCACACACCCATTCATACACTACGGACACTTTGGACACGCCAATCAGCCTACCATGCATGTCTTTGGACTGGCGGAGGAAACCGGAGTACCCGGAGGAAACCCCCACAGCACGGGAAGAACATGCAAACTCCACACACACAGGGCCACGGTGGGAATCGAACCCCCGACCCTGAAGGTATGAGGTGAACATGCTAACCACTAAGCCACCACACGCCCTGATGGGGATATGTTGAGCAAAAAACATGTGTAGAGTGTAAGGGTGATCATGTTGTAAATAATAAATACAAAATGAAGTATATGTAATTTTACTCTCATTGGCAGATAATAGCTGTGCTTGTTATGGTGTGTTTTGTGTGTGTGTGTGTGTGTGTGTGTGTGTGTGTGCGCGCCACATGAGGGAGCTGCACTTGTGTCTCTTGTTCTCTCTGGTCAGAAGTGCTGCGTCTCTTTCTCTCACCCCTCGCAGGAATGTGTGGAATCTGTAAGAGCAGCAGCTGGCGAGAGGAAAGCAGCTCACACCGCACCTCTCACACGGAAGTGGCACAGACACACCACTCTCCTATAAATCACTCCTCTCTCTCTTCACAAATCCCATCTATTGTGATCCGGCTTTATTAAAACAGACGACGGCCGGCTCTTTCTGTGCTTCTGCTTTATATATAAAGCGTAACAGACACACAGCACAGCCTGCGAGTGGCATTTGGGTGAAAAGAAGCCTCCCTGCAGGGCTGAACAATGTTCCTGACGCTTTCGGGATAAACAGCGCACAAAAAAAATACGTTATACAAGCGTCCTCGGGGCTTTACGAATCGTAACGAGGACGACATGTCAAGAGAAAACATAGACCCGCGACTGAAGTGACCTCTTAACTAAAAGGAGAAAATACGTCAGTTAAAAAGGAGAAGATTAGGGTTAAGCTGCTGAAGCGTATCTAGAAGGCAAAGAATCAAACACATGATGGGGATGGTGTTTTGGAGTTGATTATTTTGCAATAACGCCACATCTTGAAGCGTTTTACTCCTATTATACAACAGTCATTTGCCGCTGATTGCAATTTTTCATTTATTCAAGACTTTTTATCCATTTATAGTGCCTTTAAATATTTCAGTATCTATAAAGGAGTCGATCCCTCACAAGCCTCTAATTTAAAATTAGAATATTTAAAAAGGAAAGATTTAGGCTTAGAGTATGTAGCGTGTATGCAATACAATCCCTGAGAATGAGGCGTTACCAGAGAAACGATAACGCATTAAAAACACGCACGTTCTGTCGGAGCTGCTGTCGTAGTAAATGAATCACCACCTTCTGACCAATCAGATTCAAGGATTCCAACAGCGCGGTGGTATACATAGGGTTGTATTCAATGACTGGGTTTGAAGGTACAGGTCTTTTTACGTCATGTGGGCCAACACCACTCACGTTTTCAGCGTGCCCGATGTCATGAGCTCCGTCACCAGTACGATGCACTTGCGGCCTTTAGAAGGAGACTCCCACGAGTCGTAGAAGCGCACGATGTTGGGGTGCTGCAGGCCCTTCAGCATGCCCGCCTCTTCTTTAAAGCGCTGACGCTCGGACTTGGACAGCTTACGGTCCTGTATCGACACACACCGGGGGGGAAGAGACAGACCGGTTAGACACTGAGCATCATTATTATACCAGTGAACAACGCCATGGACAATAAGCAATGAACAAAAGAAAAAACGAAATAAAGAAACTTTATTACATATACATATATTATATACATACACGCATTATATACACACAGATGATTTATAATTAAAAGCTTTTAAATGTGTCAAACGTGATGGTGGTGATTTGAAGTGATAGATGGAGATATGAGAGAGTGAGAACGAAAGAGAGATATTGTGTATAAAGGAGAAAGACAGACAAACCGAGAATCCGAGAGAGTAAGAGATCAAGAGAAAGAGAGAGGGAGAGAGATCGATCTTGAGAGAGAGAGAAAAAGAGAGTTAGAGAGAGAGAGAGAGAGAGAGAATCAAAGCTTGTAAAAAAGATGATGGATTATGATATTGTGAAAATAATCGTGAGAATCCTAACTCGCTCTTCTTCTCTCATAATTACATGGTGTCCGAATGCACTGGGAGTTCAACAGCAATTTAATTATTTATTCTGCATGTTACTTTCTGTCACAACTTCATTTATTCGAGTACAGATGCTCGGACGTAACCTACACACTGATATCCGCTGGACATACGAAGCTCGTCATCAACACCATTAGTGTGTGTAGTGTGTTTAATGTCTGGACAGTTGGAGAGCTGCCAGAGTCGAAAGCTGAGTCTCATCACCACTTTAATGCACACACAGTTATTTTCCAACACTAGCATCTGCAAAGCGTTAGCAACTACTAATCCCCATGAGAGAGAGAGAGAGAGAGAGAGAGAGACAGGTAGAGATGGTGTGAAGGAGGGAGAAACGGGGGGGGGGGGGGGGGGGAA
>JANDJT010000092.1:20812489-20825036 GCA_024331685.1 Stegophilus panzeri | reverse complement strand
CAACCTCAATCCGGACCACAGAATCTCTCACCATCTTCAAAAAACAGCTAAAGACCCACCTCTTCCATGAACACCTATCCAACTCATTAAAAATAAATAAATAAATAAATAAATAAAAATATTGCACTTACACCTCTACTCTGCGCACTTTGCTTCTTCTGGAACTCAAGTAATAGATCTCATACAGTAGCACTACTTGTGTTGTTCTCCGCTTGATATATCGCTTTGCTTGTATTTCCTCATTTGTAATTCGCTTTGGATAAAAGCGTCCGCTAAATGAATAAATGTAAATGTGTTGTAAATAATTAAGGATGGCAATTGCAGCTGAATGTTATTTTGGCAAACAAGCAGCTAGCTAGGAGTCGGAGTGCATAATGTTAATTTAGCGAGCTTTCTTGTTTGAAATAATCATTCTGATCAAGTTGTCGTAATAGCTTTATCTTTAAAAAAAAAAAAAAAGTGTTGGCTAACATTTCACCAATGTAGCCTACAGTTTACGATGTAATGATGGTTTATCTAATAGAAAAGCTTGATCTAGCATCCAGAAAATAAATCTAATACTTTCAGAGCGTGATCCTGTAACAGATGGCATTAAAGAGGGGGAAAAAAGAAGTCAGGAAAAAGAAGCCGCCTTTTATTTGTCATATATACACATTACAGCACTTTTCTTTCACGATTCTTTTCTTTGCAGATCCTAGCTTGTTAGGACGTTGGGGTCAGAGCGCAGGGTCAGTCATGATACAGCGCCCCCGGAGCCGAGGGGGTTAAGGGCCTTGCTCAAGGGCCCAACAGTGGCAGCTTGGCGGTGCTGGGGTTTGAACCCCCGACCTTCTGTTCAGTAATCCAAAGCCTTAACCGTGAGCCACCAGTGCTCAGGAAGGCCCCGCTACGTCACTCTCCATTTGTCAAAGACAAGAGCCGCTGTGTGTATACATCAGGAAGTAGGAAGTGTGTGCCATGTCACAGCAGGCAGCTGGATGGACGCTGGGACCTCTGACCTCTGCAGTGCGGAATTAAAGAGGTAGATCTTGAGCAGGATCGGACATGATGTGTCTCGTATCAGTGATGGTCTGAGGGGCCGCGTTTCCACACAGCAAGGGGTTAACAAGAACATGTTACACTAAATCTACATTTGCACTCCACTCCCAAAAAAAATATCCTCTCAGGACTCGACAATATATTCCACATCCCGCCCCCCACCCAAATATCTTCACCAGTCAAAAACGTTATTTAAAAGAAATACTTCAGCTCGATTTTCTTAGTAAAGTCTCTCCATTGTGAAATCTTCTACTTTGAGACTCCTCGAATGTCGAGCTCGACATTGCGACACCGCGCCCACGTCAACATGAAACACACCCATAAAACCTAATGAAACCCTGCTACACACTAACAGAAGCCCTAAATCTTTCTATGCTCAAACCTTTGATTTGGGTGTAAACTCATGAGTCTTATTAAAAAAAGATAAATAAACATAGAAAAACAAACCTAGGGCCATAGGGAGTGGAATGCAGTCATACTTTAATTCTGCTTATTTAAAGTTTGTTCGCTCACAAAAAAAAAAAACAAATAATCCCCCAAAAACGTGTGTGCCAAGTCTTAACACCGCACAAGTACAGAAGAACAAACGCAGGATAAATGTAAATCTATTAAGATTGTGAGATATAAAAGGAAAAAGCAGCCAACACCTGACAGTTACTCCCAAAAGATTTATGTATTAACTGTTATTTTAAAAATAAACAGCAACATAAAAGCAAAAAGGTAAGACGTTGTAAACACATTTTTTTATTAAGAGCACTAATTAATCACGGATAAATTGCTCGTCAGGTGATAAGAATGCGGCTTGATGCGTGTTTTAACGTTTGATGATGGTTCCTGATTGGCACTGTTAGTCATATAAAGCTGGGTGTTTCCTCCTGAGGAGATAGAGAGGAAATAAAGAAGGACTCAGCTGTGCACGTCAGTCGCTCGTTCATCATAACGACGGCTACACTTGCACATCTGATTCATAACGTTGCGCAACAAGCTGAACGTGCTAGCTGTGTGGAAACCGCGATGCTGTTCTGCTCACCCCGGTTGTAAAGAGTGATTCACCCAGCCGTCCCGAGGGCTCTTCAACTACGGAAACGTGGCACAGGACGTAGATACAGAACACGATTTTATAAACATGACTAAACTAAACTAAAGGATGGGCATTTCACGCAAAATTGATCTTTCTCAAAGGAATTATTTGAATTTTTTTTTTTTTTGAATATTTATGACTTCAGGTTCAACTGGCACAAGCTAGTCGTCATTAGAAAAGTGCCAGGGTTGCTGCACTTCAGGCACTGCACTTCATGTTCATTTCGTTTACAAAACACTGTCATGGATTGTGCAGCTCTGAAGAACACTCCAATTTGTTTAACGTACTAGTCATTTTCGGAATATTTGTATGTTTAACACTCATCCCTGGCGACAAAGTTATGAATAAATAAAAACAAAAGAACAAAAAATCATGTTTCTCATGATCTTAAAAAAGCTTTTGATCTGAAGGCGTGTGATTAAATGTTTGAAATCGGTGTTGTAGACAAAAATATAATCGTGCCATAGACGACCTTACGGCGAACATATTCATACTAAAAGCTACAAAACATCCATTTTGATTTCATGTGGACTTACATAAACATGCTACAAGCATTTAAAATGTTTTGACCATTAAATATAACCACGTACATAAACATTTATATTAAAACACAGACTGCAAGTATATATACACACACACACACACACTAAATGCTATTACCCAAACCCCACTTTGCCTTAATAAGTCATGACCTGAGAGATCAGAGCTGCCCACGAGCATGAGCTCATCTGTACCACAGGTCACTCTGCCCATATCTACACGGGCTTATCTGGATCCAGAGTCACCTCGTACCGAACATCTGGCCTGGACTAAAGCAGGACGCTTAACGGACTGTGTGTTCAACGACTGTAAGAAAGCAGGTACTGTTATTAATAAAGACGTGTGATCTTTCCAAAAGTCATATTATATAAAAAGACGAAGGAGGAAAGAGAGCAGGTATAATTTTACAGCCTATTATGTGTAAAAGTGTCACTTCAACCGAGTACTTAACTCGCACACGTTCGTAAAAGCGATAACCCTGTAATTATAATAAAACCGCTCTGGAGCGATTACTTTTATGAAGCATACATAATGAAATTTTACAGCGTGAGAGGTGCAAAATATAGACTTGTTATTCATTACCTACACCAGACTGACAAAGGCATACGATATCCTTTTGTATTTTATTGGCGCACTTTGGGGGGAGGGGGAGGGAAGAAGCTATAAAAGGTGACAGTTCGCTTTTCCCTCGCTACACACTGATTTTTGGTTTCAGTTATGTAAGGTATGAAGCACTCAGGGGCATGTAGTAACAGGAAAATACATCAACGCTCATCAGTGGTGTGGTGTGATGAAGCGGAGTTACCTTTACCACCAACAGGTTGATTCATTTCCAGTGAAGTGTTTCATTCCTCTTACACCACTGCGGTTTGACAACTGTATTAAAGAATGACGAGTAGTTTTTATCCGTTTGTAGTTACTGTTATCGTTTATGTCACGTTAGAGCAGCCCCTTCAACGGCCTCTCTTTGTTAATAAGATACGGCTTATAACGTCACCGATAAACCAAAAAGCGCTCCATTTTGAAGTGTTGAGAAACTTCAAGTTCCAGCTTAACTGTTACTAAAATAAATAATTTTTTTTTTTTTTTTTTTTTTTAAAAGCGCCGACACGGGAGATTCCTTCGTTAAATAAATGTTAATCTTACTAATCCTACAGAAATCATCACCATTTTTAAAACTGATACCTGTGCAGCGTCCATCATACAAGCCCATGTGAATTAGCTGTTACTATAGAAACAAACAAAACAACGAGCGCATTAATATAAACCTGTGATTTGCCTCGCAGCTAGAATTACCGTCAGAGCTGCCGTTATAGAAAATTAATCAACAGCTTTCGACCAATCAGAATGGAGAAATGAACAACACCGTGAGGACATGCAGCGTAGTCTGATTTCTCGAATCCAATAATGGGAACTAGTGAAGAATTTGCTGCTGTGGAATTCCTCTCCCAAGACAATGCTGTAGGACTTGGAGAGGCGGAGTGACCTTTCTCCGCGGGAATACCGCGGCATACGGCGCATCACGTTCGCTGATTTACAAGCGTTCTCAAAAAACAAACTAAAGTAAAGAAGAAAAAAAAAAAAGATAGAAGACGGTACAATAAGAAGAACATCACAGTTAGCCGCTGCTAAATCCGTCAATAAAAGCTGAAGGACTGCTTCAAGACAGGGTCACAAACATCATATCATGTCCTGATAAATGTGAGGTTTTCCCCCCCACAACACACACACACAGCTCCTTTACGCAAATAAATAAATAAAAACAAACCCTGAATGAGGTGTGGAAAGGCTGGTCTATCGATAAAGACGAAGTTACCAAGAAAGATTACTGCAAACAGGTTTTCTGAATAAGCTTAGATGATGTAGGGCAGGTTTCCGTGCAATATCTCGACATATCTAAAGCATAAACATGGCTTAAGAGGACACTTGTGAGTTGTTTTGACAACCGTGAGCTGTCGGTATTGCTACATCTTTCATCGGATTCAGGATCTTCACCTTGTTAGAGTTGTGAAACGTTTAAATGCGGCCCGACGACAATGATCGGGACGTCTGTCTCACCGATAATCAGCTCCGATCATTCCCGAATTCATCTTTAAAATGTTCAAAGTTCAATAATAACCTCATGCAGGAATTTGATATTTGCTACGATTGTACGCTGCGAACGTTGTCTTTGCCGCTCGTTCCTCTGAGACCAACTCGGGTTGGTGTACGTATAGTACGTAGTATACGTTTCCTGTCTAGGAAACCAAACCACGTGACGTCTCTACAATCAAAGAGCCGGCGGTTTATGACTCGAGTGTTATTAATATAGTTATTAATTTACGGTCTGGTCTCAGAGTCCTCTACACTTTCCTGCTGATACAGGCATTGCCTTTGGGCAGTCAGCGGTTCTGTGAACTCGATTCATTCGACTTCTCTCAGTGTCACAGCTTCTATCAGCTAATCTACATGTGTGATGACTCACTTCGTCGTGAAAAACGAGTTACAAAATGGCTACGTGATTTTTATTTTTTTTTTGAATGAGTACAGAGAGATAAAAGATCTGATGTGCATGCACGTGCATCGCTGAGCCTCTGGTGAACTTTTCGCCCCTCCACAGACAAGAAGCTCGGTCATAAGGAGAAGCAAAGTGAATCACATGGTTAATCTGATAGCAGCCAAAACCTGTGTTGACAGCCTGCTTCCTACAGGAGATGAATCATTGTCATATTAGCTAAGCAGTAGTGTCACGTTCATATCCGACTTCTATTCAGAAATGTGGTCACGCATGATATGATCCTGCAGAAAAAAGTCCTCGAGGCTTGAGAGAAACAAATCCCCTGACTCACCGCGTCAAGGCGCCTTAACATTTGCACAGTGTTTATCTCATTGAATCGCACCCTAGGGTTTTCACACGCATATTACAGTGGGAATCTAATGTGAGCCCGAAACCATCCAGATGCAGGAAGTGACCCAAACGCCAAAAGACGGTGTATTGTGGGTAAAAACTGAGCCAGAGGACAGAGGTGGAATCCTGCAGAAACACTTTATATCCTGGATATTACAAAACATCCATCGATCTTCTATATCGCTTATCCTATTGGGTCGCGGGGAGCCTGGAGCGTTAAGGCGGGGTACACCTTGGACGGCGTGCCAATCCATCGCAGGGCACACTCACACACCCATTCATACACTTTGGACACGCCAATCAGCCTACCGTGCATGTCTTTTGACTGGGGGAGGAAACCGGAGTACCCGGAGGAAACCCCCGCAGCACGGGGAGAACATGCAAACTCCGCACACACAGGGCTGCGACGGGAATCGAACCCCCGACCCTGGAGGTGTGATGCGAACGTGCGCCTCACACCGCCAGGGTTATATAATTATTTAAATGTTTATCTAACGCCTGCTTCGTGTTCATCGTTCTCGGTCGATATCTGATTTATTTGCCTTCGCGTTTTCAGTCATCATGCTTCTCGACGACAGTATACACATCCTTCTGCAAATGTTTGCTGTCCTTTTTGATTCATTTAATTATGCGTACACAAGTGTGAAATCGAGATTCAGACTCGATAAAAAGCTAATCGATGAGAAAGCACAGGCTAGAACTTCTCCGTCACTGAGCAGACGCTACACTTCCTGATGAGATCACTTATTTACGATGAGAACGAGCGACAACGGTTTGCTTTGGCAGCCATTACGGACCCAAAACAGCCCACTACTTTAAAAATACTACTTTAGGGGATACAAACTTTTGGATCAGAGCCGAGCAACAATAATAAAACGCCATTAACAATAAGCGGCTCGTCAGTTGGTTTTTTTTTCCTTTTCTTTCACCGACCAAACAGACGACAGTCCTGCCTTCTTGTTTTCTATTGGCTCATACGTTTAAAGCTCTTAAATTCAGAGGTCAAAGTTCACCTAGATGAACTCATCTAACTGCATCCTCTTCAGTGAATAAGCGTTTTTGTCCCCCCCGGGTGAAATTTATTCACTGTTTTAATCTCAACAATTTTGTTTTTCGGCGTCTCTCTTCATACTGCCGACAACAAGGTGTCGAAAATAGTGAATGTCATGACTGAACCATAAATTTTGGCACCTCTGCTATTTCGTTGAGGAGAACCGGAGCTGAAAGACGAACAGTTATATAGATGCGCACACATCTCCGCACTACAACGAATGATTATTCAGTCCCTCCAGGATTTTAGCGATCGCATATGACCATATATCACCGATACGGTCATGAAATTAATATTTGATATTGAAATTAAATCACAATACACTTTTCTGAGATATCCCAGGCATCATGATATATTGATATATTTTTATAACACGACGTATGAACTAAACTAGGGATAAAATAGTGGCAGCTGATCTGATCTTACAATTTTGTCCTGAATCTTTCTAACTGAAAGAGTTTATACACCGTTCCTCGTTTTATTTACCCAGCCTTTAAATTAACTTAGCATCTCGCACGGGCTTTTCTATTTTACGCAACACGGTTTTGCTCCCAGTTTTACACTAGAAATCCTTTATCGTTAATCTATACACCACTTTAGACAAATCAGTATGATTTGCTCATAACATGTGCTCTAAGCAAGGTTTCTTTTCTTTCTCCCCCCCCACCCCAAAAACTAATGAGGGGGGAAAACAAATAAATTGAAGTGCTGCTACATTCCAGAGCAGTATTACAGAGAGCAAAGGGCATCTGGCTGGGCGGGAGTGAGAGCCTACAGGGGCTGAAAGACCCAGCCCGACTTTCCTATATCATTTCCCTTCCTTTTTTTTTTTTTTTTGTGTGTGTACATGTACAACAACCAAAATCCCTGCTCCTTCGTCTAACCCATGTGCTCACTCCAGAAGAGCTCCAGCACACATGGTACGGGTTAGAGGAGCGCGCGCTGCGGAGGCCACCCCCAGCCGAGAAAGAGCGAGAGACGTCAAGGGACTCGCCTTCGATTCAGGTTGAATCTAAAGCGCGTCCTGTGTGTTTATCTTGAACAATAAACATCAGGTTAACTGTATTGTTGGGAGTAATTACAGAACCATGAGTCAAAACAGGATCGTCCTGAGATAAGCAGCACAAAGGGCCCGTCGGAGATTCTTTGTTTGAAACGAACCTGTACATAAATAGAAAAAGGTGCAGCTGATTTATTACACGCTGCAAACACAACACAACGGCGGCCTGGAAGTCATCGTGCGCCGCTGCTGAATTCTCCGTTCTGATTGGCCGGATCACAGGTTTATACTAATGCGTTACTGTTTCTATAGTAACAGCTCACACACAGGGACTTGTATAACAGATACGCTACATAATCTACAACTAATAATAAACACATGATAATAACGGTGACGTTTTCTCTAAGACGACACGTACGGAAGGAGTCTCCAGTGTCGGCGCTTCATAATTGTACGTTTTTCACCACGGGAAAGTTTTCAAGATGGAGGAGTTTACGTTCTCCTGTTTCTCAGTAAAATGAAACGCCGCGTTTCAGTCTCGTTAACTTCAAGGAGAGAGGAAAGACGTGAGGCTGGTGATGGAGCGACTGGTTTATCGTCGCTAAAGCGTAAGCGCTAACAGGAACTAACATGTTTCTCGGGCGTCTGCAGATAAAATAGTCGTTTTTTTTTTTGTTTTTTTAATCGATTTGAACATGTAACCGTTGGCAGTTTGCTTTGGTATAAGAGGAATAAAAACACGTCAGGATGCGCCGATATTGGGGAAATAATCAACTTCATAGCGCTAACGGTAACTCCGCTTCATCACACCACGTCGATGTTGATTATTTCCCTATAACAGCATGCGTCTGCTGTGTTTTATACTGAATATGTCGATTTCCCCTCACAGGATTATCAGCAGCAGTGATCTAACAGGTTTCCCTGCTGTGTTCCACGTCTATAGCTGGAGTGGTGCGTTTTCAGAGAGCTCAGAAGGCTGGGTTTCTTTCAGCTGGACACAAATAAAAGGCTCTTTGAGGTTAAGATGACCATGCAGCCTCTCCCATGGAGAAAGTTTGGGTCAGTCTTTGTCTCCGTTGCACAAATTAGCTTCTCTGAACAGAGCATGAGAGCGAAGACAAAGCTAGCTGCGGGTTTTAATAAAAAAAATAAAATAAAGGAAAATAATCTTCAGGAGCTATCGAGATTAGAAAAAGGCCGAGTCGGTTTGTTCTGGTGGATAAAATGAGCAGATCGTGATACGGTTGGCGAATTTGCGTCGGAGTAATAACAATCATCTTTCTGAAATGCTGCATGATCAGCTACTTTGAACTTTTTAGCGGCTAGAGAATGTAATATTTGGTCATGTATTAATTAGCACTGTTGTGACGAAGTAATATACACTTCATGTCACTCATTTCACCGTGTTCGTTTTGGTATCTCACTACAGTTGCTGTATTTTAGTAGAACTTTTATGCCTTCAAAACTTTTCTGCATTAGTTTTATACTTTTTATGACTTATGGACCATTTTTATTTATTCTGTAGCACTTCAAGATTTGCCTCAAATCAAAAGAAATTATATTTCTTCTTCTTCTTCTTCTTCTTCTTATTATTATTATTATTTAGAAATACACCGATGTATCTACGTAGCTATTTTTCACGCTTAAAAACATCCGATGACCGGGGCCGATTGTATCCTGGCAATCAAAAGAGGGCGGGGAAAACATGTCGTTTTGGTGCGGTGTGTAAAGATGATGTCTCTTGTGTGGAATGATGAGAAAACTGCAGTTTGTAATCTCTGTAATCTCTGCACTGATAAAACCCTGATCTCTAATTATTATTATTATTATTATTATTATTATTATTAACCACTTTTCTGTCATGTCTGAAGGTTGAAACTACGTGAGCAAAAGTACTATCCGTATGCCTTCACCTGTGCGTCTGCGCGTGAATACAATGAGACGTTTGTGGCGCTCTTGATTTCTGACATGCCGACATGACGGAGCACAAGGGCAGCACATTTCAATCAGCAGCTGAGTAATTTACACTCGGGAGCGTGCAGCTCCACACGTCATGAAAATCTTGCTCAAGCCTCTTCCTGTAAAGTCAGAGGTGAAGCTGTGTGGAAAGTGAGGAATGAAAAGAGGAGCAAGATAAAGACGGCGGTCATGGAGAAGCTCTTCTTTCTGTTTCTTTGATTAAGGTTTTCGATCTGGGTTTTGGGGTGGGGCCGGGGGGAGGGGCGGCTGAAGTCCCAAATGGCTCAAGTCCCACCATCTTGTTTTCTATTGGCTCACAAGACTGAGGTTTGTGAGTTCACCAATTTGGCGAGAAGCGAAAGCAACCTCTCGGAGATGTTTCTCCTGCAGTGGTAGCTCCGCAGAGAAGACGATGGACTTCTGCTCGGAAGGTCGAGAGTTCACATCTCACCGCTGCCACTTCTGGGCCCTTAACCCTTAAATTTAAAGCCCTCTGGAGAAGATCGTCTGTCAAATGCCATAAATGTAAAACGTAACTTTTCCACTGGGGGAATTTTATTTGAGAAAAAGCACAAAAGCGTCCATTTTAAGGTGCCAAAGCAACCGATCTGCAAATACCGGTACCTCTGCGACTCGGATCAACAAACCCCTGACCCTCGCAAGTTTACCCCAGCTGACGGGTATGAGCGTGTGTTCTGACCAGGCGAGACTGAGAGCGGACACTAATACAAACCGGAACATGTATGGTCTCATTAAAGCTCTTTATATCTTATTAAAATAACCACAACCTTCTATGCGGGAAACCGAGCTCAAAGCTGCAGTGAAATCCTAACGGCCGTGAGCGAAGAAGGAAAAGGAGCGCTGAGCCGTTAGCTTTAGCATACTTAACACCTCAGTTCACGCATGAGAGAGACAGAGAATGTATCCTGTACCCAATTTTAACCTCCTGCCAAGACTGAAGCGTCAGATGATATCTTCTTTAACACACACACACACTAGAGCTGCAAACAGTGTACTTTTTGGGAATTCAGACCAGAGAGTATGAAGCAAGACTTATCAGACCTGTTTGTTTTTTTTTAACAAATATCACAAAAACCTATAACATGAATACAGCGTGACTTTGATGACCTAATGTTAGCTGAAGTGAAGTGAAGTGAGCGAGTGCCTGGTGCGTCATCTGTTTATTAATCCCTCCTGCGTTCCTTTATTAGGAGAGCAGCACAGAGCTCTGCTGAGGTAAATAAACCCACAAAGTAAATGCTCTGCAAACACCTGTCTCACTCTCACATGACTTCTGTTTAAAGAGAAAGAGAGAGAGAGAGAGAGAGAGAGAGAGACGGATACACAGTTCCAGAGAGTGAGAGAAAGGCAAAAAGCGTAAGAGAGGTAGAAAGACAGAGAGACACAGAGAGCGAGAGAGATTCAGTAAGACAGACATGCAGAGAGAAAGACAGATACTGAAAGACACAGACAGACAGAAAGAAAGACACAATGAAAGACAGAGCAAGAGAATGAGACAAAACACAGGAGAGAGACTGATAGAAAGAGACAAAAAGACAGACGGAAGAGAGAAACGAGAGAGAGAGACACCAAAAGAGAGACAGATAGACACAAACACAGAGCACCAGAGAATGAGACAGAAGAGAGACATAGAGAAAGAGACAAAAAGACAGACAGAAGAAAGACAAATGCAGAGAAAGAGCGAGATAGAGAGACAGAGAGAGAAAGACAATCATGCCAATAAAGTTCTTTGAAAATGAAATGAGAGAGAGAGAGAGAGAGAGAGAGAGAGAGAGAGAGAGGGGAACTTAAAGAGGGGGAAGGGAGAGGATTTTTACAAGAATAGGAATAAAACTCTTGAACTTTAAAACCCACACATGTTCTGTCAGGGAGACAACACACACAAACACACACAAACACACACAGATTACAGTGTCGCTGTGCCAGAGTAAATAGGTCTGGGGAGTTATGTGGACAATAGTGGTGGACAGAGAACTGGGTTAAATCTGTGTGTGAAGCTGAAGGGACTCTACGCCGTGACCCAGAACAGCAGTGGACACGGCGGAGAGGAAGCTGGTCTGCTTTTCTCCGCACAGAGCAATCAGAGCAGGAGAGAAAGCAGGGTTTAATGCAGGAGACAGTGATTCATGCATCTGGAAACCATCCCGCTGTGAGAGAAGCACTTTAATGGTCTATTTATTTGATCCGGGGAGGGCGGGAGGACTGGCATGAGGCATGGCACACAAAGACAGGCCTCAATCTGTCCTCGATGTGGACACCGTGAGACTGAGAGGAGCAGGAACTAAAACATTTATACTACCTGCACGTGTTCGCCGCTGCGTTTGGCTTTGAGCCAGCGACTTCAAGATGAACTCCACTTCAACCTGGGTTCTGGGTCTTCGTACATTAAGCCGGCTACAAGCTTTTACTCTTTCAAAACACAACATGGTTAGCCACGCGTCAATCAAACAGCTTCTTCCTGGGAAATTTGGCTCTCGAGTTAAAAAAAAAAAAAAGAAAAAAAAAAAAAAAAGCTAGAGTATTCTAATCTATAATCGCCAGCACATCATCATGCAGCAGCCCCTGGGAACGGTCACGGAAACGCCACCTCAACACCATACCTGCTCCACATTACCTCATCCACACACCTGTCTGATAGCATGAGTCAGGCCTTTATCATCACTGTAAACCTGACAAACCGTCTCTCTCGCGCGCTCGCTCGCTCTCACACATACACACACACACACACACACACACACACGCACGCAGGATACGAGACTGACATGACGACCGCATCCTCCTTTATAAACGATTTACACATCTTACTCACTGCATGTTTACAGGAAGCAAAACGGTTAAAAAGACAGACAGAGAGAGAGTGTGAGTGAGTGAGTGAGAGACCTTTATTGAGAAAGCCCCCTTTATTGGCTTAATCAAATATCACTTTAAAAAAAAAAAAAAAAAAAAAAAAAAAAAAAAACCCAATTAAGT
>JANDJT010000092.1:20781167-20797767 GCA_024331685.1 Stegophilus panzeri | reverse complement strand
AGATAGATAGACAGACAGACAGATAGATAGAGAGTGCCAACAGATGGAGTTAGACAGATAGATAGATAGATAGATAGATAGATAGACAGACAGAGAGTGCCAACAGATGGAGTTAGATAGATAGATAGATAGATAGATAGATAGATAGACAGACAGAGAGTGCCAACAGATGGAGTTAGATAGATAGATAGACAGATAGATAGATAGATAGATAGAGAGTGCCAACAGATGGAGTTAGACAGATAGATAGATAGACAGATAGATAGACAGACAGAGAGTGCCAACAGATGGAGTTAGATAGACAGATAGATAGACAGATAGATAGACAGAGAGTGCCAACAGATGGAGATAGATAGATAGATAGATAGATAGATAGAAATGAGATAAAAATTTCCTTTATAATATGGACTTCATTACCCACAATGCCATTTGACTACCTGTTAATTAATAGTGGTGCCTGTGAGAATTATCCCTCGCTTCATCTCTACCTAGAGAGTGATGCAGCAGCGCTTTACTAGTTTAACATGTCCAGCTCTCTCACCTGTACACACTTGCTCAACGTTCACACTAACACAAACGTCATCGCCATCACACTCGCCATCTCACAGTTCGCAACTCAACGAGCCGAGTCTCTACCTTAACTCGGCATCGTATAGCTGCGGTGCATTCTGGGAACTTGGAAGTCCAGCGTTTGTTCCTACTTCTGTGTTGGATTTCTCAGAAACATGATGTTGATCATTGCTGGAAAATGGCGAGTGAGAAAACAAGCTCTTGCTCTTTTCTTCTAGTTTTTAAGAACTTTATTTAATAAATCACTTTATAACTTTCATCTCTTTATAATCACTTTATTTAATGTTTCTCTTTTTTTGTAGAAAGTGAATTTAAAAGCAGGACCGCCACGCTAAGACGAGCAGTTGCTTATTTCATTCTTGCCACGCAGGTCAATCATACTGACATTATTTTTAATTTTTATAACACAGTTAGATCAAAAAATAATTTACTACATTAACAGTGAACCCTACTGGAGCGCAGGACAGTAATATCAAAATCACATCATTTCAGTGTGGTATATTTCTCAGTATTTCATCTCAAACTAAACATTTCCAAGGGGAAAAGAATCTCAGTTAGCTTCCTTCTCAATAATTGCACACCCAGTGCTTGAAATGAAGACAATTTGGCAGCGCAGGCTCTCGGTTACATCCACTAACAGCTCAGTGGTTTGGCATGCAGCTACGCCGAGGGAAGAGGAAACACAGGGGGAAATTAGCCTCAGTGACCTGGAGTTGTTTTAGAAGTTTTATGGAGATGCATCACAACTTCCCATGTGACAATGTACAAACGGGGCGGGAGGGGATCCCGAGCTAGGTTGATATATGATGACTTTCTTTTTTTGGGGGAGGGATTTTAAGGTTGATGGCCTGTTCTTCACCTCCTGTGGCAGCTGAATGAAATGTGCTGAGCCAGAACAGGCACTTTGTATCAAATTTCGTTAACATAAACATAATGTAACGTTAATTCAGGGGTATGGGGCAACCGAGGCAACACTTCAGGAGCAATGGATTTATAAAGAAAATCTGGACACAACTGAACAAACAGCTCAGACGACATAATGCTGAACATATACCTCGTTATAAACATTATGTCAAACTCGCTTTCAGATTCATACACACACACACACATTATACATACATACATATATACACATATATATATATATATATATATATATATATAAATAAAATACACACACAATATAATATATACACACTTTTTTTTAAACAATTACATTTTTCAATAAATTTATAAGCCACGTTTAATGCACGTGAATAATTATAAATAATGAATATTTACTACTAATAATAATAATAATTAACGTTAAATATTTTTTTTCGCAGACGTACTAGCTTGTAGTTCTGTTATGCGCTCTGCGTAGTCCAGCGAACGAACCAATCCTTGCACAGAAATCAATAAGACCAGCCAATCATCTCTCAGGAGGCGGGATTTGTCGTAAACGGATGGGGATTTAAACTAACTAACTAACTAAAAAGGGACCGACGCTGCATTTAGGTGAGCCAATCCGTGCACGGGAATCGGTGACTAGCCAATCGTCGTCGAGGAGACGCGCTGACTAGCGAATCCTCGATCAGGAGGCGGGTTTTGTCAGAAAGCGGATGGGATTGAGTAGTAATAACGCTGCGTTTTAATGTGGATGTGGTGAGGATGTGGTGTGTGGCCTCGTCCACGCCGGTTAGCGCCATTTGCGTACTTTTATTAGCTCAATTGCGTGTTCGAGTACAGTTATATACTAAAAAAAAAATACAAATAAAAAAAAAAAAAGATATTATTATAAAATGTGAAAAATAGAACGAGCTTAATCATGGTGAGAAGTTTATGAAGATGTAACAATGTTGATATTAACGTTACTGCAAATGCAGCGTCAACAATGCTGCAAAAACGACCACGTAGACATTCTCATCATGATTAAAATGTCATTTTGGAGCTAATTAAAAGAGCCAAGAATGCGACAGAGAGCTGTGTCAGTATGCCAACACCAGCTGATCTCTCTAACTAACATTAACACACTCTCTCTCACACACACACACACACACCTCGAACACTCAATCGCAATCATATCATATGCTTCAGCGAATATAAACACAGCAGTTTACTGGTGTATCACATTAAAGCTTACCTTCTGTATCATGCACATGCTTCTTCTTCTCAGACAGAAAGGCAGCAGTTGGTTGACTTTGCCAACAAAATAAAACCTGAGTGATGAAGGCGAAAAAAAAAACAAACCCGGGGCTAGCTCTCTGTACCACACCACCAAGTCATAAATAACAACAATATTATCTCAACATGCTGACTTGTGACCTTGTGGAAATCTTTCGGGTTTCCAACGAAACAAACAATACTGGCGTCTCTCCCCCTCTCTCTGTGTCTGAAAGGGTTTGTTATTATTTTTTATTTATTAAAAAAATTAAAATAAAAAAAAAAGATGGTATCCGAGCCGGGCTACCGCTTCAAACTGCTCCTGGGTTTCTGAGAATCAATTCTTGGTTAAACAGCACCACAAACAATCCGTAGTCTCGTCTGGGGTGAGTCCAAATCCAGTCCGGATGATATGCAAAGACAAACAAAGTCGATTTAGAGTCCGTTAAAGGATGAAAACGGAGAAACACAAGAAAAACACTGCTCTCGCTCTCTCTCTCTCTCTCTCTCTCTCTCTCTATCTATCTATCTCTCACACACACTAACTGTCTGCGTGCACGCGCATCTCCGTGTAGAAATAAAATAATATAAAATAATCTAATATATTACACAGGGGGTGTGTGTGTTCAGCTGCTCTCTCTCACTCACACACACACTCTAACTCTCTCTTCTTCTGCTTCTTCTTCTGCTTTCTGCTTCTTCAGTCTGTCACGTTAGAGCTGAGCAGGACTCGACCCGCCCACTAAGCACCATTTTGTTTTACCCCAAATAACCGAAAGATGGCGCTTTTCCACACAGAACAGAAAAATGTGCGGATTCGCTTCGTTAGCTCAATGCTAACCCTACAGGAACTATACAAAATATAACCGTTTTCAAAGCAGAAACTTATACTATTATTATATGTAAAAGAAGTAAAAGAAATTTAATGTATAAACATACAGATAAATAAATAAATATATACATATATATTTTTTTATTATTATTTTTTTTAAAAGGCGTTATAGTCTTCTCGCTAGTCACCTTTCACTTTCGAACTTTTCCGCCTGACATTAATCCAACACTGAAAGCTGATTGGTTACCTAATACTCTCCAGCAACCAATTGTTGGACGACGTATTAAAAATATTCAAAAGGTCCTCATACTTGTCTTTTTCACTAGTCACGTTTCACTTTCGAACTTTTCCGCGTGACGTCAGTCCAACGCTGAATGCTGATTGGTTATTTTTGCGTTTATTTTATTTTAAGTCAGAATAAAATTGAATGCAGGTCATAGTCAAAGGTTGTTATCTGGTCACGTTTTGCTTTCGAACTTTTCCACACTTTTCTCAAAGTTTTGTCAATAAATCAACGCTGAACTCTTACTGGTTACCCTGAAAGTCATAATAAAAATATAATTTCACCTTTAAATATTTTTTAATGTATAAACACACATATAAAACATAGAGGTCGTTATCCTGCTTTTTTTCGCTAGTCATGTTACACTTTCGAACTTTTCCACATGACAGTAAACCAACACTGGACTCTGATTGGTTACCCAATACTCTCCAGCAACCAATGGTCAAATTGTTGAAAGTCAAGAAAAAGAAGAAAAGAAAAAGAAGAAGTTTTATTTATATGGTGCCTTTCTCAAACCTAAGATCGCTTTACATCAGGATGATAATAAAAAATTCTTAAGTGCAGAAAAATCACAGGACAGTTAACAGAATGGTGCGAAGGATGAAGTGGTGGAAAGTATTATGTGAAAGGGCCAGGAGCTACTCTTGTACAATCAGGGTGTTATAGCACTGAGTGACAAGATGTATATTTTGAGTTGTGCTTTGAAGGAGGACAGATAGCGACTCATGTTCACATTAATAATTGTGCTCTTTCTTTCCCACAAGCTTCGTATTTGACCGCTCACTCATGCTAACAAGCTTCATATCTGACCACTTGCTGATGTAAAAGTAAAAATGTGCATCCCAGTCCAACCCATATATATCTCTAGTCTCAAACAGATTTCTGGCAAGCTTTCCAAAAAGAGTATTTGTATCTGTTTGGAACACATGAGTTTACTGCAGATAATGTATTTGCACATACTGTAATTAAATGTGAGTGTAGATATTAAGACATTTATACACAGAGCATGTGCATGAATGAAAAAACAAGAGAATCTGAAACATGAAGGGGGGAAAAATAAAGAAAATAGTAGTCCACACACAACACACAGGAGTGACTGTAGCTACAGTATCCCCCTGAGGCGATTCACGGAAGTTAACATACAGATATTCTCATAATGACTGTTTAACCCTTTCCTGCTATGCTGGCTTCCAACCCACTATAAAATGCTGTACAGGCTGTGTATGGTGGTGTGTATAGTGTGTGGTAGATAAACACACACAGCCTGCTCAGTCCAGTGTCATGTGCATTTTCCATTAATGTTCTAAAACACTGTTACTCCAGCAACTTGGAAAAACTGCCACTAAATCAAATATACTCTGTAGTCCCAGATTTTACTGCCTCCCTACACCTCTCATGAGACAAATATAATCTACATGAACAGCTTCAAAGCTGGAGAGTACAAGCAAAAAAAAAAAAAATTACTGGTTTAATTAATCTTGCAACATGTTTGTTTAACAAAATGATGAAGCTATTATACAGTTCTGTGAAAAAGTATTTGCCCCATTCTGATTTCTTCTGTTTTTGTGTATATCTCATAATAAATAGTTTTAGATCTTCAAATGAAATACAACATAAAACAAAGGCAAGTTGAGTAAACTCATAATACAGTTTTTTTGTTTGTTTGTTTTTATTAAAGTAAAAAATAAAGTTATCCAACACCTATCACCCATGTGAAAAACTAACTGCCCCCTTAAACTTCAATCAGTTTGTGCCACCTTTAGCAGCAATAAGTGCAACCAAACGCTTCCGATAACTGGGGCTCAGTCTTTCACAGCGCTGTGGTGGAATTTTGGCCCACTCTTCTTTTCAGAACTGCTTTAGTTCAGCCACACTGGAGGGTTTTCAAGCATGAACTGTCCATTTAAGATCCTGCCACAGCATCTCAATTGGTTCAAGTTAAGACTTTGAGTAGGCCACTCCAAAACTTTAATTTTGCTTTTCTTGAGTCATTCAGAGGTCAACTTTCTTCTATGCTTTCGATGAGTGTCTTGCTGTATAATCCAGTTGCACTTGAGTTTCAATTTACAGACTGAGGACCGGATATTCTCCTTAAGGATTTTCTGATAGAGAGCAGAATTCATGTTTTCTCAACTATTGCAGGTTGTCCAGGCCCAGCAGAAATGAATCCCCACTCCATCACACTTCCACCACCATGCTTGATCATGCTCTTTCTGTGGAATGTGTGTTCTTTTTTGCTTGGTATGACGTTCTTTATTTGAATTCTGTGTTTGGTTTATGCCAGATGTAATAGGATCACTGCCTTCCAAACAGTTCCATTTTCTACTCATCAATCCACAGAACATTCTCCCAAAAGGTTTAAGGATCATCAAGGTGTGTTTTGGCAAAATTCAGAAGAGCCTTAATGTTCTTCTGGGTTAGCAGTGGTTTTCGCCTTGTTACACTTCCATGGATGCCATTTTTGCCCATTTTTGGAGTCATGAACAGTGACCTTTATTGATGCAAGAGAGGCCTGTAGGTCCTTTGATGTTGTCCTTGGCTCTTTTTTGACTTGCTGTATGAGTCATCGCATTATGATTGCAGTTTCATAGATTTGAGGAATTAGTAACTACGGGGGCAAATACATGTTCACACAGGCTGATGATAAATGATAAATAACATCATTTAAAAACTGTATTTTGTGTTTACTCAGGTTGCCTTTGTTTTATCTTAGATTTTGTTGTAATTTCTGCAACAATTTCGTTTGAGATATACACAAAAACAGAAGAAATCTAAATATTTTTTCACAGCACTGTATTATATATTACCTAATATTAAATCAGGCATTTTTGAATGTCTTTGATTAAACTCTGAGACTCATATTTGATGTGTATATAGGTGAATGAGTGAAAGTGCAGTTTTTTTTTGCAATGTGATGAATTTGTTGTGCATCATATTGTCCATTTGAGAAAGGTCAGGTTCCTTTTTTATGTTTGTTTAAATGTCACTGCTGTTCAAGAAGCTAAGAAATGGGATTAACTAAAATGGGAAGAGGAACTCAAAGAAAAATGCTTTTTGGGGAAAAAAAGAGATCTGTCTGTTCATATTTTATATATATATATATATAAAACCCCGAAGCACGGGGAGAACATGCAAACTCCATGAACAGACTGCTCCACTGGGGGAATCAAACCCCCAACCTGCAAGGCAAACATGCTAACCACTAAGCCACCATGGCGCCCACTTACAAATACATACCAACCACATTGAAGAAACAAGAAACACATTTATCTTAGTGAAACACATATTTAAGGTTTATCTTCTCCACCATAATCCTCCATGCATTATAAATAGTACACCCAGATTACATTAATGACAGAAGTTTAAATAACATTGTTTTTAACTGACACAGGATTCGCTGTTAAATGGCTTCACATCAGGTTATGGATGGTCATGTGTATTAAGTAAAAAATAAAACAAAAATTGCACCATATAAACAAGAATACATTTTTATTTTGTTAATCATAAACATATTTTTAATCTGATTATTATCAGGTTTAGATTACGTCCACCACACATATCCCTCTGAATGAGCTGTTGCTATAGAAACGACAACCTTTTAGATCAAACGCATTAATATACAGTAAGCCTGGGATTTTACTACTGTGCAGTACTGTCGGAGCTGCTGTTGTAGAAAACGAATCAACACCTTCTGACCAATCAGATTCAAGAACTCAAGAGCTCTGTGCTGTAAACGGGCGTATATCTTCCTGTGCATTTTTCCTACATTCCAACATGTCTAGTTGTCATGGTGACATAAACGTGGGGCCTCAGGTCATTTACATTTCTGCTCACATCAGCTACAGCTCCTCATATGGAGCACATGTGTAGGATTTTATCTTACCTAGCAGGTTTTCTGCAGTTCTCAATCTTTCAACATGTTGGTGTACACTGAGGAATCATGGTATGTTCTGCCTGTGGTATAGAGACACTTTATTCCCTGCCCAAATGAAGGCAAAAACTCAACTTCCTGCTTCCTCCTGAGTATAGATTTGTGTCACTTAAGAGGTTTTCTTTTTCTTCTTGCTTTTAATGGCACAACAGCCTTATTACAGAAATACAAAATCAAATAAACGCATTTGCAAATCATCAAATTACCCAACAGCGTATCGTGTATACATTCAAATTTGAGTGCAAAAGTATAGACACATCCATAGCTATATAAAAATTATATTAAACAAGATATATAGCTATATATATATATATATATATATATATATATAGCTATATAAAATAAAAATTGGCAGTGGATGTACATGTATTCTACATAGAAGATATAATGGTAAGCTAATCAGGATTGGCTAGTCCTAGTAAACAAGAACCATTTCATCTCAATCTTAAATAGTTTAAATGGTTTAGTGTTTTCATTTCTCTGAATTAATTGCAAACCAGTTGCTGCGTGAACTCATTGTTCGTGTTGAAGCCATTTTCCTGGCTGCTTAAATATAATAGATATTTCCTATTCTCCAGATAAAGTTGTTTTATTAATATTTAAGTATGGAACAAGGAAACATCTAAGTATGAACCTGAACTGATCACTCCAAAAGCTCTATGCCAATCCAAAAATTATAGAATAAGCCAAAGTAAGATTGTTTGAAGCTTATCTGATGTAGTGGCATTTATAGTGTTGGATTACTTTAACAGTGTATGGGTGGGGGTGGGGGGGGGGGGTACTTTTTGCGTTTATTTTACATGCTATACCCGCTATAAGAGAACAGGGATGGGGGAAATGTGCAACATTATACCCTTTATAGTTTGAGGAACCACTGGGGGGAGTAGAGAGAGGATATATCTGATTGTCTGTCTCCTTTTTTGGCCACTCCTAAAGAGAGAGGAAAAAACAACAACATGATTTCTGTGGTTGTATGATTTCATTTATAAAACATTGTATAAAGCAGTGTGTGATTTCTTCTACACTTTGGGGCCCGCCTACATATTCAAGAAATGCTGTGGATTATCTATTACACAAATACCAGAGACGTGGAGGAGGAGAGTCTGATCTTAAGTAAGTTTGCAGTGTTGGCTTCCCACTTTCAACATGCAAACCGTTACAGACCAGTGCGTACAGGTGTGTATGCAAAAGAAGTGACCTACATAAACACACCAAGAACATTTATTTATGAATGGTCATCGTGATACGTACAGTATATGCACTGCACAATAATATATCTTAGCAAGTACAAATATCCTGAATATAGACAAATTCAACTAATATCTCTCTTACGTTATAAAACCTACTTGTATTTTATTTTATTTTTTAAACTAATTTCAAGCATAAAATGGTCTTATTCTTTTGCCAGATAATTTCTGGTTATTTCGAGCATTTGTTTCTAAAAAGAAGCAAAATTATCAGCCAATAGAATAAGACCATTTTAAGCTTGAAATGAGAAAATATGTCCGGAAATCAGAACGTTTAATGGGTTTATATTTGTTATATTATAATCTCATGAGAAATATTAGATAACTTCTTTCTTTATTCAAGATATTTTCACTTGTTTTGCAATGTGGGACTTCTATATGAGACTCCTATTATTTCTAATTGTTTATTACACATAATAATAATAATTATGATGAGGATGATGATGAGGAGGAGGAGAAGAAGAAAAAGGAAATAAAGATATGATAACTTTTTGTATTTGGATAAGTATATGAGAAACCTATATGAGACTTAATATAGATTTTTGCTTAGCCTTAAATAATAATAATAATAATAATAATAATAATAACAACAATAATAATAATTGTTGCTGTTCCTATGTTTGAGGCTATAAAATCATTATTTAGACTTCCTGAAGCGATAAGTCTATAAATATACAATTATTCAGATCATAAATTAATTCAACAATGTACAAGAAATACTACTGAGCATTTCTGCTGGTTAAAATGTAAAAAGAAGTACATCCATTGTACACATTAAACATTAACTGGCAGATATTTGAAACAAAACAAATATACTATAAATTCTGTGAAATCTTGCAGTTAAGTTTTATATCCGAAGTATTTTGGACTCTTTAACACCATGAGCACAAAAGTTGATATTATTTGTTTAAGTTCAGTCCAAAAGCCACAGTCCTGTATTGATTTGAAATACATTTTACATTCTGCATTTGTTTAGCAAACAGAGGAATTCCTAGACAGCCTCCTGTTTAATGCATACATTTAAGAGGGGCTTTACCACCACCCACTGAGGGTTAGCAGATGCTGGGACGTCCCCCTTTTAAGCACTTTCAGTGACAGACGTCAGTGTTATTGTTCTTGTCTCCAAAGAGAACATCAGAATGAACATGGAGTTCAGTACATGCTGTGCTATGTTAACAATCACACGTCCTATAGGAGTTGGGCGGAGGTTATTGTGTTTACATTCGAGAGGCCTGTAGAGAACTCACTAAATATAAACCCCTGTGTTGATTGTGCAATAAGAATCCACTCTTTCCAGTTCCCAAGTTCACGTCTAATGTAATGACACAGAAGAACTCCAGTCTGTCGACGTTCCTTTACGGTGTCCACGTTGCTTTTTTGAGAGGTTTGTTAGTATGGATGAGTGTTATGCACAAAGGTTATGACCCCACTATCAGTGCAGCTGCAACGTCGCCCAGCCTTTGACTTGTCAGTCACTTGTGCAGAACATAAAGGCTCTTTATGAAGCTCGGATTGACGCTGAATGAGTGACTAGCACAGGCTGTCACACTGCAGACACACTATGAAAGCATGCACAGCCATTTCCAGGCTGAAAGTTGGTGCTGTTTAGTCTTCTGAAGACACTGCGCCTAAAAAGGTTTTTTCTTAGGTTTTTTTCTTGAAACCTAAGTAACTATTTATCAGCTATTAAAACACCCAATGTACCCAGGATATTTTCAACATCCCAAACAGTCTCAACCTTTCTGGACTTCTGCAGAATTGGCTTTTTTCCCTCCTGCAAAATCTCCCAGCCTGTACAAACACAAGCTTGTTTAACATACCTGAACCAGACCGCGGCCCCTCTGAAAGGCCCCTCTGTCAATTTGAGCTCTACACGATCATTTAACAGCCTCTTCGTTCCTTCTCTTCACCTCCAAAGGGCCCTGGTTGATCCTTTGTGTCAGTGGACGTATTTGAAAACACATAATTACATTGTGGATCGCCTTCTGTTGTGTGCTAGCTGCATAATAGAACAATATACATTTTTTTTTCTTAGAATGTACAACAAGTAGGTTCATTGTTGGACCAAACATGAATATTGGTTTCACCTTACTAAAGTACATAGTGTGTGCCAAAGTGAGCAACACATCCAATTTCAGTAGTATAATCAATGCTGCAGTTGGGGTTTTGCACTTGCTAACTTGCTAACTTTTCAGTTAGCATACACATATAGTAGCCTATATATTTTATTGATTTCTTTAAAGTGTACTATATTAAGTGTAGACATTAATAATATCAGTGTTCTGAAAGCCAAATCTGTCACAGTACGATGGGTTTGGGTATAAGGGCAGTGCTTCATTAAAATAGATCGAGGCAGACAAACCAAGACGGCAAACCAATCCTCAAAGATATAATGCAGGTATAGGGTCAGGTGATCAACCAGACTAGACTAGGAAAAAACACAAGTGATAGCAAGAACAAGGAGGAGTCAAAACCGAATCAACAATGCACAAGAGAATAACTTTTAGTAACTTCACTGTGTAAACCAGGAACGTGACTTTTCGAAGAACTGAAGTGGGTCCGGGTTATGGAAAGGGCGCAGGTGATTCTGAACAGACGTGGGTGAGCTGAAATCTGGTGATTGTGAACGGGGATATGGCTCATGGACAAGGCTTGTTCAGTGTTGATCTGAAGACAGTGGGAAGTCTAGTTCATGACAGAGCCCTCCACTCAAAGAGTTAAGTCTCTTGAAGAAGATTATGAAGATTTGCATGGCCCACTTCTGGGACATGTTGCTAAGTGGACTGGCGCAGTCAAACACAAGACTCCTGTCTATTCCCATGAGTCTTGGAATTTGTGACGCGGTATGGCAATTGTTTGCTTCTTACTTGCTCGTATCATGTAACATGGAGAGGATCCACATCTGCTCCATGCAGACTCTGCACTGATGTCCAACAAGGCTCAGTACTGGGTCATCTTCTGTTCACCCTTAACCTCTGTTACTTGCTCTCTCTGCGAGGTTATATCCTCACAATTGTTTACATACTACTGTTATGCTGATGACACTCAACTCATCCTCTCCTTTCCTCCCTCAGACTCTCGTGTTTCTGGACAGATCTCAGCATGTTTGGCAGACATCTTGTCACGGATGGTAGCTGAAACTAAATCCCAGAAAAGCTGGAGATGCATCCCCATGTCAGGATTTTGTGGTCTCCCCAGACAACTCTCAGATTACCAATGGACAACCAACTGTTCTTCTGACTCACTCATGCAGGTTTTCTCCTCTCACTCCTGGCAGTTCTGCCTTAGTGCACCATCCAACCTCTGCAACTAATCCAGCTGCATGACTTCATATTATCTTGCAGAACCCCATTGCTACACGCCTCCATCTGGCTTGCCGTGGAAAGCCAAAAGCAAACCAGTACCCATCTACATTAAAGCACTTATTACTCCCCACGCTGCACCACATTATCTACGAGCCTCTAGCATGGCTAATCTGGACCCACCATCTCTCAGGGTACAAGGAAGACGTACATCAAGGCTCTTTCTGTCCTGGGACACAGGTGGTGGAATAAACTTCCCCTGGCTGTCTGGCTGTCTGAACCGCTGATTGATTGTCTGTTTTTTAACAAAGACCAACCCCCTACCTCTTTACCAAGCACTTAAATTAGCACTTTGTTATCATTTTACAAAATCCTTGTCTTGTGTATACTCTTAGTCCCTGACCTATTGAACTAGCATGAGGAGGTATTTTTGATAGATCCTGCAAAGCACTTCTCAGATGCTCTGATCTGAGTAAGGGCATCTGTCAAATGGCATAAATGTAAATGTACTGTAGGTGGTTGGGGTGGAAGCCATGGTATTATCTGATAAGGACGGGGCCTCGAACATCATGAGCTGAGACCCAGCTTCTCTCCCCAGGACAATATCCATCTAACCAGTTAATGCCAGTCCTCCAAGCCAAGTGTCACCGCTAGTAATTATCAAATAAGATGTTCTCGTGGTGTAATGTGATGGGTGGTGACTCCCTTCACTACTGATCAACCATCCAAGGCTGGAACATGTATGAGTAATTTGTAACTCTTTGAAATCGTGGGCCAAATTTTGGTTGATGAAGTTCCCCACAGCTCCTGTGTCAATGAACACTGAAAACAACAGTGTTTGAATGATCTAATACCACAAAATCTAAGTGTAAGTGATTGCAGGCATGTGTGAGAAATTAGATGTCTAGTGATTGTGAACAGGACTATAGATCATGAGATAGGTCATGTGACATGGCTAAGTTGAGAATCATGGGAATTTAAAAAAAAAAAAAAAAAAAAAAAGGGGATAAAATGATTTATGAATTTAGCTGCAACCTGGTTTACCAGTATGATCATTTAACATGTTATTGATTACAGGCTATGACTGTAAAGTAGTGTTGTGGTATTCGAGACCGGTCTCAAGACCACAGATCAATGGTCTTGTCATGAACTTGGGTGAAAGTTTACTCAGTCTTGTCTTGGTTTCAGCCTACGAAGACTCGGAATATTTTTTCCACACCACCCGAGACCATTACATCATTTCCATGGACAAGTGCTTTGTAATGTTCTTGTTGCAGTACAAAATGTAAATGCGTGTGGAGCTATATAGTGCCTATAAATTTTAAAATATTTTGTCTTCTTGTGTTTAAAATAACATAGCACATGTACTTGTAATGCACATCTGTATGTGCTCTCAGAAAGTCATATGAGCCAAAGAAATTCTGTTTTTTACTGCATTTCATTTACATCCAGAGTGTCTCCTGCCTTGTGCCGCAGCTCCCTGGGATAAGCTCCAGGCTCCTCGACCTTGTGTAGGATAAGCGGTATGGAAATGGATGGATGGATCTTTTGTATAACTAGCTAAACTCATTTCATTTACCTCGGGCATACTCTTGATATGGACTCGCCCTGTGTGGTGTTGGTCTTGCCCCTCTGTCATACTCGGTTTTGACTCGGACTCCGTTGTCTATGGTCTTGGTCTTGACTCTGTCTTGGCTAATGTGGTCTTCAACCCAACACTACTTTATAGATCATGACATTGTTATAGTGCATTTATCACAATTATAGAATCGATGGTACTGTAATATAGCTGCACAGTACTCTGTTTTAATAGTATATTCATATTTTGTGCATGGTTGTAGTGTGAAAAGACATCATTTTGCATGACTATCAAACAGCTGTACAATCTAATTTCAGTTCATAACTACTGGCAATAATTTACTGTAAAATATTAGGACTCTTACCATATACTTAAAGACTGCACTTGACTTGAAAGTACATCGTGAACTGTTCTCGCTAGTTCTCCCCATAAAATACAAAGACTGCCAACTTAAAGTGTGTAGGCGCTTTCACCAAGACATGAAGCATCTTTATGAACTGTGTGAGGAAGTCCATCATAGGATTCAAACCTAAGATCCACCAGGGCAATCCAAAGACTTAACCACTGCTCCACTCAGGAAACGATTTTAATACACGTCATTTGTTCTGTCTTTTGTTCACATCAGAACATCTTAATATATTTAATGTAAGGAATAAAACACTACAAGTCATGCTGATATAGGAAAATTTACCAACGATTACGAATTGTTTTATTTCTTATCTAATGAAATGTCGTACTTCATCAAACCAATCCTATTTGAGACTTCACCGGTACTGTGGTATTATAAAACCTTCCAGGTAACACATTTAAGGATGTGTTGGAAAAAGGCTTGCACAGTAAAATCAGATTAATATGAAATCTCTTCTTCAAACACTGTTTAATAAAATGTTCTGAGCAAATTATATACTAGATTAAAATCTACTCACATAAAACCCTTAATAAATGATTTAATGTGGACCTCATTTAAATAGGCCTGAGTATTTAGTACTATATTTGTGAGTACTGAAAACATGCTTGTTTGTCCAGACGCCTGTTTGCACTGGTACCCTGAAATTATTCAAAAGTGCCTTGCCAACTTTTCCTCTCTAAGCGGCTTCTGTTCATTTTTTTTTAGTTTGTGTTACATGCTTGTAAAGCAACTTTGTGTGTTTGAAAGGTTCTATATAAATCGAACACATACATGAATAAATAAAACAACCACTATTAATACAGTGGTTCTCAAAGTGGGGTCTGGGGACCCCCAGTATATCCAGGGCGTGATTCTTTTTTGATTTTTAAAAAAATTATTTTTGTTACAGTGGTGGAAATCACAACCCACCATTATCAGTTTTTATATTAGTTATTATATTAAGGGGTCCAAGCACCAAAGTCAACTCAGGCTACTTCCACATTAATCCGGATCAGTTTGAAAACGCATCTTTTTCTCTACGTTTTGGCCGTCCGTCCACACTGACACAGCGGTTTTGTCCAGCAAAAACTGAGCTTTTCAAAAACGTTCTCCCAAGTGGGTAGATTTGACGATGTTGTTTTCGCGTTGTAGTGTGGACTGAGAAAACGGAGATATTCAAAAACAGTGGTGTATTTTTTGTCATGTGACCCATTCAACTCAAAGCAAACTAGATGGTGGATGATGTTGTAATGTCAATTCAAAGAGACAGAAAATAAATAAACGCCTGACGGAAATGATGCTGGCCAAAGCGTCTTACGTTTTTACGCTTGCTCAGTATAGGGATGTAAATCTAAAAATCTGCGTTTTCAGACGTTTCAGTGTGGACGAGCAATTTTTGGGGAAAAACGTTTGAAAACACCAATGTAGACGAAGAGCGTTTTAAAACGAAAATGCAGTTTTCAGATCTATCCGGAACGTATTGATGTGGACGTAGCCTCAGACCGAATGTGTTCTATCACTGGAAAGTACAAGAATAGAAATCTCTATCACTCCAAAAAATATAAACTGGAAATTTTAAATCCATCCATCCATCTGTTTTCTATACCGCTTATACTACTGGGCCACAGTGAACCTGGAGCACAAGGCGGGGTACACCCTGGACGGGGTGCCAATCCATCGCAGGTCACACACACATTCACACACCCATTCATACATTACGGACATGCCAGTCAAGCTACCATACATGTCTTTGGACTGGGGGAGGAAACCAGAGTACCCAGAGGAAACCCCAGAAGCACAGAGAGAACATGCAAACTCCACACACACAGGGCAGCGGCAGGAATCGAACCCCCAACCCTGGAGGTGTGAGGTGAACATATTAACCACTAAGCCATGTGCACCCAAAATTTGTGGCATTTATGTTATAGTTAAAGGGGTCCCTGGCTACAAAGACCCACTGCTGTAGTACATGTAGAAGTAAACAGTGTTTTCTTAAAATATGATTAGAAATGCTTGTACATAAACAAAGTAACAAATATACTTCTCTGTAAGTATACATTTCAGTATGCTTCTAGCAAATCTGGATAAACTTATAGTCTATAAGGCTTGTTTTCATACAGGTGTTGATTTTTTAAAAAAAAAATTCTTTATTGATTCGTGGTGCTGGTGTTGGTAACCTTAAAAAAGATAAAGAAAGTCAGATGTGCTGTGTGCAGTCCTACTTCGGAAGGCTGCACGTGGTGCTCATTTTTATATTTTCCGCTCTTATTTAGTTAAGTGGAACGGGATCAGTGGTGTTATTGCAGTGAAAATAACTACATCAGTC
>JANDJT010000092.1:20767757-20781067 GCA_024331685.1 Stegophilus panzeri | reverse complement strand
ACCTTAATCAGAATATTATCTTACTCCGAGTAAGGTCAATAATTAGATTACTGCTGTCCGTGTAAACGTAGTCTGTGATGTTTGCTGGTAAACGAGACCCGTTAGCCGTTCTTATGTACGACGAACGGGAATCGAAGTGGGCTTTGGTTTGAATGCGCGTTGTGATGTCACGTGACGCGTCTCTGCCCAAATCCGGAAAATCTGCGGTAAATTTGAAACGTTGCGAGCTCCTCCGGATATCGCAGCTTTTGCTTGATATTGCGTTAATTTCTGCGATCGTAAAATCGCTAAATCCTGGAGGGACTGATTTAATGCCTGGAACACAGATAGATGATGTGAGTAAGTGCATGAGTAGGCATTTTTGAACGTATTTGTTATATTTCAGGGACATACTGCAGACTTCATTTAGTGATAATTATCCACCGTTTACGCCACAGCGCCGTTGAATGCTCGAGTCTGATTGGTCAGAAGGTGTTGATTTTAATCTTCTATAACAGCAGCTAAGATAATATAACAGTCCAGGCTGCAAATCACAGGTTAATTAATTAACGTGTTAATTCTGTTGGATTATCATTTCTATAGTAACAGCTTGTCAATAGCTATACCATCACTGACCACTTTATTAGGAACACCTGTACAGCAGTCATGTAGCAGTGGCACACTTTTTGTTCACATCATCTGTAAGATTGAGGAAAATACGTGGTCTCGGTGACTTTGACCGTGACATGGACGTCGATGCAAAAAAATTGGCTGGTTTGAGTGTTTCAGAAACGAGCGACCTCCTGGGATTTCATCACACAAAGCAAAGCGTCAGTTCTGCGGGCGGATACGCCTCGTCGGTGAGAGAGGGTCAGAAGAGAACGGCCAGACTGGTTTGAGCTCACAGGAAGGACTATGGTAACTCAATAGATAAGATAGATAAAACTTTATTGATTCCCACACTGGGGAAATTCCCTCGTTACAGCAGCTCAATTACACCAAAAACAGATAAGAAAGAATGCACATTTAAATAGGAATAGAATAGAAAAAATGTCTAAAATAATATATAATAAGAATAATAGTAGTGAAAAATAAATAAATAATGGTAATATGTGCACTATGAATAAGAATCTGAATATATACAGGTGAGTAACACCTCGTTTATATACAGATAAGTGACGAATGGACAAATAAGCACTCTTTATAACCGTGGTGAGAAGAAAAGCATCTCAGAATGCACAACACGTCGAAAATTTAAGGCGGATAACAGCAGGGCGTCAGCCGAGAACAGGCATCTTCCCCCATTCTGTTGTTCGACGTGAACGTTACGTAGCCGAAGCCCTTGACCTGTATCTGCATGGGTTTATGCGTTGCATTGCTGCCACGTGATTGGCTGGTTTGAATATTTGCATGAAAGAGGTTGGTGAGCGTTAGATGAAATAGCCAAACTGCAGTGTTGACAGAAACCGATGAAAAACCATGTTATTAGAAAGCGGCGTGATAGTATCTCGTCTCTAGTCAGCGCTTAGACTCAGAGCTTCTGTCGGAGTACAGCCGAGAGGAAAACAGTCCTCCTTCTTCTCCTCTGTTGTTGGAGTACTTTTTAAAAACACTGTAGTACACTGGAGAGACTCACAGCAATCAGGACTACTGTACATCAGATACACAAGTACGGTCATTTGGTGCGCAGATTCTGAATCTTTGCTTCAGGAAAATATACACATATACACATATATGGTGTTCAGATGGTATGTATTTATGCAGAAAAAGTGCACAAAACTTTAACCTCATCTACCAAACGGAGAGGAGTTTCCTTAGGCACGGTTATACAGTTTCAACAATACATATTATTCTTAGATATAAAGTATGAATAGTATTTACAGTCATGTGAAGCCACATGATGTGCTCAGACGCACAATGAAGCTTTTCAGCTGAAATAAACACGTGAAACAAAAGTGGCTCTTCATGCTTCAACACAAACAAATGCCTATTTGATCTAAATGTAAGTCTGATTATGAAGACTTCATGTATGCTGACACTCACTACGTTTACATGGACAGGAGTAATCTAATTATTGACCTTATTCTGAATAAGACGTATAATATTCTGATTAAGGTGTTTACATGAGTCGCTTTTAGAATATTCCTTTCATGTTCCTGTTTTACATGTTATAGAACATAGATCGATTAACGGCACACGTCATTACGACGCTCCCTCCAGAATTTCGCGTATCGACATACAGTTCGTCTTCGTTATGGTACCGTATACAGTTTTGGGTGTTTCATTTTTTATTTTATGAAAGCTTCAAGTGCGGTTAATTATTTGTCATGCTGTACGTGCAAATAGACGACTGCTTGAAGCCGTGGGCTGCGTCCCAAACCGCGTACTTACCTACAGTACTATATAGTAGCTGATATACATGTAAACGCACTCAGTTACAGTTAATAACCTGTTTATTTATTTATAGTCCAGGCTTTTAGTGTTGCAAGCATTCCTGAGTTTGTTAACAGCTAATTAATCAAGAGGGCTAGCAGCTACAGCCGGGTTTTTGTTTCGCCTGTAATCACGTAACTCGTACACGGCACACATTATGTATATCTGACCACGCCCCCTTCTGCTCACACACACAGGGACCGGTTGTACCCTACACCCCTCCATTCTGCGATAATTAAAGGACGTGATGGGACCGCCGGTGTATACTGGACGATCTCACTGCTTTTTAATAGTCAGTGGTGGTGCAGTGGGTGGGCTTTCTATCTCAGCCCCAGGGTCCTCAGATCGATCCCAGTCTCCCAATGTTCTCCCAGTGTCTGTGCGGGTTTCCTCAGGGTGCTCCGGTTTCTTCCCACCTTCCGAATGAATGAATAATCAATGGGGGAATATTTTTACATTGAAGACTTTTGAAGTCACACATCAGGTCTCTAACAGCATCTACCTACACGGTGTGTGTGTGCGCGCGCGCTGCTTGAATGGACCCAGAGCTGCAGAATAAAGGTAATCGCTGGTCCCGCTGCAGCCAAATATCCCAGCTGTTAGTCTTATTCTCTCTAGATCTCGTACGACAAAACTAAACAGACCCTCTAGGCCATTTAATTTTTTTTTTTGTTGTTGGTTTTTTTTTTTTTTTTTTTAAAGGCAGATGTCGATGTGTCCATGTCACAGATTCCAAGCGCAGATTTTTAACCGAACTCCAAATCCACTGACGGTGCAGTTTAGTGTAAGATAGGGTTCGGGGTGCCTCCGGGAAATCGATGCGGAGGGGTAAAGAAATGGAAGGTGAGAAATGAAGACGAAACGGATAAAGATCCAGAGAGAGCGGCGGGTTTGATGAGCCGGTCGGGAGCGAGTCACAGAGCTGAAGTAAATGCGCCGTGGCGTACGAGCGACCCACATAGAGAGAGCAGAGAAGGAAGTTAAAAGGCTGATTATACCAGAGCTGTTCATTAGCCTATTATTTCTTCCCTGGGGGAAAAGTAGCAGGCAGGCAGACTCCAGCCAGGAAAAAAACACACACACTACAGGACTGATAGTAGTACTGCTTGTGTGAACAGGATGTCTGTAAGTGTGTGTGTGTGTGTGTGTGTGTGTGAGATGTATATGTGTATGCAGCTAAATGCTACTATCTGTAAGGTCTGGAAAACTGTATGGTTAATGAATTCCAGATAAACAGGAACCCAAATGAAAATCTGATTTTTCCTTCCTGTCTGTTACAGGTCACTGTGTTATATAATCCTGGTTGAAGCCCCCGTTAATGGACTAAGCTAACGAGAACCCTGGAGAGCAGAGCCGAGTCATCGTACTTAATCACGCAGACATTTCAAACATGAGACATTTGTTCCTGTTGTGTAGTTAAGCGAAGCTCCCCGACTCGTGAGGATCACCTGAACCAACCTCTGTGATATTTACACAGGTTTCTCTCTTCCCTTTACTCGAAGCCTAGCAGTGATGTACGGTAGCGCCCGCTCAGTGGGTAAACCGGAGGCCAATCAGAGCCCCGGACGCTCTCCACGCCTGCCTCGCTCTCCACGCCTGGGCCACCGGCGCAATAACAGCACAGGTGGTGCTGGGGGTAAAACGCTCTCCATGGAGAACATCCAGTCTCTGAACGCCGCCTACGCCACATCCGGCCCCACGTACCTGAGCGACAATGACGCGCCCGCCCCCGCCTCCGTCTCGGACATGCCAAAGAGCACGATGACCCTGGGCCGCTCGGGCGCTCGGCTTCCCTACGGCACGCGCGCTACAGTGGCGGGCAGCAGTCCCAACATCGCCAGCGACTCCATTGCCTTCGGAGATCACCACGTGCCTGCAGCCATGGCGTCCACCGTGCCGCACTCGCTGCGCCAGGCCCGCGACAACACCATCATGGACCTACAGGCGCAGCTGAAAGAAGTTCTGCGTGAGAACGAGCTCCTGCGCAAGGAGGTGGACGTCAAGGAGAGCAAGCTCAGCTCGTCCATGAACTCCATCAAGACGTTCTGGAGCCCCGAGTTGAAGAAAGAGCGCGCCCTGCGCAAGGACGAGGTCTCCAAGATGGCCGTGTGGAAGGAGCAATTCCGCGTGATGCAGGAGGAAACGCAGGTAAGGGTCAGAAATCCTTTTGTCTTTTCAGCAGCAGTATGTAAAACCTAAACTGGCATTTTAGAGCTTTTTGAACCTGCCACTTAGTGTTACGGACACAAGTAGGAAAGGTTTTCGACATATTCTCTTTTTTTAATTGTGTAGTTCGTCACTTAGTTTGTATGTGTGAGAGAGAGTTTTTGGTTGCACAACTTCCCTCACACTATTCCCTTTCCCATCTCTTGGTTGAGAAAATATGGTTGGAGTTTATTTATTTGGAAGAGGGTGGAATTTGTGCGAGTTGGCGGTTATGTAACGGGCACTCTTCAGAGGAGTGTTTTTACCAGCTTGAGGCTGTTTAACGCTGGAATGTCGCTAGTTCAGACCGATCAAGAACACGATACCATCAAAGCTTTTTCATCAGTCAGCGTGAGACACTAATATCATTTTATCTGTCGCTCGGTGACGGTCCTACGTCTGGTTAAACCGGACCGGCGTCAGAGAGAAACTGTCCACTGATGGAAAATGGCTCTCGCTAAACGCTTCAGCGTGCAGCTAGTTCACTTAGCAGCTGTCATGCTTGCTTAGATTCGGCAGGGGTGTGGTGTTTCTCGAACGCTATTGGATGTTGTGAAACTTTATTTAACACGACGTCACTAAGACTTCCTGTTTCGAAATGTACCGAACCAAATCACAGGAACTTTAAATTGTTCAATGAATTGGAGTCTGAGGTGAAGAAATGACCCGTGTTAGTGGTCTGAGCTCCAACTACTGGATTTAAAGTGCACCTATTATGGTTTTTCAAATATTACCTTTCACATAGTGTGTGTTAGAGCTGTTTGTGAATTTAAAAAATAGTCCCAGACGTACTTCCTGTACTGACCTACGTGATTTGGTAACAAATCCCCGCCTCTGTTCTTCATCGGCTGCTCGAGAACCGCTGAAGACTTTCCCATGTCTGAAAACGTAGTTACAGCTGTTGCAGAGCGCTGACACTGGAGACTCCTTCCGTAAATGTTCCATAAACATCTCCTTATAGAAATCTTCACCATATCAACAATTACACACTTTAATAAAATAAAAGTCCCCTGTGTTATTATAGAAACTATAATACATTAGAACGAGCTCATTAATATCAACCTCTGATTCGCCTTGTAGCCGGAACTTCTGTCAGAGCTGCTGTTATAGACAATTAATCAACTGCTTCTGACCAATCAGGATCATGAATTCAGCAGAGCTGTCGCATAAATTAAATTCACTTTTTAAACTAACGGTCTTCATTAAAGTCCCCGTGAAACGCACAGCATTTCGTGACGTGTTGATGTAATTTCCACTGAAACAGGAAGTCAGGGCGGGACATATTGGGTGGCTCCGCCCCCTTTTAAAATGGCCAATAGCGTTTAGCTTACCTCACAGCCCAGGCTAAGCCGTACTTGATAGTTAGTACCGTGGATTTTTATAATGTCGAAGGCGGGACATTTCCGATTCTAGAGAGCATTTGATTGGACAGAAAATCTGATGAGGAGCTGAAGTGCAGAAAGATGTCATCAGAATCGTTGATCCGTATCGGTGTTGGAGAGAGAGTGTAAATATTGAATGCGTGTATCTTCTAAATGCGAATTTTGTCATTGTTTTGGAGCGCACTAGCTTATAGATAACCTTAAAGTGAACTTATTCATACATAAAGACACGACGCTTCCATTTTGGTCTCATTGGGACTTTAGAGATTGGATCTTCTCCACCGAGAGTGCAGTTTTGAATACTTTTTATTTATTTATTTTTTTATTTGTGAACGATTTTACCTGGAATGTACACCTCGTATTCTATTCTCTCTCTCTCTCTGTCTCTCTCTCTGTCTCTCTCTCTGTCTCTCTCTCTGTCTCTCTTTCTGTCTCTCTCTCTCTCTCTCTCTGTGTCTCTCTCTCTCCCACGCTCTGTCTCTCTGTCTTTCTCTCTCTCTCTCTCTCTGTCTGTCTGTCTCTCTCTGTCTCTCTCTGTCTCTCTCTGTCTCTCTCTTTCTCTCTCTCTCTAAACCATATTAGCAGAAGCAGTGTTTTTTCCTCAGGTATTCGCTCTGATGTAAAGAGAGAGAAAGTATGGAGTGGAAAGTATGTTAATGGTAGCAGTGTAGTGAGAAGTGTGTTAGTGTTGGACCAGAATCCAGCTGCTCTGGGTTTTTAAAATTTGACAGCAGAATCTCTTAAAGTGCTGTATAAGTCCTGATGGGCACCTGCGATGTTTTAAAACATTTTATTTTCTTTTATCATTTTTTAAATAATTTTTTGAGTTTGACGAAACAGAGTGCTGGTGAAATATTTAGAAGCGATTACATTATTAATAGTATTTATAAGATTCGGTCTCCCGGTCATTCTGAACCTAGATAGTAGATAGAACCATATCATAGTAAAGTCGTTGTACAATTTAAATGAAATTAGATATGAAATAAGTTTGAAATCAAACACTTGTACTAATCAAACACTTGTACTGTATACTGTACAGACATACAGCTTAACAGAATCGAGTCTGAAGATCCTCCGTATTTTCCTCATGCATACGAAATCTAACAAAAAAAACGATAGTCCTACTAACGGGTTAATTAACTCACCGAACGCATCCTATACACACGTGAGCTTAACTAAACATATACACAACATACAGATATTATTACAACTCGCTTCTGCACAAAATGACACGAATGCATGCACAAGTGAACTTGAGCTTAAGTAAGGCGCTAGGTAGAACGCTAAGTCACGTCGTGAGTACGCCATTTCTGTAACGACGCACTAAAAACAATGAAGAACTAAAGCGTGAAGAATTCACAATATTGTATTCCAAAGTTCGCCGCTCTTTGAAAGGGTGTACTTGCATTATTATGCTATTATATTATCATTAAATCAGTGGCATAAGATGGACTTAAATTGAGAATAATATCGTTTATCGCAATGATTTCTGGGACAATATATCATCCGACAAAAGTAGTTCTCGTGACGGTCCTACTTGGGGTGGCGCTATAGGAAAATAATCAACGACAGGACGGTGAGAGTCACTCTTACAACCACGGAGTTCATTATTCTCCTGTAACAGTGCAGGTTGAAGTGTTTTCTTCCTCGTATACCACAGCAGTTCGTTTAATTCTTCAATTAGTAACGCACTTCTAATCAGCTACTGTGTAGGATGGACAAGGAAAGATTTTTACTGCAGTACAGATGTACCAGTCAAGCCACTAGAACCAGTCAAACAGTGTCGTGTGTGTGTGTGTGTGTGGATCAGCTGCTCAGTACCAGGGGCCGGGTCCTCCATGACTAGGCTGTCTGTTATTGTGTTGGGTTGCTGCCAGTAGCACATAGTGCCCAGGGATCAAGCAACTCTCATGACAGTAATTCAATCACACACACACCTGGTAGTTTCTGGTGCTTGTGGCTTGCTGCTGTTTCTCTGTGTTTGTGGTGATATGTAAAAGAGGACTCGGCTGTATGTAGTTATTGTTCGTGATGTTTTCAGTGACTGATGCCTACTGCGTCTCACCAGACAATAATCAGGATAACGTTGCAGCAGATGAGGACGGGTTCCCTTCTGAGTCCGGTTCCTCTCAACCTTTCTTCCTCATATCATCTCAGGGAGTTTTTCCTCACCACCATCACCACCGACTCGCTCAATAGGGATAAATTCACACACTTAAAATCTCTATCCTGTGTTTATATGTTTCTGTAAAGCTGCTTTGAGACAATGTCCGTTGTTAAACGCGCTATACAAATAAAATTGGATTGAATTGAATTTTGCTCCACTTTATGATCCCAAAAGACGTCCTGATCATAACTGATAATCTGGAGGATATTCTGAGGAAATCTCAGGTGTAAAATTAACTTCTAGAAATGAACACAGCACGGTTGAATCTGATTGGTCAGAAGGTGTGTGGTGTTTTCGTATAAGCTGTAACATGAGCGAAAGGTTTCTATTATAATACGTAATTGTTCATGCGGTGTAGCGTAGTATCTGGGGGAAGTGTTGCAGAGTGGCGTTTGATGAATGAAGTGAAATGGGTCATGTCTGTGGTCTCTTATGCCCTGTATCTTGTAGCGTGGAGTATAGGTGAGCGATATGACCGAGATATCGTATCGTGATACTTTTGCGATAGACGATATGTATCACGATTTTTAAGTATGGTAACGACTGAAAACCAGCGAAACAACAATAGTGTTTCGTTAAAAGACCCTTACAGTATCGAGAAAAATAAACTGTCTTTTTTTTTTTTTTTTTTTTTTTTTTTTTTTTTTCTAAAAGGAAAGTAAATACTTTTGTAATAAATTCTGTTTAAAGATTTTAAAAAATACAGTTTATAATCACGTCCTACAATAAGAGATCGTGATGCCTACGACGTCTCCAGAAAGTGTGTGGTGAGATCATTTATGGCGATATGGATATTACGTGGTCCTGTCGCTGGGCCCGGGTGAGACACAGGCTGGGTTTCTCTCTCCAGCTGGTTCGTATCTGTGACGTCTGCCCAGTCTCTTTTCCTTTGTGTTCTTCTCTTTCTCCCTCAGCATTGTGAAACTTTACACCACACCAACCTTCAGTTCTGAAACTTGGACTGCAGTTTTCTCCCCACACCCTTTCTGATTGTGTTCATCTGGAACCCAATAATAATAATCAATACAAATCTGCAGAAAAGTCTGATTTAATCATCTGAACATAAGAACTCAACATTTGTATGAGTCACATCCCTCTATCAGCACACCTTCTTTCTCTGTCTGTCTCTTTCTTTTGTTGCCTGCCTGTCTCTCTCTCTCTCTCTCTCTCTCTCTCTCTCTCTCTCTCTCTCTATCTGCCCCTCTATCTTTTTGTTCCTTGTTCGTCTCACTTTCTCCCTCTCGCTCTCTCTATCTGTCTCTGCCTCTCTATGTCTCTGTTCCTTGTTCATCTTGCTTTCTCTCTCTCTATATATATCTCTATCTTTGTATCTATCTATCTATATATCTCTGTCTCTTGCTCACTCGCTCGCTCTGCATCAGTTTCAGTTTTCAGTTTCTCTCTCTATTTATCTTGCTCACTCTTTATCTGTCTCTGGCTCCCTATCTTTGTTTCCTTTTTTTCTTGCTTTCTCTCTCTCTCACTCGCTCTCTCTCTCTGTGTCTATTTGTGTTTCTCTCTTTCTCTTTACTCCTCTCACACACACTCTGATGCTACAGTTCCGTGTGAAGTTGCAATGGGATGAGGTTAACAAAAACATTTGACATTCTTGTATTTCTTTCCATGACTCTGAACCTGAAGGTTTGCTTTCTGCCGGGCGTCTCTGCCCGGGTCTGTCTGCAGAGCAGTGGAGTGAGAGTGAGAAGGAGAAGGAGAGACGAGCGAGGCACTGATTGTATTTTTATCCTTGCTCACTGCAGGGCCGGGAGGTGCTGCTCTATATCAGACACACCCTTACATTCACTGTGGTCATGGTGCATAGGTGTGGAATGAACAGAATCCTCACATACGTCTACAAACTCCCTCTCCTCGCCTTCCTGCCTCTGAAATGAGGAAAAGATGCAGACAGATGGGAGGAGAGGCAAGAAATCAGAATCGGCTGCTTTTTTAGCAGCACGTTTATTAGATATCGTCAGGCACCATTCATAATGTGACCAAATAGAGACGAGAAGAAACGCTGATGGGGGTGATTGCTTAAAAAATGCTTAGTCGTCTTTTTTGACGACATGAACCTGGTGTAGCCGTGTAGCCTCATCATGTGCTTTATATACGTAGTACATAAGTATCTAAGATACTAACGGCTGAAAATCGACTGAAGATGAATTCGAAGAAGTCGAAGGCGTGTGATTTGTTAGTACCAAACTAGGCAGCTAATATCAGTGATGTTTATGATGTATTTACCTTCTCAAAACATCAGTCTGTACAGTTCGTGTTAAAGATATAACCAACTAATGTATCTGTGTTGATTGCTCTAAAGTAAATATTACTCTAAACTCTAATTTCTGGTTGACGGAGTGAGTGACCAGGTTCAGGAGGTTGAAGAGACCTTCCCGACTTCCCGATTAGGAATTCTGAGTTGACGAGATGCTTTTTTTTTTTTTTTTTTTTTTTTTGGATTTTTCTTAGTCAAAGGTTGGAAATTCCACATTACAATTACAAGCTTTTAGTGGAATGCTACATAATTTAGGAACATATGAAGCTATATGAGTTACTCTTACTACACGAAAGTGAATTATTTTCCATTTAATGTTCTCCAAAACAAATGAGTTCCAGTTATCACTTACGTTATAGTAGCTATAAACAGTCATTCCGTCACTTTCTCTTCATGTTAATAGGACACGAAAATTGTCGTCTTGGTATGGGGATGTGATGGTGAGGGAAATTTTCCCACCGGTTAATCAACGTGTGACAACACCGATTCATAAATCGCTTATGCGTTTCACTTTCGCTTTTGAGTTAGCAGCAATTCGGGCGTGGCAATTGCTTGAATGGGGCAGGTTCCATATTAACATTGGGTTTAAATCCAAAATATTGCCAAATAGGCACTTTTACATTTCACTTTGAAACCAAATCTTCCGCCATCGTCTTGTCAGTCAGCTCGCCTCGCTCTTCTTGTCGCTCGCCTCGCTCTTCTTGTCGCTTCCCGTCGCTCGCCTCGCCTCGCGCTTCCCATCGCTCGCCTCACGCTTCCCGTCGGTCGGCTCACCTCGCGCTACCCGTCGCTCGCCTCACGCTTCCCGTCGCTCGGCTCGCCTCGCGCTTCCCGTCGCTCGGCTCGCCTCGCGCTTCCTGTCGGTCGGCTCGCCTCGCGCTACCCGTCGCTCGCCTCACGCTTCCCGTCGCTCGGCTCGCCTCGCGCTTCCTGTCGGTCGGCTCGCCTCGCGCTACCTGTCGCTCGCCTCGCGCTTCCCGTCGCTCGCCTCGCCTCGCGCTTCCCGTCGCTCGGCTCGCCTCGCGCTACCCGTCGCTCGCCTCACGCTTCCCGTCGCTCGCCTCGCGCTTCCCGTCGGTCGGCTCGCCTCGCGCTACCCGTCGCTCGGCTCGCCTGTCGGTTATTGCTTGAGCACGTGATAAATGAATCTGACTCCTGCTGATCTGTGCTGCGACTCGTTCGGCTCATGCTGGCTTGGAGCAGACGTGTTCGGTTTTTAATCGTAGCATCCGTTCTCTAACTGAACTAAATGATTTTTATTACGATAAAAAAGCGAAATGACAGTGTGGGTGGTGCCGCGGTGATGTAAGTGATGTAATCGGTGTGCAGCCGAACAACATGTAACACCGACTATCGCAGCAAGCCTATCTTGGTACCAAGAAATCACCAAACACACTGTGCTCTGTCCTAAATTCTTTCCCGTGTCAGAAGGATTAAAAACACAGATCTGGCTCTAAGGCATGCTTGCTGCTGAGGTGTTTTTCTGAACCCTTGCTGAAGACGAGAGCTTAAATACAGCAGGACAGGTCTGTCCACTTCCCTTCCCACTGCAAATCCCTGCTGGTCATGCAGATGGTCCCTCTGACAAACTGTATTAAGATTAAGCCCCTGTGATTGGCTCAAAGCTTCCTCTCGATCAGCAGGAGTCCCGCCCACTTACAGGGTGTCTACTAGTAAAGGGGCCTATTCGTGACAAGCAATTTCTATTGATTTATTTTTAATTAAAAAGGCCAGGCAGTGGGCGGGAATGTGTGGGAACAAGCTCCAATAGAAAAAGGACGAGAAATGGATAAGATGAGGACAAGACTGAAAGAAAGTTACATGGAATCCCATTCCCCAACAGACCATTTAATCTCTTTTAAAACAAGATTTGATCAAGTGGTGTTCACTAGATGTCACGTAGGTCATTCAAGTCTGACTGCTAAATGGTGAAGACCCAAATCTCTGTATGTTCTGCAAGTCCCCGCTTTCCATTAAACATATTTTATTACACTGTCCTGCTTTTAATGCTCACTTAAGCTCACTTAAGGACTTGTTTAGTAAGATTTTACCAGAAAAAGCTTTAGACTTTTTATCATATGTAAATGTAAAACATCTTATATAATCTTAACTGCTGCGTTTTCCTATAATTTGGTTTTATTTTTAATGTATTTATGCAACGCTTGTAATTATTGTAAGTCATTACAAATTATTGTAATTATTGTAAATATTGTAACTTACAAGATAATTATTGTAAGTATTATCTTCATTGTTTTGCCATGAAGATAGCCACAGATGCTGACATGGCTTTAAAAGCTGCTTTATTACTACTCATCAGTGAAGCGTGTGTGTGTGGGCGGGCAGTACCTCATAGCAGTTCTTTCTACGTTCATGAAAGAATTCAGCCGTTTGTGAATACTTGAAACTAGTACGTTCAATAATAACACAGAGGATGATGATGATAAATACAAGGGAAATATAGCAATATTAGGAAGCTAGCCCCGTCTCGGTGTATAGATCAGAGAGTTTTTGTCCAAAATACCAATTATAATTCGTTATTGTCTTTATGTATTACTGTTTACATTTTCGTTCTCCTCACAAGCCCTTAACACAGTGGCCATCAAACTTCTAGATAGATAGATGGAAAGATAGATGGATGGATAGAAAAATAGATGGATGGATGGATGGAAGCATGGATGGATGGAAGGATGGAAAAATAGATGGATGGATGGATGGAAGGATGGATGGAAGGATTGATGGATGGAAGGATGGATGGAAGGATGGATGGATGGATGGATGGATGGAAAAATGGATGGATGGATGGAAGGATGGATGGATGGAAGGATTGATGGATGGAAGGATGGATGGAAGGATGGATGGATGGATGGATGGA
>JANDJT010000092.1:20732877-20745879 GCA_024331685.1 Stegophilus panzeri | reverse complement strand
CTTTCTCTCAAGATTCATTCTCTCTCTGCCCCTCTCTCTGATTTCATCTTTCCCCCCCCCCCCCCCTTTTTTTTTTTTTTTATTGCCTGATGTCCCCCCCATTATTTTATTCCTCTTGCGTTTAGGAGTAAAAGGCTGCGTTTTTGTGTGATTATATGTTCCTGGCAAATGATCATTCTAAATATCTTTTCTTTTTGTTGTTGTTTTTTTTTTTTTTTTTCTTTTTAAAGCAAGAGAGCGAATAAAGACCAGAAAAAAGCAGGACTCTGAAAGGTGAGGGAGGAAAACTAAAAGAAAGAAGAACGAACGCGAGCGTGAGCTGACAGCCAGTCATCTGTGAAAGTGTTCCATAAAAAGAAACACTTTTATTTTTTTTTTCCCCTCAGTGATATTTAATTATCTGGTGTTTGCAGGAAATGTAGAGACTGGTGGGGTTGCCAGTCTGGCGATGAGACCCCTGCTGCCTAATCTCTTAACTCGCCTTCTCACACACACACACACACACACACACGCTGAAGCACAGCTCCCTATAGAACGGAAGAGAGAAAAGTGTGAGGTTAGAGACGGAGTGAAGGTTTGATTGACAGCTGGGCGCTTTGTGTTTTTCACTGAAGCTCTGAGGAGCGTAAGACTTTATACGTGTGAAATCTTCAGACGTGTGTGTGTGTGTATTGTTTAGGATGCTGTATTTTCTCTTCTGTTCTGTCTGAATGTGATTATTACACACACACACACACACACACACACACACTTGTATGCGTGTGGAAGGAGGTTTGGTGTGGTTCAGTCACGGTCTCAGCACACCGCATTCTTTATTCTGTGTGGTCTCATAAAGCCGTGTTAAAGCCGCCTCCTGTAGTGACTGCATTTTCCCACCTTTTCTCATTAGTCACCGTGTGTGTGTGTGTGTGTGTGTGTGTTAAAGACTCTGTCTGGTGATGATCCAAGTCAACAACACAGATACACACCTCTCACTTCTCCTGCTTCTCACCGCAGCTGCGTTCTCTCCCACCGTGAGTCTCGCCCTGAGCATTTTGGAAAGAAATGGGTTTTTTTCCCCCTCATGTAATGTCGTGTCATTTTTGTGACAGCTCACACTCCGAGGCCCGAATTATATATCCCCACTTCTCCATTTCCGCACTTCTTCTTTTCTCTTTTTCCCCTTCCCTCTCCCTCACGTCGTCTTGCTTCCCCTTCTCTCAGCACTCACACTGAATCATTTCTGGGGTTCCCTCAGATGCCGGACCCGTTTCCTGACTAGCTCACATCGTTGTGCTGTCTCAGCGTCTCAGTCCCAGGCCCGGAAACGGTTCGGGAAACGCACCGCTCCTCAAAGCGGACCACTCACTAATGTCACTTTATGGACTTACAGTATCCCAAATGTCTCAGTGCCATCCAACCTCCTCGAATGCTATGTCCTCTCTGTGTGTGTGTGTGTGTGTGTGTGTGTGTGTGTGTGTGTGCGTGTGTAAATGATTGTCACGGCAGTGATGTCAGTGTGCTGCATCAGCCTGAGCTTCAAATCTAGAGAGGAAACTGCTTTCACACTCAAATCTCCCTCGATAAATTCACCCATTACAGCCAGATCTCTCTCTCTCTCTCTCTCTCTCTCTCTCTGCCTCTCTTTCTTTCTCTCTCTCTTTCTCTCACTCTCTTTCTCTCTCTCACTCTTTCTTTGTCTCTGTCTCACTCTTTCTTTCTCTCTCTCTCTGCCTCTCTTTCTTTCTCTCTGTCTCTTTCTCTCTCTCACTCTTTCTTTCTCTCTCTCTCTGCCTCTTTCTTTCTCTCTGTCTCTTTCTCTCTCTCTCTTTCTTTCTCTCACTCTCTCCCTCTCTCTCTGCCTCTCTTTCTTTCTCTCTGTCTCTTTCTCTCTCTCTCTTTCTCTCTCTCTCTCTCTCTGCCTCTCTTTCTTTCTCTCTGTCTCTCTCTTTCTCTCTCTTTCTCTCACTCTTTCTCTCTCTCTGTCTCTCTCTTTTTCTCACTCTTTCTCTCTCTCTGTCTCTGTCTCTTTCTTTCTATATCTCTCACTCTTTCTTTCTCATTCTCTTTCTCTTTCTCTATCCATCTTTCTTTTGCTCTTTCTCTCTCTCCCTCTCTCTGACTTTTTCTGTCTCTCTCCATTTCTTTCATGCTCTCTCTCTGTCTCTATTTTTCTTTTTTTCTCTCCCTCTCTCTGTCTGTCGCTTTCTCTTGTCGCTCACATCCTCCCTCCCACCCTCCCTCCTCTATTTCTGTCTCTCTCTCTCTCTCTCTCTCTCTCTCTCTCTCTCTCACTTTTTCTTTCGCTCGATTTAAAAAAAAAATAAAAAAATAAAAAAATTGTACAGTAGAACTTTGACACTTTGATTGACGTATGCCGTGGTTAGTCCGTGCTCGGGCCTCCTGGCATCTGGAGACCGTAGCCGTCACGCAGAGCACTGGCTCCCGGCTCCTCTGGCAGATTAGCATCGTAGCGAGGGAGAGGGGAAGGAGTGCAGAATGAGGGGAAAATGTGGAAAAGATTAACAGTGATGGTGAGACGGAGGGAGGCTGATAAGTGTTGTCTGTCTTGTCATCCACCGCCACTGGAATGGAGGGACATACTAAGAGTTGTGCTGTCATCTCTCTCTCTCTCTCTCTCTCTCTCTCTCTCTCTCTCACGCTCACTCTGGGATAATGTTCCTCCTCAGCTCCTACTGACAAATCAGCCTCTTAGCGCTCATCCGAGTGGCTCTCAAGATGACGCTCGAGATGTTTAACACAAGCCGAGGGAGGCTCGAGAGAGCTCTTGTTCTCTCGCGGCGGTTTCTTTTACACACACAACACACATGCCTTTTTTACACACATGCCTCATAACGATTAGATGATTAGACCTTCCTGTTGCTTTTCCTTCCTTTTTCTCTAGGCTTTCAGCTTTAGAAGAACATCTTGAACATTTCACAGTGAAACCTCACACACTCAGGTGTGTATCAAAGGCTTGCTTTGAAAGCCAATTCGATCGCTTTACCTCTGTCTCCTTGAACGGATCTATAAAAGTTTTCTTCTTCTTTTTTTTTCCCCCCTCCACAATTATTATTCTTTAACTTCAAAGCGCAGGCCCTGGCTTTACTACTCGTCCTTCTGCTTTCAATGTGTAAGACCTTTGAAGCCGTCACATCAGAGCTGTCCATCAGAGCGCTTAATATACGCATAAGGAACGTAGAGGACGCCATTTGATGTCGTTACGCGGCTGCTTTTCTTTGTCATTCCGTCCAAGCCGTATCTAATCTCATTCCAAGTCTTGCGCTCTGCGAGTGAGCGATTTTTGACCTCTGGGTGACCGAGTCGTGGCGGCTGTCCGTACACAGGGATGTTTGGTGACAGGAATGCTCTGGGGAGAACAGCTGAGAGTGGTGTTCTGCTGCCAGTGATAGATGAGCGTATGTTCTTTGTTTATTCCGTGCCTTCGCACAATTGATTCTCAAACAGTTTTTGCTACAGTTTCTCCGAGCACATGTAGATCGCCAGGTCCTCTCTCTCTCTCTCTCTCTCTCTCTCTCTCTCTCTCTCTCTCTCTCTCTCTCTCGCTCTCTCTCTCCTGTCTAAACATCAGCATAAAATGAAAACAGGTGTCTCTGTGATCACCAGTGAGCAAGGCTCATGAGAGCGAACAAAAGAGAGGAAGAAAAAGTGGTAGAGTGGAGTTTTAGAGGCAGCCTGAGACATAGATTATGCATTGCCATGAGCATCAGGCTTAATCAGGCAGATGTGTGTGTGTGTGTGTGTGTGGGAGAGAGAGTACAGGCGTCTCAACAATAAGAGTTGACACCCAGGTGATTAGGAAGCATTACGGCTAGCTGGAGGGCTTCGAGATGGGTGGAGGTGGAGGCTGAAGGAAGGTGAGGCGCCTCATTAATCTCTGTCTGTCACAGGCTCTGACCTCCCCTTCTCCGGCCCCTCCTTCCCCTCCACACTTATTCTGTCCATCACCCTCCGCATTGTTTTTACTTCCCAGGGTTCGAGATTTAGCCACACGCACACTCGCAAAAGGAAGCGAGACACTCGGGGGTCCTGCTTTATCTCTGTCCGTCTCTCACCATCCCTCCTGCGTGATATGACCAGCTGTTACCTCAGGAACCTTATCCAACACACTACTACGGCTGTTTGTTTTCATCTCTAGAGTAAGGAACGGGCTCGAGTACACGTTACGTGGCCAACTAATCAATTAAAGCTGATTTTTCTGTTAACCGTGACTGCGTGGATGTTGCTCGTGGGAATAAATAAAATGAAGCCACGGGTGCCAATACTTAAGGACGCTTTCTATGTTGAGAGGAAGCACTACCCGTGCCCGTCGCGTATAAAGATCTTATTCATGCTTGAATGATATAACGGCAGCTCTGATCGTAGTTCCGGCTCTAAGGCGAATCACATATATTTATATTAATGCGCTCGTTGTAATACGTTATTGTTTCTATAGCAACAACGTACACGGAAACTCGTATGGTGGACGCTCCATGTAATCTGAGACTTATGTTGGTTTACGAAGAAAACGTGTAATTGTTTACGTCTTCTGTAAGGAGACGTTGTTGTTGTTGTTGTTGTTGTTATAAACATTTATGGTGTTTTCCACCACAGGAAAGTCTTCAGGACGGAAGAGTTTGTGGTTTTGTTTTTTGAGCGATAACAGGAACTAGCTTGTTTCTGGGACGTTCCACGACGTTACTTGTTCCACAATTATAAACAGAAGAGATGAATAAGTAAAACATTGTAAAGATTGGTAGATGGCTGAGGTGTAAGAGGAATAAAACACTTCAGGATGTGTTGTTTTAGGAAAAAAAAAAAATCAAAGAACCACCACCGCTCTCTTTTGAACATGTTTAAGGTCCACGTTTATTCGCCCGAGGTCTGAAGTCCTTCCAATACTGATGCATGCAAATAATAAACTCTGATTAAATTCATCTTTCATGTCATACCTTATTTATGTATAGGGTTTTTCAAAGCAAAATGTTAAACCAAAGAATCACGTTCATGTCCTAAAATAATACCCTCACCGTCCACTTTATTAGGAACACGTTCGTGCAGTTCACCAGTCTGATCATTCTCCTCTGATCTCTTCAGACTGCAGACCCTCCACTAGAAGGAATCCTTTAGAACGGATCATTGAACGAGTCGTTTGTGACACTGGGGGGGAAAAGGTAACGCTGCAGTTTAAATTATGAGCACGTTAAAGTGTTTTTTGACCTCGGATGCGTGTGAATCTATCGTATGAGAGCTTTAAAACAAAATTAATTTCAAATCCATAATAGGTGCGCTTTAAAGTCCGAGACATCACATTATGTTTGGTGTGAACGTTACCTGAAGTTCTTGTCCTGTCTCTGCGTGATTTTATGCGTCGTGCTGCTTCCACGTGATCGGCTGATTTAGATAACTGCGTGACTGTGCAGGTATGCAGGTGTTCCTAATAAAGTGGATGGCGAGTGTATAAGTAGTGCATATACAGTAAGGAGGCACTTATTGGAGTCCTGAGGCTCGATCTTCCATGCTGTAAGTGCACTACATTTATAGTCTCTCATGTAGTGAGCATTTATAGTGAATAGAACGTGTTTTGGGATTCTGGTTAACTGTGTTAAGACGAGTTGGCTGATTTTACGTAGAAACGTGAAGTCGCGAGTAAATACAAATGAACCATTGCAGTTTGAGATTTAAAAAAAATAAACCAAGTGACAACTGCTTTATGATTTGTTCTGCTTCAGTATTTTCCCGTCTTTTTTTATTTTATTATTTAATTCCTGTCATACCATTGCTTTTAATTTATTCAGTTATTCAGTTGTCTGCCAAGTTTTTGTCACTTAGCCTAAACAGAAAAATGTTATGTTTCTCCTAAAGTTTGAACGATTAGTCTGTTTTTGTATTTCATTTTGTACAGCTACACTCTCAAAGCCAGGCAGCTGTGCATGCTGGGAAGGATGTGGTGGTGGTGGTGTCATCACCTGGTCAGAGAATGAGTCTAGGGCTGGATATGGATGAGGGAATATTGTTAGTGTGATGTTTTCTTCTTCTTTTCTTTCTTAGCGTAGGTATGTCTCACGGAGAGCATGTTGCTGCTTCTCTCTGTGTGTATTGAGAGAGAGAGAGGGAGAAAGAGAGAGAGGTTGTGTTTAGGGCTAGAGAGAGCAGTAGAGGAAGAGTTGGACATGACTGGTCCGTTTGGGCCCGCTTAGAGCTTTCCGACTGCCTGGATTCCCCACGTTACCACACAGCTAGATCTTCACACATGAATTAGACCACCGTGGTTACAGTCACAACTTGTAAACCTGCCACTCAGCTCCAAGCCTCTAATGTGTTCAGAGTTATCCACGCTGTTAATAATCCCGGTGTGGTGCCGAGGCCCGTGGGTGATAAGCCATCTCCCCATCGACCTCGGAGATGCTCCTACACTCTGGAGCTGTCACTTCCCATGTACACACACGGCCTGTATGCAGCAGTCACAGTGACCGACCCGGCCCCCGGTGACCGCTGCTGTGTGCTCACATCTGTCCAGCCGCTTTGACAGATGTAGCAAGTGGGAGGTCCGTAAAAAAGAGCTCTGCACTTGAATCTGAATCCTGTGAGTGCAAAAGTTTGTGTACAAAGAAATACAAAACCAGCGAGATGTTATTTTCATGTATTGCGTACATCACAAACCCTTATTTTAAGGCTGTTTTTACAGATATATCCGATAAATCCGTTCCAAACCACTCCAATTTTATACACATACACCATTATCCTTTAAGTGCTGCTCCTCCAAATATAACATGGCTGACACAACAAGGTCCATCAATATAAAAATTGTTGTTGTTGTTGTTGTTATTATAACTATTATTATTATTATTACTATTATTATTCATTTGTATAATTTTGGACATCAAAGTTTTAAAAAGATGTATTCAAGTATTCTTCAGCACTAATATTTTACCCTATTTTAGTTTTACTTTATACCTGCTAAATTTTATTACTTTCTAATGTGACTTTTTTTTTTTTTTTTTTTTTTTTTTAAAAAAGAAAAGAAAGAAAGAAAAAGTCCCAAATTTCTTAGCGCTTTCGTGTCATTTTTGTTTTTTTGTTTTTTTAATAATAATTTCTGCATTAAAGAGTTTAATAGTGACATAATTAAACTAATATCAGTTTAAACATTTTCACCTTTATAAATATTTCCAACCTCTTTATATCATGTGAGCAATATTTGGATCCTCTCATTTTATATTGTTGTAATTTTCTTAACATCTCTGATATTTTTGTCTTACGTTTCAGGTTCTTGTCTTGCTTTTGAACTCTATTTGAACTCTATTTATACCTTCCTGTATACAATGCAGGAACATTGTTTAAAAACAATAATTTCATTTAGAAACCACAGGACATGCAAACGTTTTGCATTCGAGCGTCTGCTATAGTCATTTCAAAGGTCTCTCGGGTAGTCCTTAAAAAAAACCAAGAAGAAATAGTGCTTGAAATTGCCGGAATTTAATTTCGCCACATCTGTACGATTCCCATTTAAACTACTTGGTTTTTTCGTGTACGTTTTCTGTCCGACCGCAGTCGAGAGAGAGGCAAAATATACTTATGGAAAATTAAAAATGCATACAGGTCTGTGTTTGTTCACGCTCGTTAGCCGGCCAGGTTCAAAGGTAAATACCGAAAGTACTTGTGCGTAAAATAGAAAAAGAAATTGAGCCTAAAAACCGAATTCTTTCCAAGTGACAAACTATGTCTGGGATGTGTTATAGGGGTAAACACTTGGCTTTGAGGAAGGAAGGCTAGAAAAAAAAAACATGCGCCTGGATGCCTGACATTTAGATTTTTTTTTTTTTTTTTTTTTTCCTTTTCTTTTCAAGACACAGAATGGCTTTGGGGGGATACAGTAATGCCGGCTGTAAACACCACATCTGCTGAGGATACTGCGTGGGAATCTGAGGTGTCGATTCATTAACGGCGGTTTATTCTCGCAAGCAAGAATTCTAGCTTCTGAGTCGGATAAACGTGACCGAAAGCTGCCTGCTTTCATAGGAAGAGGCAGTTTGAGTGACGTCGCAAATCTTAGATAAACCCGCCTAATAACGTTTAAAGACGTGATGCCGAGAAGGAGCATCTGAGACGTCACATCAATTGTCAGAAAACAAAATTTCAGAAATAAATGATTTTCTTTTTAACGGGCATGTATGATTTGTACAATAAAATCCTCAGGTTCTAATCTGGCTAATAAAACTTTCGACTGTTCCTCTAGGATCAAGTCGGGCAGGTAGACTTTTCCGAGTCCTGCTTTGAGACTATGGTTTGTGTTTAATAACTGTAAATCCACATTGTTGAAGAATGTGACCGTGTGTCCGTATTTTACACTGAATCCCTTTCTCTGAGCGAGCGCAGAAGCCTTAGCGCTAGACGCTAACACGAGCGCTGTGGGTCGTGTTAAAACCACAGCTCTCCAGCTTACAGCTCCTGCACCCAAACTCTGCCCCAATTAAAGGAATAAATAAACAGGAGAAACGCAAATAATAACACTGTAAAGCCAGGTTACAAGAACTGGCACGGGGCAGTGTGGGGTAGAAAAAGTCTCGCCTGTTAAACGGAGCAGGCAGAGTCGGGCGAGCACGGCAGGCATTTACGGGCATCTGTAATGAGGCTTTCTTTCATGATGCCAAATGCAGTTTCTCCACCCTGTTGGGCAACAGCAGCTAGGCCACAGCTAAGATGGCACATCTGTCCGACTGCTTGTTCAGTGTGCCGGTGTGTGTTTAGGTTACTGGCACGCTAACCTCCCTTCCTTCACCCACCCCCCCACCCCCATTCAGCTAATTGAGAGTCAGTAATGTTTTCATGCTCGGGTTTCTGTCGGAAAATGAACAAGCTGAGTTACTGCACTTTGGAAGAATGAATGAGCGAGGCAAGCATTTCAGTCTTAATTTTCATCGTTTAAAAATGTCGTCCCGAGAGACGCTTAGAAAGGAGTTGAAGTCTTTCCAGACATAACAGGCTTCTCTATCTTTGGACGATTGCAAGGTTCTGTCATTTCAGTCGTAAATTATAAAATGGTTTTCAAAACTATTTGGAATTCAGCCTTAGCACCTTAACGCTCGTCTTAGAACTCAGTCCGTCTTCGGTGCGATATCACGGGGGGGGGACCTTCCAGCGGTCTGTTTGTCTATGACAAGTAGCCGTCAGAAGCACCGAAACATCCAGCGCTGGGGGTCAGATAAAGGAGCGGCCTGTCAGAGCAGAGTGGATGGCTGAAGGTGAAGTATGCAGTGTTATGATTTTGATGCAGGGGTTTTTCAACTGCTCTCATTCTGTAGCGGTGGATTAGAACCGGCGCATTAGCAGGGCTGATAAGGAGCCTTTAAGTGTTTTATTTTTTCAAAGCAGGCTTCTTGGCTCGTTATCAGGGTGTAAAGCTGAGCCGCTACGGGTCGGTCAGTCTGAGTGTGCTCCACCGGACCTGCTCTGTATCACTTGTCCTCGCTGTGCTGGTGACATCATGACGTACAAGCGGAAAAGGATGGAAAAATTCCACCCGTCCATCTCCACCGGGAGAGAACAGACAGCCGTGGTCTTTGAAGTGGAAAGAGGTTAAAAAAGAAATGGGGGGCCAGTGGAAGAGGGAGAGGAAAGAAGCTGTCAACACGCCTCTGACAGGTGTGGTGTTTCTCCTCTGTCGTCATCATGCTGGATCTGTGGCCTTTTCAGGGATGGATCTGGAGTGGATTATGGCCATAGATCGTAGGCTAATCTCTCTTTGCATTTTTTTTTTTTTTAAGTGTAACCTGATTTCCTGGACACATTCAGCACTTCAGATTAGTCTTCCTTCACAATCCTCCCCCCCCCATCATTTCTCCATTTATTTTCTGTCTCATGCTTTTGATATCACTGACTCTTCTTTTCCAGTATCTAGTCCATTGTCTTTCTGTTCTTTAGACAGGAAGTCTGGTCATAACTGCTCAGGACAGTAAACCCATAACACTTTATTAGTGATGTTTGGATGTGTTTTTTGGTTTGTTTAATGTAACATTAAACAAACCAGTGGACACTTTGCTTTTCTGTGCTTACACTGAGTTCTTGGTGACCGCTTAATCAATGTACATTTTACTCTTTTCTTTACCATATGAAGAATTTTTGTCCTTGGTCTTGACACATAACAACTCCTTCATTTCTGAAATGTTAAGGTTTCCAGATAGTTCTCTGGTTGCCTTTTTTTTTTTCTTTTTCAATTACTTGACGCTTTTTCTGTATATTGTACATCAAGCCGTCAAGTGCTGCCCTGGTAATTTTCCAGGAATTGGTCTAGGTCTCTTCCTGGTAGATGGCAATTCAGTGTTCTTGTGCTAGTAGACCGTTGTTTGAATTGAGTACCTGAATGGAAATTGTGTAAATTACAGGTAAACACATCAGGAATCAAGACCTCCACAGAGGGTTGCACACACACCCTTGTATATAACTTGTGGATCCATTTGGTCTAGCTAGATCTGTTTCTTCTTTTTCCTCCGCATTAATGGAGGTTCACGGAATCCTGTAAGCCCACTTTCCTAAATCTGCAGGAGACTGAAAGTTAGCAGGGGAGCTAACTTAGGGAGTGAAAAGCGATGTTGTGAAGAATGTGAAATCCCTGCGATGAACATTGGGAAAGATTAACTGCTTTATCTCCCCGTTTTACAACATTCTGTGGATAAAACTGCCATGCATGTTTGGTTTTATGTACCATGTAATATTTTATTAAAATATGTTATGGAACTTATCTGTGCATTTACGATGGATGGGTTAACAATGATCAGGGTTGGAGGACGAGGATGTATGGGGAGTTGAATGTCATTCACAGATGTGCTAATGTCAGATGTAGGGCCTCTCCCTTAACAAAGTGTCTGAAATACTGCCATCTCTGGCAGGGGGGAAGAGAGACAGTCATAAAGAAGAGCAGTAAAAGACTGACGGGCCTAAACTCAGGTCTGTGTAGGACCTCACCAGTTCAGTCATAAATAATTCTGGTCCAATGAGGAAAGCAGCAAGTTGCTTCATGAAGCCTTAAACCAGGCTTAACTCATCACTTGGAGATGTTCGAGCTTTATCACTGGTGTGGATATGCACCTCTGGCTTTCCAGGTCTGGTAGCTGTGGGTTTAATGAAGGGCGTCTGTGTTTGTTTTATAGCATTCTGTGTGGTGTGCCGGTGGAAACTAGGCTGTGGCCGGTGGTGCCTGGGGGCATTTCATTTTGGTCTGTGGTATCCTCACCCCAACACATACCCCCTGTTTCTGTTTACGAAACCACCTCTTCATCTATCCACTCGCTGATCTAACCAGCCCTTAAATGCGATCCACATGAGCATGATTGGGTCTTGAGGAACTTTATCACGTTGACAAGCATAAGAAAAATGTTATGTCCAGAGCAGTGTGTGTGTAATAAAGGTGACCACATAATTCCTGGATTCCTTACAGATTGTGCCAGCCTGGATACTATCATGGGAAAGGTATTTGTAGTGCCATAAGAAGGGAGCCAAGATAAGTCTGTCTTTACCAAGCCACATGCGAGTTTTCCTGATTTATCTTGGGATGACAATTTCCGTCTATCCTACACTCATACTCGTCGTCACTGTTAAGTTCTTGTCTGATACCAGTCAGAACCAAAATTTTAACCCTGCTCTGGCTGATTTCCTCTCGTCTGGGACCAGGAAGAAGTCACACAGTCACCATCGTTCAGTGACAGCTTATTAGTTTAATGATACAGAAAGCATTGTATACATACACACAGAAATACTGATAAAGAATGATAAATATCAATTGGAACAAGTCACAGATAAAATCAGAACATCTATTACGTAGGTTCGGTTGGTATAAGAACCAAAGACGGCTATTCCGCCAGAGGCAAAGAAGAAGAACTGCGAGAGCGTGAGGGCGAAAGGTGGTGTGATTAGGAATGCGCCAAACAACACATACGAAGAAAACAAAACAATTTGGTTGCGGTACATCGTGACACAAACTAGATACCTTCAGAATTGATGCACAGAGACAATGCTATGAAACTTAGCAGTCACAGAGGGTATATCGGTGTCTTCGGAGTGGAACGAGGCCTCTGTACTCTACAGTGTATCTAGATATTCTGTTGCATGGTGTTTTATGGCAGACCTGATAATACCCAGCCAAGGCTACAAACTATGCACTTCATACTTCAGTAATGTCTTCACTTCTATACATTGCTGTCTGGTTTCACATAGACAAGTCAATCTCACGGCTTTATAAATCAACAACTTGGCATTTGCCTTCATCACCATTCAGGCCTCTAACATTTCTTCAGGCCTCGAAAGACGGGATTGATTAAAGGGAGGTGGCATACTCAGTTTAGCAGTGCCGTGTATAGCCGTGTAAGAGAGAAGTCACACAATATTTCTTCACCCTAATCAGAGGCCGTCATCACCAACTGAGAACAATCTGGTCAGAGTGGATGCCCCAACTCTAACCACTGTTAAGGGTCAAGACCTTTGCCGTCTACCCGGTTCATCCGATCTCCACCCGAGACTTACAAAGGCAGAAGAAAGTTAGTAGCTATCACTAGATAACCTGGTACTTTTTTGTCACTAAACATGGCCAAGAACCACCTACTTTCATAGGAACTACCAGCCACAGACTATTCCCAGAGCTCATTGGCAAATACAAGAGGATATCACAAAAATACAAAAGACAGGATGCTTTTTATTTCAATACAGTGAAAATACAGTTGCAATCAAAATGATTCGACCCCCATTGCAAATCAGGTTTATTGTCAGAATTTAGAGACTTTCAGCTGTTTGCGGTGAACAAAGCCAACAAAAGCAGTTGAAATATTTCAACACAACGAATGCTTCAAGTGGTTTCCCCAAATTCACCTGAAAATGCAACTTATAATGACCTCTTCAGTCTCAAAATTATTCAGCTCCTTCATGGAAAGCATCTTTAGTACTTAGTAGAGCACCTTTTGCTGTTATGACCTGCTGCAAACGAGATGCATAGCCAGACACCAGCTTCTGGCAGCGTTCCTGAGGAATCTT
>JANDJT010000092.1:20711356-20722718 GCA_024331685.1 Stegophilus panzeri | reverse complement strand
ATGCTCTCTGAAAGGAGGAGTTTAGAACGAATCCTTTAGAACGGATCATTTGACGAGTCGTTTGTGACACTGGGGGGGGAAAAAAGTAATGCTGCAGTTTAAATTATGAGCACGTTAAAGTGTTTTCTGACCTCGGATGCGTGTGAATCTATCGTATTAGATTTTTTAAAACAAAATTAGGCACGTTTCAGAACCATAATAGGTGTGCTTTAACAGTCCAAATCAACCGGCAGAATTATGATCAAACTTAAACAGTCAGACAAACAGATCAATACAGAGATCCCAAATGGTCAAAAGCAGGAAGACCATCAGGAAACAACACGCAGAATTGCTTTTACCTTAAATACACAGAGTCCATTGGATTCAAACAGGAAACTGGTGTGTTAGTGTTCAGGTGAGTGTGAGAGCCGGATATAACATTAACGTCAAAAAAATGTCAGCGAGACTTTTTTTTTTTTTTTTTTTTTTTGCGTCAACATAAGACAGTGTTCAGACCTTCACACGGCAGTTTGTCGAAATATTATTTCACGGACTTATTTCCACATGTAAGTGCATATATTTTTATCGATGGAGTGTCTCTTAAAGATGAGACTAGATCAGACGAGATCAATCTCGCACGTCCAGATGTTAATAAGGTTAAAACCTTGCGTGGTTATAAGCTCTCTGAACCTCGGCCTGAAATGATACAGATGTGTCTTTTCAGAAAGCACAGAAACACGATGTAGCGCGTCATATTGAGATAATGGTTGATAAAGAACAACGCTGAATCCGGTAAACAATTACTCTTTTATCATGAATCCTTACGCTATCTAATACAATTCTACATATGAACTACATATAATTTTTTTTATTGAATAAAAACTTTAACGATGTATAACGATATGCAGAGATGTATGTAAAGACACAAATGCTACAATGCTACACAAATGCTACAAAAGTCTTTTATGCTACATGTACTGTAGTTAACATAATTGCCATAAAGGTTAATTTTATATACTAGGATATAAAATGAATACTTATATATTTATCATGTACGAGTGAAAAATTGAAAGCAATATCAACGTTTTTGTCTACGTTGCCTTTATTATATACTTAGAATAAAGGTGTAAAGATCAGATCTTCTGAAATATCATTTCTCTCAGGTGTGTGGGTGAATTATTTCTCCGTGTGAAGACTACCATTAGATTACTATTTAATTTCTCTCATCAACGACTTCTAACAAGACTGCCATGAGTTCTTCCACGTTACCTGTTAACCGGAAGCATTTGGAAGGTTTGACGTACAAAGTATTGAATTTTGGAGTGAGAAATTGAGTACAAGAAGGCTTGTACAGAGAATCAAGCGAAAGGCAGGTAGAGAGGTTTAGGTCAGGGTTAGAAACGGAGAGGGGAAAGAACTGAAGCTGAGAAGCGCGAGGAGAGGAAAAAGTCACAGAAGAAGCCTGCAGTGATGGAAAACAGGAGAGGGTGGATCAGCTCGACACACACTGAGCTGACAGTGTTCTCTCAGCCTCACCGCCTGTACTCTGGAAGTCATCATGTCCGCCATGGCCGCTGCACACGTTCCCCTGCCTACGCTATCAGATTTTTCCATCTCCTCTGTCAGAGAGGGCGAGCAGCATGTCGCTGCACTTTCTCCCAGTTTCTGTTACTGAACCTGACCCCAGAGCTCATACTGAGGATTCTGGAGCCCACTAATACAGCTGTGGCTGTGTAGTCAGCTCTTGAAGTCTTGGCACCCTTCAGAGGATGAGCCCTACACATTCAAATTTTCTTCTCAGTAAAAGAAAACTAAAAACTTTCCTGAATGAAAACTAATTCTGAATGAATACTGGTGAACATTCATTTGGGGTGCTATGTCATCTGTGAAAATTGTTCTGCCTTTGAGGAGAGGTTCAACACCATGTTTTCCGCTCTAAAGAGACACAGTTCTTGACCTGAACAAATCAGAGCAGAGGGCAATACACATGCTCAAACGTAAGAAATTTAAAGGCGCTTAGGATATTCTGTATGGAGGAGTGGACCATGGTCTTCTGCAAGTGTCTCCAGCCTTGCTGGACATGACAGGAAGTGACTTATCACTGTTGTTTTCTCCAGAGGATTCACCAAATTTTAATTAGTGTGGTGCCAATCATCATTTCTAAACTTGAAAGAAAATGTATAGTATCTGTGTACACTTTTGGAGAAAAAGGTTCTTCAGGGGTTCACTGAGCGGTTGTGGCTCAGGTGGTAGAGCGGGTTGTCCACTAATCGTAGGGTTGGTGGTTCAATTCCCGGCCCACACGACTCCACATGCCGTACCCCAAACACTGAACCCCAAGTTGCTCCCGATGGCAAGTTAGCGCCTTGCATGGCAGCTCTGCTACCGTTGGTGTGTGTGAGAATGAGAACCAGTGTAAAGCACTTTGGAACCGCTAAGGTTAAAAAAGCAGTATATAAGTGCAGACCATTTACCATTCATTAGATAATTAAGGATTCTTGGTGTCACCAAATAGTCATTTTTGGGGTGCCAATAATTTTTAAACTAGCGTTTTGCAGGAAAAAATACATCACTAAACTCTATCATCCAAGAAAAGGGTTCAAGGGTTTGTTTGTGTTTTTTGGGATAGTTAGGGCTTCTTACCTTCCTGAAGGGGTTCTTCTTGGACCCTCTCTGAAAGGGAAGCAGTCTATTTTTGGGATCATTTAGAATTTTTTTACTGTGGGATCGTCTGTATTCAAAACTTGAACATTTCCCATTGATAGGACAACTGCTTTTCAGGAAACCATACAGTTAAATTTTGTTCCTCTGAAGGTTGCACTAGAACAGCGGTCATCAGGTGGTGGACCGATATTTCAGTTGAATGCCACTACGCTAGAGGAACAAACGTCAACACTGTCGATTTAAGCTCATTCCACGTACTTAAACATTCGGTAGTGAGTGTGAAAACCGGAAACTTTCTTCAGGGTTCTTGGTCAGTGGGTGAAATAATTGATGAAGTGAATTTGTTCCTCCACACAGACAGGAGGCGCTACTGGCAGCCATCAGCGAGAAGGATGCCAACATCGCACTCCTGGAGCTGTCCTCCTCTAAAAAGAAGAAGACTCAGGATGAAGTGTCTTTGCTGAAGAGGGAGAAAGACCGACTGGTGCAGCAGCTCAAACAGCAGGTAAAATCATACAGCTGTCTTCTCTGGCGTCTGAGATCCAGGCCTCTCGTACAATCTGGCGTACGCTCGGCTGAATCGGAGATAAGAGCGCGGTCCGTTTCCAAGAGTGCTCGCTGAGAAGTTCACAGGTTACTCTAAATCTTGGAAAAGGGTTCATTGACCCACTTAGAACCGTTTCCTCTTCCAACTGATTATCATTCGTGTGTTAATGAGGGGATCAAATGAAAAACAGCTTGTAACTGAAACGGAGAACGTGTAAAGAGGAATAGACCAAAGATTCGAACATGCTAATATGATACAGATGTACCACCTCAGATCCATTTGGCAGAACAGCTTTACAATTACTCACCTTCTCTTCAGGTCCTAATAAACCCTCAGAGCGCACACACACACACACACACCCACACACACACACACACACACACCCCCTAGCACCATCACACCCACACGACCAGAGCTGGAACTTTAAATTAGTACTTTGTTGCGTATCTTTGTATTTTAGTATAATTAAAAAAATATATATTTATTAATCCTTACATTTCAATCAATAGATTCACTTTTTTCACTTCTTATGTTTTCATTTTAGATGCAAATCTCAAAGGTCCTTGCCCAGTTTTTTCTTTTTCGGAGATACCAGTTAAATCACATTTCTACGCATTTTTGAACTTTATATAATACATATATTTATCACAAATGACAGTGTATGAAAATGACCAGTTCTAACAAACAGAGTTTATTTGGTTGAATTTCCTACAAAGGACGTAGTTCCTTTCCTTAGCTTTTTTTTTTTTTTTTTTAAATTTGAATTCTATTATTATTATTATTATTATTATTATTATTATTAAATACCTGAGTATGTTTAAGAGTGGACACTTTTTAACGTTCACTCAAGTACACTTTTGACATCCGCTTTTAATTGTCTCAGCTTTTTAATAATTCATTTTATTTACAGATATATTCTTTTTTTGTTTGTTTGTTTGTTTTGTTTTTAAATACAAGGGTTTTTTTTTTTTTAAATAACTAAACAAGTGTCAACTGTGTAGCAATGAGTACGGTCTTGTATTAGTTTTAAATTAGAGCAGACTCTGACTATAGTACCATGCTGTATATAATCACTAACAGAGGCATACAGATATACATACACATATTTACACAGAAAGATTCAAATTTCCTATTGCCTGCACATTAAAAACCTCTCCATTCTTGCACGTGCAGTTCAACACAACACATTTAATAGCCATACATCAAACAAGGAAAGGTTGCCTGTGAACTCTTTTCATTTAAATATTTGTACAATGGTTTTTATGAATCTCTTTGTGGTTTGATCCCATAAATGAGTGCTAGCATATAGGTTAGGTTTGGCGATTTAGTCGGGGGTGCATTTCACAAAGCGTTTTCATTTCAATCAATGGAGTGGCGCGTTCTCTTCTGTGCTTTCTTACACTGGTTTAGTAAACATAATGTACAAAAACATCTGTTTCAGAGTGTCAGATTATTATAAACATGCATTATTGTGTTCTGTGATCACATAATGTTTGTTAATGCATAATGCAATTGGATTTTCACTCCTACACTCGCCAGCAGTTTGTTTTTTTTTTTTTTTTTTTTTTTTTTTTTTTCTTCTCCCCCCTCCTTTTAAAACCTACACTAAGCTTTAACTGAAGCACAAAAACATACAGGGGGGAAAAGAATGACATGACTTACACAAAACCATAGTTGAGTTTATTCAGTTAAGCTCTTTCACACAAAAATGACTTGCATTTCAAATATAATAAAGTATAAGCATAATAAATTCCAACAAAAATACAATCATGCCTCTTTATATGTAAACATTTCCAGTTCCAATAAAATCTTTTCGAAATCCAGTTCCAACCTTTTTCCATTTGTTAGAGGATTGGATTGAATTCGTTCTCTTTTTTTTCTTCCACCCCTTTCATATCCAATAAACCATTTTGTTCTGGAATTGGGACGATACCGAAACTGGTATTATTAACCAAAGCAAGATCGTGTTCTGCTGCCTGAAACCACACCCCTGATGCACTCTGGTGCAAAAATATGCTTTGTGTGCACATCCAGTGTAAAAGAGCACTCTGATCAACGTGATTAGAGCGACACCGCTGGGGTCTGGTGTAAAATTATTTTTTAGGGGGACTCTTATCGGGGGAAAAAAATGCCCTAGGTGAGTGAACATTTGCCGTGTTTATAACAGAACTCTGTTATACCATGTGGTAAAATCTCCTAAGACCCCATCTGTGTCTCTGATGACCCCACGTGGTGTTGCGACCCAAAGGTTGAGAACCTCTGCCCTATTAGATCTCTTTAATGCAAACAGAAAGGTCCAGTACTACTCCTTTGCATTTCACTTAAGGTCCATTGAACGGATGGGAACAGAGAACAAATATTTCCTAAGCGGGGGGGAAAAAAACAAGTTTCCTAAATGGTTTAGTTTTAAAACATTTCACATGCTGAGTAATAAGACGTCTTCGGTATTTATTTAGGGACATTTACGTTTTAGAATGTACTTAATATTTGTTGGAGGGTTAATATGGCGAAAGCTCTAGAGTTGACGGACAGGAGTCGAGTGTAGCATGCTTAACTGACTCGTAGCTTTCTGACCATACTGACTGATTAGCAGTGAAGTCCTTCTGTTAAATTACTGGAATTTTGGTTGATCCAGTCATGCATATCTTGTTAAAGTATGTTGTGCTGATAGTTGGTAATTCATTAAAACTGTTCTCTTTCGCCCTTGCCAGTCTTTAAATCTGTCTTGCATTGTGGCATTGCTATCAAGACTGAGCTAATACCACAGGGTCGACAGTCTGTGTAGGAGAACAGTCACTACAGCGTATATTTTGTCGCCTTTATCCCACTGTTCCCCTAAAAGCAGTCCTGGCTTCGAGCCTGTATAGTACTCCCACCTGCATGGGAAGTCCGTGAAATATTTGATGGATAAAATGTACCGTCTTTGCCCCTACACACATCGAAGAAGCTGCATTAATCCAGAGCATTACAGTAGAGCTTGATGCAGCCCATTAATCATTCTCCAGGCCCTCCTGTTCATATTTGACATCTTTATGACACCCCAGTGGCCGAGTGGGTCTCTCAGGCTACACAGTGATCTTTCTGTCTCACGTGTGAGGTGTGGGATGGTTAGTGTGGTCTGTGTCATAATGCTCAGCCTCCGTCTGATGGATCACAGCAGAGACTTCCTGACTTTTCCCATGTTAACTGTATGTCAGCATACTGTGTGTGTGTGTGTGTGTGTGTGTGTGTGTGTGTGTGTGTGTGTGTGTATACAGTGGGGATTTCAGGTTTCTTATATCAGTAGTCGTTTCAGGGTCCTGGAGAGTGTTTGGTTTGTGTTAGCTATATATGCTCTCAAGGGCCGCTAAATGCTTCATGTGACTTGTGTGTGTTGCGGGTATGTTGCGTGATGTGTGAGGAATGTGTATGTGGCAGTGTGTGTGTTTAATGGACTGTGGCTGATCTGACATGGTTCAGAGAGAAAGAGGAATGGTGTTGACTCGGTTTTTAAACCATGCGCTGGAATGGCAGAAGTGTGCCGAGCTCGTCGGTTCATTTAGCTTTATGACTACCTTACCACTTAAATAAATAAAAAATAAGTATAAAAAAAATTAAAATAAATAAACTAGTATAATTCATTAATTTAGTAGCTTCTAAACAGTTGTACTGAAGTTGTCAGTTTGGAAGAAAAATATTCGGCTCTCACAGGACAATGGAATGGAATGGAGTTGAATAAGGAGGGACGAATTGGAATGGAACAGAATTGAATGGGGAGGGATTGAATGAAAAATGGAACAGAATGTAATGAAATGGATTGGATCAGAATAAAATAGAAGGGAATGGAATAGAATGGAGTAAAATGGAATAAAAATAGAATGGTAGGGAGCAGAACAGATTGGAACGTAATGGAACAGATTGGAATGAAAAATGGACCGGAATGAAATAGAACAGAATGGAATGCCGTAAAATAGAATGGAATGAAAATTTTGCAAAATAGAATGGAGTGGAACAGAATGGAATAAAACAGAACAGAGCAGCTTCATTGTAATTGTACAGTGAAATTGAATTGTGATTCCTGATATGTAGGACTCTTTGTAAAATATATCAAATAAATAAATGAAATGGAACTAAACCAGTGTATATGAGGTGTCCAGTGTTGCCTTAAATAATATTTTCTATGTACTGTGTAGAATGATTCATGTACGTTGCTCAAATACATAAGACGTAAGTCTCCTCCAGCATGGCCTCCCAGTTACAATTCATAGTAACGGGCCGGTTACAGTTAAGGTTAATATTGGCGTTAGCACTTGTGCTTCACCGCTAAGTTTTTAAATGCAGACTACTTGTCCTTTTCCATGCTCAAAGATCATTGTATGTTTTCAGTATAGTTAATAAATAAACTTTTAAAATCCACAGAAATGTGATTCATTGAAAGGAGCCATGATCTTTGAGATTAGTAACAAGTACTTGGAAGGTCTGCATGAAAATGCACGAATATAACAGTGTGGTTTTCATTTTCATGGAAATACAAGTTAAATAACACATGAATCCTCTACACTTGTAATGAGGACCATTTCTTAAGTACTGCATATAACCGATACACAGGTTCATGCCGCATCCGAATGAGAGGGAGGGAATCGTAGCCTTCTTTATAGCATGGAGTATTCAGGCATCACGTTTTTAAATTTCTTATTTTTATTGTTGTTTCTAAAGACCACTTGCACTATGTTCCCATCCGCATGGTAAGGAAATGGCTTTAAATGATTGAAACCAATTTCTGTTTGTTGGACTCCTGAGACAATGCTAATAAGTCCGGTTATAGCTAACCTCAGATTGCGCACAAGTTATGGGAGGAGGTTCAGTAATTACATCCTGTCAGAAGTTCTGTTTCCCAATTATCTACTGCCATGCCTCAGACTAGCTGGACGTTATTGCTGTTATTGTAAAGCTTAGACAAAGTGGGCATAGTGGAGATGACATGGCTACTGCTTTTTTGTTTGTTTTTTTGTTTTTTGTTTTTTCAGTAGAGCCATGGTTTGGGCACCCACTGGCGGAATAAAACAATTTTGTCCCAAAGAAAACCGCAGAAAACATAAAATGTCGAAATGCCCTAATGCTGCCAAGGCTACCACACAGCAGAGAGGGAAAAATGAGTGTGGAAAAGTAAAAGTGTGTGTGTCCAATTGCTTTAGTATTGCTCCCGAGAGAGAAAGAGCTGTCCGTGTTTGAAAGCATCCTTTTATTGGGCTGAAAATGCAGGCGTTTTGGTGTATGGGCAGGGCTGCAGGCGCCTCGCGGCCCAGCTGTGGCCAAACTGAGCTGAGTCCTTAAATTAGCGCACAAGGGCCTGGAGGGAATTAGCGCTTGGGGAGGAGGGGGAAAAGAAAGGCAGCAAGCGTAGAAGGGGGGGAAAAGAGGGCAAAACAAAAACAACAAATATTGGATTCATTAGGGAGTTTGTTGGGATAGAAGCCTGAGGCTGATCCAGCAGCGGCGAGCCTGAGCCGTGGGGTTTACAGAACCGTCCGTGCTGGATTTGTCTTGGACTCGGGGCAAATCTTGCTTCTCATTTGGTGGGGGCAAAAAGAGCTGCTGTTTTTGGAACGTTCAGACCTCAAAACACAAGCAGCAAAATGACTGTTTGAGCGATTCGTGCAAATGTCCAATGTGTGGCTTCACTATTGTAGCGATTTTCCGTTAAGCTCCTATTATGGTGGACCAATTGATGATCCGATCGTTTCTTTAAACGCAACTGCGTGTAGTTTGTTTGTGACGGATTCTCAGATCACAAACAATAGACTTTATTGTTCTACAGTTACAACACTGGGAACATTGACTGTTCTACTGATTTCCCATTATCTAATCAAACGTTCTTTGTTTAATTGGCAGTCGAAGTGAAATATAAACCAAAGGGCTTCTCTATTACCACAGGACTCAACTAACATGAAAATTTTGTTGTTGAAATCAAAATGGATGATCTCAGACAACAAGTTTAAAGGAAACCTCAACCCTGAAAACACGTAAAATATGTTGTATATTGAAATATATAACCAGTTTGTCGGTTGGTGCTGCATTGTAATTATTCTAGTAAGATGTTAGCAGTTGTCTGCCACACTGTTGTCACCGGGACATTGAAGTTCCAGTGGAACCATAAGGATTCAACCATAAGGGATGACGATAAGGTTTTGCTTCTTTCCTCACTCACCATTTTCCAGGGATGTCCAATGTCACATTAATGAAAAATTCAGCATAGAAGTAGTGGAGACAGCAAAACGGGCTTTGGAAGCTGATGTACTCGAGTAGAGTGTACAGATGAGGTAGTGAGAGAGCTGGACAGACTGAAGGACTAAAGCACCGCCGCATCAAACGGGGTGGGTAATGCAAGAAACCGTTAACCAAAGTGAAAATGGACCGGTGCAAGAACATTAAAATAAAGAGGTCAGCTCAAAATTTCATTACAAAATAAATTTTGGATGCTGAAGATTAAATACGCACATCGATCAGGGTGGATTTTTAATGCTTTGCTGTCTGCGCTTTAATAAGTCATTGTCTTTTAAGGCAGCACTTAGCTACAAAGGTACCTAAAAATGTTTTCAGACTTGCTTTTAAAGGCAACAGTACATCATGACATTTCCAAGATACCGGCGTGCACTAATGGTGATTAACTATAATAGTCCATTAGGCTCAACAGAATAAAATACTGTTGTGGATAATTGAATGAATTTTCGGTGCCTTAATGTCAAATAACTTCTGAGCTGATGCACGGGATTAGAGAGTACACTCCCCTATAACACACACGTACTCATAGAACGTTAGGTTTCTTTTTTCTGTTCTTTTTTTTTTTTTTACCAATTTAATAACAACACTGAAATAAATGTCACACAGTGTGATTAAAAAATATTAATGCTTATATGGCACTACAACACTTTAGAGGAAACACTCTGATATACAGTCATGTGAAAAAATAAGTACACCCCATGGAAATTGTTGGCTTTTTTGACATATTTGGACAAGCAAACATCTGATCTTTGAAACAGTGCCCGTTAATGAAGTCAATATACTTGAACAAAACCACAAGGAAAAATAGCTTTTTCAATCATTTATTTGTAAGTCACTCTGGATAAGGGTATCTGCCAAATGCCGTAAATGTATTCAACAGAAATATCAATAGATGTGATATTCTTCTGTGGAAAAAGTAAGTACACACTTGGCCTCTGAAGCTAGTATTGCCCCCTTTAGCAGAAATAACTTCTTGTAGGCGTTTTGCATAATTGTCCATCAAGCTTTCTGGAATTTTTGACCACTCTTCCGTGCGATATTCTTTCAGTTGCAAGATGTTTGAGGGTTTTCTTGCATGTACTGCCCGTATCAATTCCCCCCCCACAACATTTCAATGGGATTCAAATCCAGGCTTCAAGTAGGCCATTCCATAACCCTCCATTTCTTCTTTTTGAGTCATTCCTTGGTGGATTTGCTCGTGTGCTTAGGATCATTATCCTGTTGAAAGGTCCACTTTCGGTTCACCTTTAACTTTCGGACAGATGGCCTCACGTTATCTTCATGCACTCTTTGATATGATGCAGAATTCATAGTGGAATCAATGAATGCAAGCTGTCCAGTCCCTGAGGCAGTGAAGTAACCCCAAACCATAACATTTCCACCACCGTGCTTCACAGTTGGTATGAGGTGCTTCTCCTTAAAAGCTGTCTTTGGTCTTCACTAAACATGTCTGCTTATTCTAAAAGGCCTGATCTTTGCTAATATGCTCATTGGCAAACTGTAGTCTTGCGCTAATGTCCTTTTTAGACGGCAAAGGCTTTTTCCTGGCACACCTCCCATGTGTGGGTCAAAATCTCTTTCTGATTGTAGACACACGCACTTTGACACCAACAGTTGCAAGACTTACTAGCAGATCCTGTGATGAAATTTTATTGTTCTTGAAGACTTTTTTTTTTTTTTTTACATCAGACGGTCTGCTCTTGGGCTGAATTTGCTGGGACGGTCAGTCCTGAACAAATTGGCAGTCGTTTGAAATCTGTACCATTTGTAGATGATTTTCCTTACAGTGGAATAATGTATTTGAAATAATATGGAGATCTTTTTAAATCCCTTTTCAGACTCATAGGCATCCACAACCTTTTTTCTGAAGGCCTTACAGAACTCTTTAGATCTTGGCATGATGACACCACA
>JANDJT010000092.1:20680922-20706754 GCA_024331685.1 Stegophilus panzeri | reverse complement strand
GATCTATGTTCTATAACATGTAAAATGGGAACATGAAAGGAGTATTCTAAAAGCAACTCATGTAAACACCTTAATCAGAATATTATCTTACTCCGAGTAAGGTCAATAATTAGATTACTGCTGTCCGTGTAAACGTAGTCTGTGTAAATTCACTGATCATTCCGTCAGTCCTTGGTATTGAGAGAAAAGATCGGCATCATTCACATGCAGTGACACTTTCGTGTTAACTAATAAAGCAGGCCGTAAAACAACTCCTTGCTAGAGAATTACAGTATATGATGGGGAAGTCTGTGTATAAAAATGTCTGTGATTTCAATACCGCTAAACTCGATATAAATAATAAAAGCAATTTTTTTTTTTCGGTAAACTCCTGGCATCCGTCATCATTTTTCTCAGTCTGGTAACGGATGCTAGTCCTTTACAGGTGCTACAATTCCCCTAGGCCTCGTAATTCTACCGCTTAAAAGCAAACAGTTTATTTTCCATGTTTATTTTTTAAGTATGAACTTTCCAAATGAGTGAGTGATGTGCGTTCTGGAGGGCTGCTGTACTCCATGCACACTCACTCCCTGACCCTCCTTATCCCCCCCCTTTTTCCTTACATTCCTTTCCTATACATTTCTGGCTTTCCAAAGCCTGTACTTTCTCAGCGGGTTCATTTGTTCATTTCAGCATAGGGGCTTGTGTATAACAAGTCTCCGAATGTTGAGCTGACTTCCTGAGCCCTTGCCTGTGTCCTGGACAGTAACTCTCCAAAGCATGTGGAACAAATTGTAGTGAAGGGAGATAGGTTCTGCCTTGCAGGGTAATGAATATAGACCTAAAGTGGGCTCCGTATCCCAGAGTGGACCTCTCGTCTGTGAGGCTCTGATGTGCAGCTGTGTTCTGCATTATGTACTGGGGGGGGGTGAAAGAAAAACGGTAGTCTCTGGGGGTTTGGTGGGAAGGTGTGAAGCTGCTGAGTGCAGGGTGTTGGAGAAGTGGCGCTGGTGATTAGTCATTCAGTGCTTCCTTTGATCTGCGACTAAGGGTCTTGTTAACGGACAGAACGCAAGTCTCTGCCCACCGTGTGGTAAAGTGGGTTGAATCGCAGCTTGTGTTCTGTGAGTTTGTACTAACATTAAGTGACTTTTGATTTGTAGCGCAAGCTCCTTTGATTGTATAAGTACTCCTTTGCATAATTTAGTCTTTTTTGCGAGTGGGTTCTGTCTGCAGCCTCGAAGATGAAGCCCCCTGCTGGCCAAAGCCTCGTATTGGGTAAAAGCTCTTGGACAGAAGGAAGCATTGAATGGAGAACCCTTGGTTAGAAATAAGAATGTTAGGAAAAATTATTTAAAAAAAACCCAAAACTACGCAACTTCTCTGGATGATCAAAATATCACTCATTTTTGTTCGTTTTTATGAAGAATGTTAATTAGCTAGCCAACTAGCGTCAACCAAAACACCATCTCATTGTTACCAGTTTACTAACTGTATATATACACACAGACAGGCGTCTAATTAAAGGGTTAAGAACGACATGAAGTATGTTAGTAAGGTGTTGGGCCACTACGAGCCACCAGAACAGCTTCAGCATGGCATACATTTGACAAATCTCTGCAAGTGTACTGGAGCAATGAACACCATTCTTCCAGGAATATTCCCTCAGTCAGTGTTTTGATGATGGTGTGATGGTGTACTCCAAAATCTAGTGAGATCTAGCGAGTATAAAGGGCATAGCATGTGATTTTTCATCGTCAGCAAACCATTCAATGAGCCCTAGTGCCCTCTGGAAGGGAGGGTGGAGTCATCATAGAAGAGACCACACCCACAAGCATTGAACTGTTTTATTATAGGATAAAGGTGATTAGTGAGAAGGATTTTATTTTGCAGTGTTGCTTCACTCTAAGGGGATGAGATGAGAGAAGCCATGACAGCAAAATAAAAAGGATTTACCTTTCATTTATCACCAGCTTTTATATTTATGGTGTAAATGTTTATTTTATGAACGATACGAACATCAGATCGTAGTGAGCTAATCTTGGTTAATGTTTGCTAGCATGCTAACTCTGGATGGATATTTATCAGTGAAATTAGTGTGGCATTTCGCAGAAGATTTGATGTGGCTACATCAGTGTGTAATTAAGTTGTGTGATCGCTAGCGAAGCAAAGTTTCTTCCAAAGCTAGACTGAAGTACTAAAGGCTGAAATTGTACGTAAAAGTGTACTTTACTTCCGGGCATTCAAGGGCTTTGTCTGTCCAGCTTAGAGCTCTGTATTGATGGGTTCTCAAGTCTGCAGCGAGACACAAGTGTATATTTAGACTCTCAGCTTTACCGTGATCTCACTTTAAACTTGGAGCTCAAAGTACAGGCGGTATCCGTCCAGTAAATTGTCCCCTCCCCTGCCCAGATTTCCAGTCTCCCATATCTCCCCCCCATGGATTTGTCATTCCCACCCAGCCCACCAGCAGTGACTTAACTCTGATGTTAAGCAGCATCTGAACTTGGTGTTTACCACCATTAACACCAGGCTTGTTATGGGAACACTGAGGGAGCGAGATGGAGAGAGTGGGAAGTGCAGGGGAAAAGGACGAGAAAACTAAACAGAGGGAGCCGAACCATCACATTCTGGGCGAGGTCGAACAAGACAACACTCCCAGGATCCCGGAAGGGGGGGCGGGCACGGCGCCTCATCCTGGCTTTCATTCCAATCTAATGTCTTATTGATTTATTTTATTTCTTGTTCATGTCCGTGCAGCGGAGAGGCAAGAGTGATGGTTGGCTTGCCAATACAAATCACACTTTTTGTTAGCAGTGGAAAATATCACAGTGTACACACACACACACACACACACACACACACACACACACACACACACACACACACACCCCTCGCTGTGGCACTGCAACAAATTCAGTTCATATGAATCTAGAGGGACAATGCCTGAAAGATACACAAATCCTGCGCCACCATCATTCTGGCATAAATAAAACCCAGACTGTCTAAACGCCGATTTCATTCTGTAAGAGGGTCAAACGCAAACCCATCTGCTGTTCATTCATCTTCTCTTCCTCAGAGCATGCATGACTGCACTTTTGAAGATGCAGTGTAATTAAATCATACATATTCATGTTTATCTTTCCCCCCCCCTTCTTTTTTTTCTCTCTTTCCTTCTCATACTCAGTTTCTCATTTGAAAACTTTTCACACCTCTCTTATGAGCTCCAACGTTAGACTCCAGACTTCTGATCTCGGGTCCATCTATCAGAATGTTCTTCTTTAGGACGTGAAAGCAAAGCGCCGATCCTAAATAAACATCCTCGTGCAGAGGGTTGATGTTTTCTGTACGAGTCCGTAGGGGTTTTGAAAGGCTAGGAGTGTGCTGAATTCAGTTTCAGATCAGGAATGCGAGACTGTTTCTGTCTGTGTGAGTTCTCGGAATAACTTTCCTTGTTGATCTTTTGTTCTCCAGACGCAGAACCGGATGAAACTGATGGCCGATAATTACGAGGATGACCATCTGAAGGCTTCTTCGAATTCAGACCAGAGTAATCACAAACCCTCTCCAGATCAGGTGAGTGGAAAACAGGTCCGGTTTCAATGTTCCTGCTCCTGTAATTAACTGCTGAGTGAATGTGACGTTTTGCAGGGAAACCGCTAAACTGTGCTGCGTTGGTCAGTCCTGGTCTGATTCGACACACGGATTTCTTCCTCTCTCTCCGACTCACCCGTTCTGCTTTCTTATTGTGTTTTTTAATCTTCTGCACTCTTTCTTTAGCACTGTCTGTAAAGTTTCATCTATCCCTCAAGGCCTCGATCTGGTTTATAACACGGAATCATTACAGGAAAGCATAAGCAAGAGGAAATTACACCTTTCACATCCAATAAAACGCAGCCCTTCATGTCTAATTTCATATTAGGGCACATTAAAGCGGCTAAGCATGTCCATACGCACACGAGCACAGCCATGAATGTATACATACTGTAAAGGCTTTTCTATATAGTCTTCTCCATCATCACTGAATTTGACCTGCTTTATTTTTTTACCGGTACATGTTTAAGCATTGGATGGGAAGTGGTAGCTCAGTGGTTAAGGCATTGGACTTCTGATCGGATCGGAAGGTTGTGAGTTCAAATCCCAGCACCTCCAGACTGCCGCTGCTGGGCCTGTGAGCAAGGCCCTTAACCCTCAACTGCTCAGTTGCATAAACGAGATAATTGTAAGTCGCTCTGCCAAATACCATAAATGTAAGCATTGTTAAAGAAAGAAAGAGAGAGAAAAAAGCACAAGACTACGCAACAAAATATACATCCATAATTCCTGGCTTTCTCTACTTTTAATGCTCTCGGATATTCATTTCTGTAGACACTCTACATCAGCGTTCTCCAAAGAACCAGCTACATAACATTTATTGCTTGCAATGATCCAAGTAAATTAAAGTTTAACCATTAGCGATTAGTTCAGGGCTTTAAATAAGACAAGTGGTTAAGATTTGTTTCACACTGGAGCTTCATGTTAATCACTTTCACTAATCAGTCCAGGGAGATTAAATAAAAAATAAAAAAAACTTTCTTTTCCTGATGAGCCGTCTTCAAATAACCGCACGTGATTGGCCACATCGTCAGATCTGCTACATCAGCAGCAATGGTTCATGTTTAAAACAGAGTCATTGAACTACAGCCAGTTATATTATTTTGGCATATATTATCGATCGGCTCCGCTGCGGTTATTTTTCCCGCTGAAATATTTTGCCGAGTCCGCATCCGGACCGCAGTCCGCCAGTTGACGATCCCTGCTCTAGATGGTCTCTGTGAGTTATCCAGTCCTCCTCCTGACCCAGAAAAGAGTGCATCACTGAGCCTCACATCTCCCAGACCACAACACACGACCGTCTGCTGTTTAAATGAGGCGGGTTATAGTCGGGATTACCGAGCCCATGGAGAGGCCACTGCAAAGGAATGTCAGCGCTCTGGGAACACGCACACATCCCGTTACAGCCAGGGTCATCCCTGTCACAGATTCTTCTCATTTGCTTGTCTCTGATAGCCAAGAAAACACTTAGAGCAGGCCTTCCTCTGAGTTTGGCCTGCTGGGCCTTATTATTCACCTCCACATGTCCAACTCGCATACGAACAGCATCACACATGAGCACTATAGGGACCAATGCACCAGACTCCGGACCACAGAGCTTCAGGTACTGTTCAGTGAATGTGAGTCCAAAACCACTTTCGAAAGAGTGCTGTTCTGCTGTAAAACTTCTACTATTTCTGTTTTTTGTATTTGTACTGTATTCATTTACAGATTTTGAGCCTCGGGGTGCATCTTTTCTCTGAGAAGTTCTGATAAAAAACTGAATATTGAACGAATCTTTGTTTTTCTAACATGCTAATTAACTCTTCTTTCAATCCCATGCTGCCTCGGATCACTCACTCACAACCAATAGGACGATGAGGAGGGCATTTGGGCATAGCCAACCAGATGCTCTCTTCCTGCCATTTTGTTCAGACGGGTGAGAAACCTCTTCACTGGCAACTGGAATTCCTTTTTCTTTCGTTTTCCTTTTTCCATCATTCTTGCATCCTCTTGAACATAATCATCGATCTGTGTTTGTCCTATATTTCAGTTTTCTTTTCTGCCTTGAGATCAATTCGTGGCCTTCTCGTGCTGTTTGCTTTTCATCCTTTCCATGCAAACACTGCTTATTATTTTCCCCCTCAGATTTGTTTGTTTTTTTTTTTTTTTTTTTGGTATTTTCTCTAACTTTTTGAGCAAGGTTTGTGTCTACACTTAATTATAATCTCCAGTTATCTCAGAATGTGTTTAAGCTTCCAAGCTTAACAATTATTCACATTACAACACCTATAGGAGACGCATTTCCTCTCAAAATGACAAAACCGGTATTTTCTCACTGTACACAGACCGCTTCGGTTCTGATCGATTGTCTGCATTTGACTACAGTAGACTTTTTATTTCTGCATGCCAAAGAAACAACAGTGTTCTCATATTTCTTTTTGCCCTGACGATATTGATGGATGTTTTCAAGGAAGCACATTGACTGTACAGTGCAGGTAAGGAAGCACATGCTCCATCAAGAGTAGAAGCACACACACACACTCATTGTGAATTCATGTTTCTAATGCCTGCTTCACTACAGGATTTATGCAATACTAAATGGTGTTGAAAATATGAAAGACCCCAGATATAATGGCTTTTTCATGTCCTGCATCATCCTGCGCTAATCCTTCACTACAAGATTTTCCCAGAACAAAATACCACACTTTCCGAATACGCACACAAATCGAAATCCTGACTCTTACAACCTGGAACCTCGCAGAATTTCTCATGAACAAACATGACTTCAGATCAGAACAAATATGGAGGATGATGGCCAGGCACAGCTTGCTAAGTTCATTATTTGGGAACTTAGCGAACAAACAAAAAGGATTCAAATGTGTGGACAAAACTGTGGTTCGAAGACTGGATAAACATAAATAAACAGCATACCAGCTAGCTATAGCGGTTTTGCTGCCAGCAGTTCGCATTAGGTTACTCGCCTTACAAATCCAGCAGTCACAGATCATACTTTGTTTGTTTGTTTTAACGTGTAATATTTTGCCGAAGACAAGTCTGGCCATCTGTTTTTGCGCACAATTTAACCGCCATACTTTTTGCTGTATTCCATAAAGATTGACTTTTGTTTTGCTCAGCTATTATTGGTTTTAAAATATTTTTTCCATGCATTCCCTTTATGATTGCATTTTCACATGATAGTCAGTGTTCCTCCACACTACAGGATGTTGAGTCATACATATTGAGCATGTTTAATATTTAGGATATGAAATCGGTGCTGCCACGACTGGGCTGTGTGTAAATCACGGGGGTTAAGGACGGGTTTTTACACATCATACACCACAGGATAATCTGGAAAGGTAATCAATCGTTCAAGACCGTCCTGAAGACGGGACACGTTTTACAATAGTAAACTAGGATTGATTATTCTCTAGTGTAACAGTAAATATAATACGCCAGCCCTGATTCTGTCGTTTAAATACGGTATAGCCAGGAATTTGAAATCAGTCTCTCTGAACACGCGTGTTCATGCGGTAACGTTCATGCGGTAACGTTCATGCGTTTAATTAGCGACTTGGGCCGAATAGTGAGCAGGCTTGTGAGTGAATTCCTGGTATATATTTTAAACGTTCTTGTTACTAGAATTGCTTTCCCACGCTGGCTGTGTTATATTTCAGGAAATAAATCGATCCGTCTGCTAATGTTTTACTTAATGCAACAGTCTTAATACTTCACAGGAGAAGAGAAAAAAAAAAAAAAACAGCCTGCAAAGCTGTTTGCTTTAATGATGTCCAAAGTGGAATTTCTTTCAGATCCAAGACTTCCTGTGCTAAAGCTGTGCTGCCGAACAAATTTAGCTCTTTGCATATATTACTTTACAAAACCTGTATATACATTTAGACTGAAGTTCAAGAAACCTTGCTTTCAGTAATGCGCCAGATGTGGAAAGCAGAGTTTCATGTGCACTTGCATGATTAGCGCGAGTAATAATTTAATCATGACTCATGACTTTTTTTGTTCCTAGTGGATTGCAGGTGGTCCAACACAGTTTAATTAGTCTTCTTTCATCTCAGTATCCCATAACGGTTCCTCACATATCTGGTCTCTGCTGTTGGTGTGTGATGAACGGTGGTCAGTTACAATCTAGTACATTGGCTGTTTAGTAGAAGTGCAGTCATTTATACTGGGAATGTGCCAGTGCATCTCACTAGGACCCAGCATAGGTGTTCACCTTCATACTTGGAGGTAAAGAAAAAGAGCATGAAGACTAGGGGGGTGTTTGCGAGTGCTGCAATGGTGATCTAACAGGCAGAGTCGCAGTGACTCATCACAATATCTTGTCACAATGTTTTCAGATATCAAACCCAGACGCACCTCCTGCTTGTAGCTTGCTTTTGTCTGTCTTTCTCCTGGGACCTGTAACATGAAGCTAGTTGAAGAAACTCAGGGTTACGGGATTAGTTTTGAGTTGACAAAACCAAACCAATCCTATCAGGCTTTATTGGATCCATGACGCTGGTTATCAACATACTCTGTCAACTCAGGCTTTGATATTTAAGCTATGATTAGTCTACGAGTGCGTGCACGTAAACGCGTGAGGTCAGCACCGAGCAGCCAGTGGCACTCAATATGGGGGTGGGGGAGCGCGTGTGCATACCTCCGGTTGAAAAGCAAGACATTATTTTGGGGAAATATGAGAAATTTAAACTTACACTAACCGCTAAAAGCAACACCGTTGCGGCTGCTAAAGCTCGGGAACGCTGCTGATTGTGCAAATGCGTACATTTACTCTTCTAGGCTCACAATGAGAATAAACGGATTGAAAACGTATAACATCTTTCATGTCATTTCATTTCATGCTCCTCTTACAGATCGCGCTGGGGTGTTGAATTAGTTGCGTCACTTCTGTTACTCTGCTCACAGCTGATTGGTCCAAGTTGGGTTTGAGTTGTCTTACCCAGAACATAACCTGCCATGGAGCGTAAGTTACTATGGCGATGAACACCGGTAAAAGCCGAGCCAGTCTCACGGTACCTAAAACCCATGGTTGGCACAAACTAAACTGAAACGTACCTGGCTAGTCACCTAAACCAGCTTCATGGTACAGGCCCCAGGTGCTTTTGCTTTTGTTTTGCCATGTGCGTTTGTTTTGGTTGAAGACTTGTCTCCACCTCATTTGTCATCTGATTCTTTCCAGTGGTGTGCACCTATTCTGTTTTCAGCCCTTAATTAATTCGTTTTTCTTTTTCAATCCTTCGTCTCCATTCCTCTTTGCTGTCTTGTAGTTTGTTTTTGTCCATTACTGAGCACTATTTTCAGACACATGCCTCTTATCGTTTTTTGATCATGGATATTTGATGTTGCCTTCTTGTTTATTGACATAAACTATAAATTTTTTAATTATGATTCATGGATTGCCCTTAATGAAACACAAGCTGAGTATACGCACTTCCTCTAAACACGCGCTATATCTGTAATAGGAATCGCTTTCAGTAGTCTTAAAACTATTGGTCTTTTGAAATCTTTTCACACAGCGCTCTTCCTGGCAAAATTTCTTGTACTACAGATCTAATTATATGTTCCAAAGCACTGTAATCAGCAGCCTTATACTTTGACCACTTGTGTAATTCAGTCATCATTACAGTGCTGAAGGTCAAAAGTGACAAAGTAATGGTTTCTCTTTCCCTTTAAAAAAAAACAGCGTTGCCACAATGTTAACATCTGGACTTTGTCCCTCACTTCACCGCCACATGAAGTCATCAGCTTCTTTTGTCACCAAGATCGAAAGTGACTCCATCATCATGGATCCAAAACACTGCGGTTATATAAGTAATGAATACTTTGTCAGTATCTCACCTCGCCTCACCTCAGGTGACCCTCGACATTACTAACCACTTGGACTGTGCATTTGTATGGAAAATTGTAAAACAGAGCTTGGCCATCACTTGTTATTACTAGGGTCAGTGGGTACTCTGTGCTCTGGACTGGTCAGCGTTTTTGCCCTCTGCTGAACTCCTCCAAAAGTGTAGCCACCCACCACTTACCCACATTATTAAAGCAATTCCCACTCTACTATGAAGGAACTATGAAACAGTGTGTAATTTGTTTTTGAATAAGGAGAGGGCCTGGTGGTTAGAAAGGAAACATTTCAACAGCTCTGTTATAGTCATTAATATAAACATAAAATGTGTGTTTGCTTTCTGATTCGTATTTGTACTTGCATTGTTTATTCCAGTTTATTCCTCTTTTTCCCCTCCTCTTTGTGATTTCCAGCTGACTCCAGCGCAAACATGTATAATTCGATTAAAATTCGAAACATGTGTTGGTCGGGAAATTGCAGGGGGTCATGTTAAAACTTTCCTCCTTCCATATGAATCCAATATAAAAGCTGGCCTCTGGCTCCGTGGGCCTGGTGCAGACAGTAGGGTAGACAGTGGTGGGGCCCTTGCTGAGTTTGGGCTTTCAAGGGGCACACAGTTCCGGCCATAGAAATGGACCTGGTCTTTTTGGATTCATCAGTGAATCAGGAGTCAATGAGGGAAAATTGACTCATTTATTATGATGATGTACGAGGGAAATGAATTTCTGTCACATACGATGATGTGCCGAAAGACGAAGGCAACCAACAGAACAAACAGTGGAATGACCCAGTCGACAGATTTACATTGAGTGCTTTATCTGGCCTGTAATTTGCATAAGTGCCAACATCCACGGTTTAGACGTAGCATTTACGATTTTTGACCAGTAGCTATGACAGTATGGGAGCCACCTGTAAACTACTACTTTGAGCATTTTAAGCTAAAGCAACAATCAGACAAAATGCAAATAAAATTTTCCTGGCAGAAAAACCAATTCACTGAAGGGGAAAGTATGTGGGACATGAAAGATTTGCTTCTTGTTGCAGTCACTTTCATTTCACGCTGATTCTGTGGTTTAAAAAAAAAAAAGAGAATTTGCTTATAAGTAATGGCCTCGCTGTTTTCTTACTGTTGCTTGACACACATTTTGGGCAAAAAATCTGCCTCATACACCAACATATGCTAGTGTTTTTGTGGTGGAAATAATTTTTTTGTTAGCAATATTTACATTGCTGAATCTGAACCACACACCCTCTCTGCAGACAGATTGATGATCCAAATGTGATCAGATCATTTTGGTCTACTGTGGGGTCAGAGTTTCTTCTTAGTAATGCACAGTCTCATCAAGCTTATCTTCTGCAGCACTTGGACTCCTAAAATCTCTCTGGGATCCTAAATAGAATTCCACGTTCTTTCTGGCATCCTGAACAGAACTCCGAAATCTCTCTGGGATCCTGATCAGAACTCCGAAATCTCTCTGGGATCCTGATCAGAACTCCGAAATCTCTCTGGGATCCTGAATTCCTAGTTTTCACGTGATGTCACATTCTTATAGGAACGCCCACCTGTTGGGCAAAGCACGGATTTGTGCTATTACACGTGCCTCCGTCCCTGAGGAGGGCAAAGAATGACAACCATCAAAGTACACACGTCTTTGCAGCGAACATTTCATCAAAGCTGAGCTCAAGTAAACACTGAGTATTTTAATTGTTGTATTGTTAGTAATTATATCTTCACATCATCGTTCAGACATGGTTCATTTTCGTGGAGTGACCCAAACAACTTCAGCGTCCCTGACGACTCACGCTAGTTAGCAGAACTGTTTCCTGAGTCGGGAAACGGTTACGTTAAAAGTTAGCTAATGCTAGCTAAATAAGGGGAAGTTTCATTTTCAGACATTTTCAGACGAACAAAGTGGGGCTCCGGCACGAACTTCGCTGTTTTCAGTGATTGAAATGCTGCGGCGGGCGCTGTCTATGGACCGCGAGTGCCGAAAACTTCCAGTTTGTTCAAATACCTTTTGTTTTTCTTCTTTTGAGAGGTGATTAAAATATCCGTGGCATGAAACGCTTGGGAAACTGACAGGAACCGTGCTGCAGTTCCACGGCGTGTCCAGTGTTGGCTGCCATTTTTGGAACGATGTTTTGCATTCCAGGTCTCCGCCCCAGTCACATGACTGAAAACTATGAATAGAACTCGGTAGAACTCTGAGATTTCTCTGGGATCCTGACTACACCGCTGAAATCTCTCTGGGATCTTGTACAGACCTCAGAAATCTCGCTGTGATCCTGTGAATAGAATTCCTGCTTAACATCAGGCTGACTCACAGTGGCACTTCTGTTTTAGCTAAACTCCCGCTGCAGCAGCTTCTGCGTTTTCCCTGAGGGAAATGTGTGGTCCTCTGCCAAGTTGGTCAGAAATCATGTGTGCAGTGATGGGTGGGTGTGTGTGTGTGTGGGTGGGTGCATGCATGTACACTTGTCATTTCATTTTAGGAGGTTTTTTAAAAAAAAAAATTTTTTATCTCTCTGAACATTCTGCTTTCACGCTGTTCAGATCTCCAATCCGACTTTTCCTGCATCTATAAATAGCAACGCAATCCGTTCAACACCTCTCAGGCTGATATTTATCTCCTTAATCACATGGAAAAGTGGAGCAAGACACGCTTTGCTCATTTCTCAAGGGCCTCGTAGCTTTTTGCTCCCTGACTTTAGATATGAAGAGTTCAGTGCTTTAATCTTCTGTCGCCTCCTGTTATCTCATTGCCTCACATGCATAGGCACACTTTTGTCTCCTGTGTGTTATGCCCCTTCTCACCGCTTGGCATATAGATGCTTTTCTGTGGAATTCTTTTTCCCCCAAGTGTCCTGACTTTTAAGGTCTCGACAAACCAAAGACTTTGATTCGCGCTCCCAGGATGCGTCATCTGAGGAAAATACGATTTAATGACACATCCACGTTTCTGGTTTCTCCTTTTAGATGTCAACAATTCGAGGATGTGCTGGGTAAAATAAGAAAATGGACTGTCGAAGCCGGTTAAACCACTGCGTTGCTGGTGTTCCTTCTAGAGAAAAACACATCTATATTACACTGCATTCCCTTGGTGTTAGGGGATAAAAAGCGTTTGGTTTTGTTTCTTATTAGCTTAGCACTACCACTAGATCAATTCTTGCAGTCATGGTTGGCCAGTAGATCACATAATGACACAACTAGGATTTTAAACTGTGGTTGGAACATGCAGGTTGTCGATTTTCTTTTATAAATAATCATTTTAAAACAAATGAGTTAGCTCCTCTTTCCTATAAACCCTGTGAACTTAGGACGTGTAGCAGGAGGCAGCAGAGACGTGACGTTTAGAGCAGAGTGGGCTTACAAACCAGGGTGGTTTGAGACTCATTGCGGTGAGGTTTATGCCGGTGGAACTTTTTTGGGCCTCTGGCGCAAGGCATCACTGCAGGATGTGTTAATAGGCGGATGTTGGAGCCCTTTCCCCGGGCATCTGGCCCACCAGCTCTCTTTCTCCAGGCTGGGAAGGGAAATCACTCATAATATCATTAAATAATAGACCATGACCATGAGCAGTGGAAAATCCCCACAAATTAAACTTGCATTAGAGGGCATGGCCTCTGACAGTGTAGTTGTCTTATTTTTTTATTTTTTTCCCCAGCTGTTCATTATAGGTGAGAGAGAGATTTGTTAGTAGGTTTTACGTGAGTAATAAACAGTCCAGTTTATGCTTATTCCTTTGCGATTTTGTCTGCATGACTATGCAGTTTTAATGAATCTCTTGTTTAGAGTTAGAAGGTGTGTATTTATTGTCCCCAAGTCTCAAGAGTCGATTCTAATGTGTTTAGGTGGACTAATTAGCTGTAGTAGAAGCATATTTGTGACCAATGCTACTTTGTGTAACCTTAAACTCATTAAATAGAAAGCTAATTTTCAATCTTATTAAAAAAACAAATGCATTGCAGCCAGATTTCTCACTTTCTTTAGAAAGTCTGCTCACTAGCCATGTCCGTGAACCACCGCCTTTCACAGGGAGAGGCCGTTGTCTGACATTGCAGATGGCTAACCATGTTTATTTGCCACTCTTTCAAACAAAAGCCTACATGCTGGGAACCTTTTTCAAACAGTGACTATATCTTTCATCAGAAAGCTCATTGTATCCCAGCTTTCAAAAGTTTGGAAGTGTGACTACATCCTTCAAGCTTGTGGCCAAAAGTGTCCAAAAGAGACCATGCACTCCGTGACCCATGGGTGAAGCGCCCTGTAATGCAAAGTACCCGACTTGTTTTATAGTATTATTTTAAAATGTGAAGTTGTTTTGCTGTTATTTATTTTGGCAACACATTTTATTCCATATTATTCCATATTATTCAAATCTATACTAAACCCAACAACACCGAAAGCTGCATGAGAAGAACACCGCAATAATTTAGTCATACTGTACTGTAAATTGCGCATATAAGGTCGGAAAAAAAAGGTATGATCTACTTACGGCTTTAATCTTAACTGCTGATTTATTAGGTTTTCATTCATGTTTTTATCCAGGCTAAAATTATGAGTCTAGTCTAAAGTCAGAGTCAAGTAGTAAGTCAGCCAAGATCAAGTCCAAGACAAATACCAAGTCAGCTAACACCTGAATCAGAGTTGCTAGCTTTAAGATTAAAAAAAACAAAAAAAAAAAAAACCAACAATTGCCTTACTTTAGTAATCATACATGTACTTATACCTCTGCAGACTCTTCCGCATCATTGTGTATTGCTGTTAAACTCTCAGCCTGTCAACAGGCTCTAATTCCTTCCAGGCATGTGTACAGGAGGCCTGTGGCAGCGCATGTTACCCCCCACCCCTGCCACGGCCATGGAGACATGGAGGTGGTGTGGTTTTGGGCAAATCAGAAAGCACTAGCTTGGGCCAGGCCCCCTGCTTCCTCTGTTGAACAGTCATCTTAAATCTCCCAGCTCATTTAGCACTTAACCGTCCATGGACAGCATGAGAGATGAAGAACGGAGGTGGAGAGAGAGCTGAAGTATTACACCTTCTTTGTTCCATACTTGTTCACTCTGTCTCTCTTCCATTCTCACATCTATTTCACTTTGTCATCACTCTGCCTCTACTTATCCCGTTCCTTTCCATAACTCCACCGGCGAGTATATGGCTGTTATCAACAATTGGCTGACTCTGCTCTGGTAAATCTGCCATGTGTGCTTTACGCTTGTCGGAGGCTTTGCCACTCAACGGGATATACATCCATGTGTAGGATGTTGTATTAAGCCTTAAGTTATGCTGAAACCTTAAGTTATGCTTTACGTTGTGCCGAAACTGTGTGTGTGTGTTTTTGTCAGTCACTCAGCGCAGTTTTGCTGTGTGTCTATCTGGCATGCTGAGCTTTTCACTCACTTCATCTAGATCTAAATCCTGCCTGTCTTCTGAGACAGTGCATGGTGTAAAAGGTCATGTTTTATACCCTCTGGACCTCTGGGTCTGTTAGATGCATCTGCCCTTGTCCTGATTATGTAAGGGGATTCATCCTCCGGTTCTCTTCACTTTATTTTCCTTGACTCTCCACGGGGGTCTCATGGTGATGAGTGCCTACACTGGGGAAGTCCCCCTGACCTCAGGATGAAAGAGCTAGTTTCATCTTCCTTTTTCGTTTTCCGTTTTATTTTGAGATGTTGCAGAGGTTGCCGTCTCTGAAGCGCTCATGGGAGATTTGTGTGAGCATGATGCATTTAATATCCCACTGCAGCAGGGTGGGCAGATGTATCAAGAGTATGTACAAGAGCTCTGGAGCATGGCGTGTGAGTAAGAATGGATTCTTACAGTTTTAACAGACCCAAAAGATACTGATTGCCCAAGATCTACATTTATTCTATAACTTAACTAAACTAAAACCATCCCTGTGTTCACATTGGCGGTGATTTTTCAAGTTCATCGTTAGTTAATCTCAGTCTCATACACTCCAGCCAGAGCTCGCAGATCATTTGATATTGTTTACTGTTATAGATTAAGGATTAAGCCCCCCCCCCTTTTGGTTCCTTTGGTAGACCCTGGCTATTGACCCTGGCTAAAAATAACGTTTCTGGAGAGCAGTGACTGTGTATGAATTTTATCCGTGCAGTACGTGTCAGAATCAGCTAAAAACATTCGCCGGTCACACTCACTGCTGTTTATTTACAGTACGAATAGCACAACATTGGATATGGAAGTAAAACGCAAAAATATTGTTTTATAGTGGCGAACCCTACCATTGTCCCTCCCATTGCTTGCCACTTTGCTTTGCCAGCGGTTGCTCACCATCCTGTCACTGTAAATCTCCAAAGCTCATTGAAAATGAAGGAATGTAGTGGTTTTGTTTTCGTCCCGTGTTGAAGCAGGGTAGGCAGGAATGTGGTAATGTTATACTGGGTAGTGGTGGCCCAGCGGTTAGGGCTCAGGACTACTGATTGGGAAGTTGTAAGATTGAATCTCCGTACCTCCAAGCTGTCCCGTATTTTCTCCTCGCTGTACTACACACAGGAAGAATAGCCCACTTCATCTCTGTCTGTTCGAGTAGTGTCCGACCTTTTTAACCCTACCCTCTAACACCTCAAAGGTCATAACCCCGACTGCCAATTACTTAACCTCCTCCTGGGGCCGAAGGTAATCCCAAACAGCCTTTCCTTCCTTTTCCAGGCACTTAATTTTCATCTTGGCATACTAGTACTCCTTTTACTAATTGTTATGAAGCAAACACATGCACAATGAATGGAACACAGTCTATAGACTGCAGACTTCATGGTCTGTTTAAATGGCGCTATGGAGGTGACATTGCAAGTTAGTGTAAAATTTCCCTCTATACTTCTCCAGAGTCAACACAGACCTGCCCGGCTTCTCTTCCCTCTTGCTGTGTTAATAAAGGCCTGCTCTTTATATTAGCCAATCACTGACTGACAGAGCTCCAGCCTGTGCACGTCAATGGCCATAACCCCCATTAGTGTATAAATCTAATGGCATTCATATAAAACGCCTGCATAAATAGGTGACGAGGCACTAAGTTCGTAAAAAGTTACAGCCTCCAAGCCATAATGCACATAAATCTTGCGTCTTTTAAAAATGAATGTTGCTGCTGTGTTTTTTAGTGTTAAATATCCTGTGCTATAGGGCTGTGTGGAGGAATGGATTATATGTATGCAGCGTTAATAGAGGCATATTGCGAGCTGTGGAGAGAGGCAGTGCGGAAAGGTAGAGGCAATCAAATATATGATATGACTGCATCGGAAGACAGACAAACTCACCTGCTCTTAATCTCCATTCCACATCTGTTCTCTGTGCTCAGATTGCCATGGATGTGAGGGGGTTGAGACAGGAGAGCGAAACAGAGAACGTCTGTATGCACGAGTGTGTGGTGGCCATTTTTCGTTACAAGACTTTTTTTTTTTTTTTTTTTTTTTTTTTTTTTGCGCTCCATTGTGAGTAGATTTGTCTCTTTCTTGAAACACTGTTTATGATCACAGGCCCAGCGGATTTGTCAGAGGCCTGCAGATTTTAGACTTTGCAGTCAACTATCCATTTATCTTTTTTGCTCTTAACCTCTCTTGGCCGAGTAGCACTGCGTGGCTGTAAGTGGATAGCCCAATAAAAGTCACAACCATAGGGAAAGGATGTGCATTAAGGTCTGGCTTGTGCTACCAAGAGGTACGGTGGCCTCTTTGTGATCCTCAGATCCTCCCCCACACAGGCTGATGTTAGAGCTTGGATTCCTGTTGCATTGGGACTCCCTTTGCTCTGGACCATGTGGAGGAATCCATTGGCTCCTTTCTGATGGACTGCTTGACTGACAGCATTGATCCACATTGCTACTTCTCAGCATGGGTATCGAATAGCACTAGATGAACTGATGGGTGATTGATGAAGGGGGTAGAGAACAGGGAGGCTGGGTTGTTGTTGAGCGGTCTACTCTTTTTCTCTCATGGACAACGGAGGAGGTAGGGGGAGGTCTGAGGTATGACAGTGCCAGGTATGTGGACATGTACTTCAGTCCAGCATCTAGCGAAGACAGCTTCTTTTAGAGAGGTCATAATGAAGAAGGGCCTGAGCAAGATTCCTCTGAGGAGTTCTCCCATTGTAGAGACTGTAGACGAGGCCAGAGAATACAATTTGAGAGAGAGCAGCTGGGTTGGAGTTTGGTATCCAACCTTCTGTATAGTGAGGCGACTACTTAATCTTACTCACTTATAGTATCACTTATAGTATACTTAAATATCCACTACCCACAAGCCAAAAGACTCTCAGCCAAGAGTGTCTCGAGTCTGTGCGGTTTTCAGAGACGAATGTGACAGGAAAATGGGAGTAATGTTAGAAAACACATCTACCCAGTTCACTACTTGTTTGTCTCACCCATCTGTGGGAAACAGAGAAAGCCAGCATCCACGATCTTGGATTACAGTGTAATAGACACTGAATGCTCTTTCAGAGAGAATGAAAGGACACAAGCGGAGACAGCGAAGAATAAAGATAGATGAAAGTTTGACCATAGTGTTACATCATTTTTCCACAATGTTATTTAGAAGACACACATAGCCTTGAATGTCCATTGCACACACTAACACGAGGACACAAACGGTCCTTTGAGCGGAGTAAAAAAAAAAAAATAAAAAAAAATCCCTAGTCATAAATCTACCACCTGGACATAATATTTGTTGTTATTTTCGTATTATTTATGACCTCTGACGCCTCGCTTCACCACACAAATGTTTAAACGCAACGGAAAAAACATGACATTAGCAAAACACCGATGACAAAATCCAGCCACCAGAAAACCCTGCCAACTGCCAAGATTGATGCTAACTGCTAAAATAACTGCCGTCGTCCTAAAGAGCAGGAATCATCCATTCTCGTGAAACTTTTCTGGAACGTTCCACTTGTCCGCATGTACTATACATGCTAGCACGATATGCTACAATGTTGTTGGGCTGTTTATCACCGAAGAGAAGAAGCAGGTCAGCTGTTGCATGGCTAGACAAATGGTGTAGCACTCGGGAGGACATTTGTCTTCAGCATGAGCGATGGATCCCATTCCTCCTTACTTAAAGCTATAGGAGAAACAAGTTGTGGTCGAAACAAATCCCATCATTTTTTTGGACCTTGTTTTAAAGGCGGTTATAAGGGAGCAAAACGCTCCCGGTCAACAGGGCTAGTGAACAAGAATGCGTTTTTGTAAGACAGAGGTTGGGGGGGGTGAAGGGGGAAGAAAAGAAGAAAAAGATGCTGCTACGGCTAAAGCGAAGATATTTGAATGCAGCTGTTTTCTGAATGTAACCGCCTGGCCTGCAAGAAAACACTTCAGTCACAGCGGTTTAAAAGTTTTTTATTATCTTGCATTTTTAAAGCCTCGATCTCTTCTCTCTCTGCCTGCCAGTTGAGTTAGAGATCCTAAATATCCTCCATGTGTTAACCTGGACTGGTTAAAAAAAAAAAAATTTAAAAAAAAATCCCTGATTGAGGTTTTTAGGTGAGGCTGACCAGATGGCACCGAGTGTTCAGGTAGAGTAAGGAATCCGCACATGTATGCTATTAGTCCCAGCTATCAATAAAAAGCCAATACAGTGGCTTTCATATGACGTTATAAATATGAAGTGGTTATAGTTCAAAGGAGCACATTATTACTGGTGGCATCTAACCTGTCTTTGTTTCTTTATTTTTATCTTTTTTCATCATTTTTTGTAAATATCCCTCTGTCCCAATTTTTACTAAATAGCTTGTGTACACCCTGTAAAAAATCTCATGCTGAGCTAACAAAGACGGAATATAAGATTTTGCCTGGGAGAAAATGCGTGGTGTTGTAGTAGGAATTAATAGTGTGTCTGGACCCAAAAGTTTCATCTGGTGTTTGCAAACCTCAGACTAAAATAGATTCTCCATCATGCCATGCCTGCAGCCTTTTCTTCACTTATTCACAAACGTTCACTTTCTACCAATCTACGGTAATTCTGGATAATTTACCTGTGCAGTCCGAAAGCTTTTATCAAGCTTTTAATACAAGTGCGTGTAAATAGTTTTCATAGGCCTGACCAAATTAAACCTGCCAGATTCAAATCAGTTTCTGTAACAATGATTATCTTCATACTTACCATGCATATGTTAACGAATGACAGTAAATCAGCTGTAAAGTCTGAAACGTGTTCACAGCACGGCTGACATACGTTTAGTTCCGGCCGCAATAGTCCATAAAAGGCAAAGCTTACGGAGAGCTGAACACGGAAAAAAAATCTGACTAAGCATCGAAAGAGAGCCTCGAGCACGGTGTGCGCTGAATCTTCCTGTAACGCAGCTCAGCCAGCGCAGCATGTGCAAGCTTTTGTTCTGAATTCAATCCATGGTCTTATTTATACTAATATATGGATTTTCTTTGAACGTTTTCTTTCAGGTCAATATTGAGTTTCACAAAAGATACATGAAATTCATGTGTAAAAGAGATTTAAATGTATACCGCAAACGTTGCAGTGATCAGTCGAGGTTCAGATTAGAGATTCTCTTCATGCATAAGCTCTTGTAGGATACAAATATTCTTCCAGACTGACTGGATTTTCATGAATACCACATTTCTTTTCCTTGTAAACAGTTTTTGAATAAATGCATTCATATCCAGCTTGATAAATGAAGCCCATTGGGAGCATTTACTCGACTTCCTGAAGTTCTCTTCTACTTCATTAAAAGGGAAAGGTTCTGTCCATCTTCTTTTGTCTCATGCTGGATGCAGAAGCTCAGAGAAATGATCCTCTCTCGGTCAAGCAGTCCAAAGACAATAGCGAGCATTTAGCACATGCAACACTCAATCTCTTAAAAGCAGAGCCAGGCAGTTAGGAGGCTGGAGGGTTCTGGCAGGCCGGGGTTTGGGTCTACCTTAGCACACCTATCCTGTTACCCGGCCCCGTGCTATCCGTGGCTGTATCATCTGTCTGCCCACACCTTTCCTCCCTCCTCGCTGGAGCTGCAGTATTTTATCCATCCTTCTTTTACTCTGTGCTAGAAGATCAAACGGTCTTGGGGATGAAGAATGTGTTGGGCCGAGCATCTTTTTCATACCCAAACTTCACTCCTTATGAAAGCCTAGGAAGGCACTCCAAGGCACATATGGTCTGAATGAGTGTACATTTCACTTACTGAACATGTGAGATGGGGTGTGTATGGCAAGCCGTATCAGTGACTCTGTTATAGATAGATAGATAGATAGATAGATAGAGAGAGATCAGTATGTTTTGGATGTTAAGGCTGTTCTCTATATCTCCACAGTTCAGGACAATCAGAAGAAGGCCATAATTGTGTGGAATGTTTGTACAATTACAAGAGGGATGATGTATGATAAGGTTTCCGGGCTTGGAAAACACTTTAACTTCTTTCAGTTCCTTCTTCCACAAAGAATTTTGATTACGCCATTATGTGATTGTGATTTACTGTGATTTTAGTAATGTGTTTTATATTACAAATTCTTCTCATCATCTGAAATCATTTACGTTGTGTCACTGTTTATCACTTTTTTTTTGAAAATTGGCTCCCCCTGTACCAGTCACATATGGTAACAGATATTTTATTTGTGTCCTGGCTTCTTAAACGTGCTTCCTGTTTGGAACCATTGCGGCACAGTGGATATCGGTTGGATCGTATTGCTAACAGGGCTCCTCTTTTTCTGTTTCGTACAGATCATTCCCCCTCTCATAGACCTCAATCAGAACCGCAGTAAGCTGAAATTGTACATTGGCCACCTCACAGCCCTTTGTCATGAGAGAGACCCCCACATCCTGCAGGACCTGGCTCCACCCTCAGCTTACCACCGCGGTCAGAGGGACGCCTGGGAGGAGGAGCTACAGAAGATGAGCATGGAGGAGGTGGGTGTTGATTGATTGGCGATTTTTGCACTGATGATTGGCATCACTACATTTATTCCATGATCTCATTTAGCACTAAATGTACCAACGTATGCACAAAAGAACGTACGCGCAGCAGATTCGGTTGCGAGTGGACATGGTACTGCAAAGGTTGCTTTAGATACTTGGATTTGTCGTCATTGATTATTAAATCCATCTGGCTTGGCCCATGAGTGAGCCCCAAGCTGACACTAAAGCACACTGCCCATAAATCTCCTATTGGCTTTGTGAATCAGACTGGCTGTGTGTAAATGCCATTAGGCCCCTTTATAGAGTAAAATGTGTTCCTGCAGAAAATAAATAGTCCAGTATATTGGTTTTATTAGCCTTAAATTCTCTTCCTCGAACAAAAGTGTAGTTCAGATGCTACACATCTCCTTTCTTAAAGTCAGAAATAAAGGAAGGAGGGGATTTAAGCGGGATCGAGAAGGAAACTTCACGTGAAGATTTCATCTCGCTCTGATAAATCATTCCTCAGGAATACATAAGTGTGTTGGTTTTTTTTTGTTTTGTTTTGTTTGTTTTTTTTGGCCCCACCTTTTTGAAGACATAATTCTACTTGCCATGCCAGTAAATTCTCTGCAGAGAGTCAATAGGTTTAGTTCCTGAGGCATATTTTCCCAATTTTGCATCCATTTTGAAACTTTTGCAATGCCATAAAAATAAATTGTCTGGAAGTATGCATGTATGCATTATACTCATGTTAAAACAACCCTCATTCTTCAAGAAGAGTGATATGCAGCAGTGCTGCCAAGCTCCGCACAATGCTCATGTGTTTCCCAGTACAGTGAACTGTCTTCCTGGCAGGTTTTTGGCTCGACTTCACATTATTGAAAGCATTTTTTTTTTTTTTTTTTTTTTTTTTTTTTTTTATACATGTATGCTACTCGAGGATGACCATTTGGCTTGATAACAAATGCTGTTTAAAAGTTGTTGTTTTTTGGTCGTTTTTAATTTTCTTATTTTCTTTAATATGGAGTAGGGGAGAGAGATGTCTCTGCATTTATTTTCCTTCCTGGGCGACTGCTTTCATCAGTAGGCATGCGTACCGAGCGAAAGGCTTTTCCAGTCTTTCCAGAAGACCGTACATCGGTCATCACAGGCTGTCCGCTCGACAAAAACTCAGCAGGCCTCGATTCTCTGTCGTCATCATGAAATTGAATTATTTGCAGTGATTTAATTGAGACAGAGCTTTGGCCAGCATTACAGGAGACCTGCTGGAGTTAAAATCAGCAAGATGCAGGAGGTTCAGGTTGTTTGTGCCAACTTGTGTTCTTGCTCCAAGAGGTGCTTCTGATGGATCCTCTAGTGCAGGGGTGTCCAAACTTATCCTCAAGGGGCCGGTGTGGGTGCGGGTTTTCATTCTAATCAAGGAGGAGCCACACCTGATTCCACCCGTTTAATCAGTTGAGCTTGGCTTTCGGTAGACTCGGGTGTGGCTTCTGCTTGATTGGAATGAAAACCTGCACCCACACCGGCCCTTTCCGGATAAGATTGGACACCCCTGCTCTAGTGGATCAGATGGGCTGAGCTTCATCTGAAACACCCATCGAGTGACGGTTAAAGTAACACCGTGTGTGGTGTGGTGTGATGTTTGGGTGATTCCACAATTGGGATGCCACTTGCATTTATATATTCATTTGCTGCATTTTTTTTAATGCAGTTTTTAATGTTGAATTTAAGAAAACAAGCATTTAACCCTTCAGGAAACTGAGTTTACAAGGTTTCTTTGCTGCATGTTGCTCTTAAATAAGTAACAGGTTGAGTTTTTAGCACAGAATTAGCAAAAATTTGGTTAACTAGCATCCATGCTAATAGCCTAAGGACTTTATAATGATTTACCTCATTTGGATAAAAGTGATGTTCTTGTAACTTGAAAATAAAGCAATAAGAATGAGAGAGTATACTTTTCTCAGTGGTTAAGATGTTTGTCTTCTGATCGGAAGGTCGCAAGTTCAAATCCAAGCACTGGCAAGCTGCCCTTAAACCTCAATGGTATAAAAATAAGATGAATGGAAGTCGCTCTGGTTAAGGGCGTCTGACAGACGGCATAAATGTAAAAGTTCTTATGATCTTCAGGAAATTCGGATGATGCAACTTCCTGTTAAAGATTTGATTTTTGGAATATTCCAGATATTTCACTGGGGTGAATGTGTTCAGGTGACAGGGTTGAGTGAATGTGAACTAAACTGAATACTTTTCGTAATCTGTAATGGATGACCTCTGGAAAAGAATGTTTCAGGCCAGAGATATGAAATAGGATTGACACAGGAATGCAAAAAATAAGACATTTTTTGTATGCATAAAGTGAAGTTAAAGTCGGCTGGGACAAACAAGAGTGCTGTATATGTTCAATTCAGTTTATTTCCACTTTAGAGCACATTTAGAAACAGCTGATGCTGACCAAAGTGCTGTACAGCTTAGAGGAATTAAGAGGTATATATATATATGTGTGTGTGTGTGTGTGTGTGTGTGTGTGTGTGTGTGTGTGTAATATACACACACACAAATATATAAAATGTTGCAGGAATGTCTCTATTCCCACTGATGGTAAGAGATCTGCTGCTGATTTTGGTGATCAGTCTAATTTGTGCACCCCCCTCATTAAGATCTTTTTCAGTGGGGTATTGTGCAAAAAATGAAGCACAGTTCTACAGAAATGTGGCATCATGCTGAGCGCTCACCACCTCTCACACCTTGTCCCTCAGACACACCTGCCAGGTCTCATTTGGCCCTGTCCAAAACAGAGAGATCATGAATATTTCAATTTCTGCCAAGTCAGACACTTTTTAAAAATGCACACATATATCATATAACGTTCTCCATACCAAATGGATCTAAAGCGTTTGGTGTGTTCGATACTGTGCATGTGCATACCATATGTACAGTTCAAGGCATGTAACCTAGGGTGAGATTCTGCTGTTCAAATTCGGAGCCTTCCTCTAATACCAGAATCAGTCTCAGATGTGGGATTGGAAGAGATGCGAGCTTTCACGGGATTGTCTGACGGATATCTTCCTTGACCTCTCTCCTCATCTACGTATTTGGAAGTCATCCCTCCTGTCTGTTGGCTTACTCTCCTTCCTTTATTATGCTTTATTACTGTATACTGCAGTGATATTGAAGATCGCTATCTGCTTCATGACATAAGGGAAATCAGATAGCAGAGTGCTTGGATCTGCATGGAGTCGCAATTTATCCTCCGTCTTCTGATCTGTTGTAATTCCCTCATGAAGTTTCTTATCCCACATTAAAGATACCTCAGAAGAAGGAACTCTGATAGGCACTTTGAGTGGAGTGCTGTTTAGGAGCTGTGTTCTGAACCCAGTCCCTTCATAAGAGCAGCATTCTATGGTCTTCAGCATGTCTGTGGTTTTAACCAGACCTCAGATTTACAGGAGGATGTGCTCTGTTTTAGCTCCTGAATTGTTGCAGGATGCAATGCAGAGATTGGTGATGTAGACCTTGCCAAAAAAAAAAGGTGTACTACCTCAAATCATTCAACTTTTTTTTTTTTTTTTCTCCTCCCTGACACCCCTTGTCTTTTCACAGGAGCCCTTAGCAGGACAACCCAGACTTTACAAGTCCTTTTCCATACATATATGCATGCATACACCTGTATTTAAAAACCTATACTATTTAATTCTCCATTCTGATTGGTCAGAAAGTGTTGATTAGTTTTTTTGAACAGCAGCTCTGACAGTAGTTCCAGCTGAAGGTTTGTATTAATGACCTCATTCTAATACCTTATCGTTTCCATATTAACACCCTTACACAGAGTTTTATGTATGGAAGGCACTTCACATAAACACAAAACACTGAGTATTGTTAATGTTTAAGGAGTCTCCAGTGTCAGCGCCTTATAACGGTCAGTTAAAGTTGAAGCTGTTCTTCGTCACAGGACAGAGGAACTTGGTAACATGACAAGCTGCATGTTTTTTGTCTTCACGAGAGAGAAAAAAGACAGACTGGTGAGGGAAGGCTGTTTATAGCTGCTATAACGCAAGTGAGAACATGAACTGATGTTACACAGCTTTAAATGTAACTACAAATGGATAAAACATATGTCATTCTTTAACGAGTTTAATATTGTAATCATTGTAAAATTACTTTTTAAGTCCAATACTTCAGGATCACCTGGTTATTTTCCTTTAGCCGCACACCTTCATGTGTTTTATTCCTGGAATAGGATCTCGCACGTTCTTAGAGACTCATTCACACCAAAAAGTGTTTCTTGGGTATTACATTTTCTCAACGCAGGTACACTCTATTTTAGTCAGCGTTTGAGTCCACACCAGCACCCTGAGACACACGGAGTCAAGTCAAGTGAAAACGCAGTCCCTTCTGCGTAACACTTTTTTTTTATACACTGTGCCCATTTCTTTTGTGAACTGTAAACTCCATAGAGTTTGCAGTCGAATCACACACTCCCACTTTATATACAGTATCTCACAAAAGTGAGTACACCCCTCACATTTTTGTAAATATGTGATTATATCTTTTCATGTGACAA
>JANDJT010000092.1:20656210-20672895 GCA_024331685.1 Stegophilus panzeri | reverse complement strand
AAAATTTTTCACCCCACATTTGTATGGAAGCTCTGAGCCCCAAACCTCCTCCAGATCCCTGCTGTGTGCTCTTAATGGAGCTTAGATAGGCAGCATGACTGCACCCCGGTCTCACACTGGGCAGCATATATCAGCGACCAGTGAGCATCATTAACCCCCCCTCACACAGCTCGATGCTTCCTTTCTCCATTGTACCTGCTCCTCTCTTCTGTGTCTTTATTTTCCCACGTGTCCCGTGTTCCCAGGGGTCGGTGAGGAATGAAGCGGAAGTCTAAATATGGGCTGGCAACCATTTCCATAGCCCTGACGCTCTAATCTACAAGAGTATGTCAGAATCTGTGTTTATGCTGTGCTTTCAGTCTCACTGTTAATCGTTTGATGTATCGAGGATAGACATACGAGTTGAAGATTTGCCACTGAGCGTGAAGTCTTGGCCGTTTTTCTGAGTTTAAACATCAGTAAATGCCAGTTTGTATCCTTATATAAACTTGTGCAGGTCCACTTAGATTCTGATTGCCCCCTTCCAGTCTTGGCCCAGTTTTATTCTTAAGGATTTAATCTGTTCCCCATTTCGTCTTGGCGCACAGGACCAGATATGGAAAGTCTTTCCCGGGCATATCCGTCACGGACTTTCCCCCCCGGAGCCTGAGCAAGTGAAGCGTAGCATTAGCACTAGCTCTGTATATCAGGAATGGATGCTTGTCATTCTCACTGCTGGCCAGGCGCATTTGCCCTGCAGTTGTACAAACACTGGCCTGACAGGTAGCCATCTGAACCACCAAAACCATGTTTTGTTTTATTAATTATGAAGCGGTCATTCAATCCAGGCACACATAAGAAAATACATAAAGGGGAAGTGCATTTTATGATGTATGAATATGCGCTCTCGTTATTGTTACAGATGTCTTTATCATTAACCTTGTTAAATTTGGGGAAGCCAAAGAAAACAGCTTTGTGGGTTTTTGTTTTTTTCCCCGCAAAATATTCTGCTTTCTGCTGGTGGAGAGCTTTGGCTTTTGGAACGTTGGTCTGCGTTTAGATCTGAAAGGCATTTTAAAGGTTAGGCAGCACATCAGATCTCTGCCTGCTCTCAGAGGCCCAGGTACCTTTGGGGAAAATGTGGGGCAGATGACTTGAAGGTCCTGCTGGGTAACGTTTGAGTGATGAGCGATGCACCGAAATAAAAATTCCTCGCTGAAGCCAGAACTGACGGTGAAATTTAGGACACGCTGGACCCAAAAATAAATAAAAATGAAAACCAAATGCTGGATGATAATAATAATAATAATAATAATAATAATAATAATAAATGTCTCTCTTTTGTTACTTATCAATTCATCATTAATTAATTAAAGATATTGAAATACTAAAAAATAGCTATATGTGTAGCATAATATATATATATATAGTAAATACATATTTACATTTTTAATCTGTTATCTAAATCTAAATTACTTATTTATCATTCTATGGAAACTAATACTTTACCCGGGCCAATATTTATTTATTTGTTTGTTTGTGTTCTTTTGTGTGTCCTTAGTGCAAAAATTGTTTTTAAATTTACAGAATACAGCTTTTCCCCTTATTTCCCTTCTTCTTTTCTCCTGTTACCTAGTGCGTTGTGTCAGTGGGAGTGTTAATGGTTAATGTGCCTCTCTCACACCTGTGTGTGTGTGTGTGTGTGTGTGTGTGTGTGTGTGTGTGTGTGTTTATGAGTATGTGAGAAAATGCTGGTCTGAGGCACCTGCTCCTGCTATAGCTTACTTCCTAGACCACTTGGCATTGCGTATCCCTGGCCATCATCCTCCTTCAGTTTCCCGTCTCAGTCCAAGTCGCAGTAGAAATCATGTGGAAAAATAGTTATAAGTTTTAATGACATTCTCACCTGTGATTATCATTAGTGCATGATGCAGTAATTTTTTTTTTTTTTTTTTTAAGTTGAATACTCGGTTTTTATCCTCAGCTTCTTTTAACGAGCGGAAAATTAAAACCAGTGAAATGAATTCCGAGTGCAGAGCCATGTTATAATGGTTTAAAATGATGCACTTTGCAGAGACAGACCTTTCCAGCAGTATTTTAATGATGGGGTGTTAACGGGAACTTACACGGTCGGAGCAGGTGGAGGAGAGAGCAGAAGGAGAAGATTATCGTCACCCAGCTGACTGCTGCTTCACACTTTCCTGAACTCTCACTTCTCTCTCTCATTTTTTTATTTTTTTTTTTCAAACTTATTTGCACCTCATCTGTGCTCACTCACATTTTTCAGCACACAGACACTTTCACGGTCTCGTCTGTGTTGAGAACTTTATAGTGCACTTGACTTCTTTTCAGTTCTCTTTGACCCAGATGGGCTTCTGTGCTCACAGTGGGGCAGAAGGGATACTGCAGTAAAGAGCAGTGAGAATGTAGGAAGTTCAGCTTCTCTGGGGGGGGGGCAATACTTTCACATGCCTATTAAACCTGACTGAGCCTAATAACAAGTCCGTAAAGGGTTTAATTAATATGAAAGCTTTACATTTTAGACTCTACGACCTTAACACTTTATATTAAAATCTACATGGTCTTCGATTATCGGCTTCTTTTTTTTTTTTTTTTTTTTTCCCACTCCTCTGTCCTAATGTCATTTGAATGTTTTTTACTTTCTCATGCGATACTGTATCACTCGCACAGGAAGCTAAATTGATGCTAAGATTAGCAGCCTGCTGTTGAGCTAGCACACGTAATGGTTTGGGTAAATGGACAACGGTGGAAGCTGTGGATTTCTGGGTGTATTGTCGTCTTTTCTATATATTTTCTTGCTGCAATGTAATTACATCCTAATCACCACAACAAATGCTATAGACTATAATAAGCAGAATTACCACAGGCGTTGTTGAAGTTTAGGTTCCGGTTCGTCAGGACGTGTTGATTAATTCTCTATAACAGCAGCTCTGAGAGTAGTTTATATTAATGCACTTGTTCTAATACACATCAGTTCAATAGTAACAGCTCGTTCACGAGGACGTGTAGAGCAACCGCTTCAGATTTATAATTTGTGTGTAATTGTTGATTATGGTGACGTTTATGTATTTAACAATTGTTGGACATTTTCAGCATTTCAGCCGTGACTTTACGTTTTCCGACATGGGAAAGTCTTCAGGATGGAGGAGTTTTGCAGTTTGTTCCTAACAAGCTTATTAACTTCAAGAGAAAGGGAAAAAAAAGAGAGACTGCCAAGGGAATGATGCCACGAGTTTGTCGTGGCTATAACCTCCTAAATGATAAGAGGTTTTGGTTTTGGCATTTGCTTTGCGGACGCTCCTCAACATTAAATGCAACAATATACGGATAAAAAAAAAAGTATATGTCGTTCTTTAATAAATGAGACATCGTAATCATTGTGGTATAAGAGGAGTAAAAGACTCCATGGCATGCTGCTATAGGAAAATAATCAGCTTGGGAATGGTAAGAGCATCACACCATTCAGGTTGTTGATTATTTTCCTATAACAGCATGCCCCAGAGTGTTTTATTCTTTACTTACAGAACAAAACTTGCTAGCTTATACAGTGCATGCTTAAACAGTACAGTGAATGACCCAAGTGGATTAAGCTGATGATGTTCTCCTTTCCCCTGCAGCTGGAATCGGAGCTGGAGCAGTGTGAGCGAGAGAGCGCCGAGCTGCAGGAGTACGCCAACTCGGTCCTGCAGCAGATCGCAGACCACTGCCCCGACATCCTGGAGCAGGTCGTCAACGCGCTGGAGGAGTCGTGCTGAACGCAGCCATGCTCTCTTCCACTTGTTTTTCCCCTCTTTTTTTTTTTTTTTTGGGAAATCCAGACCTGCGTTCCGCCTCATGTCTCACCACTATGAGCTCAAGGACACCAGCGTGCATCTACACCCACACTTCCAGACACCAGACAGGAAGGACAGGAAGGAGCTGGAGTGTAATTTGGGATGAGCATCAGCACAGGGCGCAGCTGAACAAGCCTCGCGGGGGTCATTCCTGCGTCAGTCCTCTCCTGACTCTCTGTCATCATCTACCTATCCTCCCCTCTGCTGATATACTGCTTCAAGTCCCCTACGTTTACGTCTCGCTCACACGCATAAACACCCGGAGATCAAGTGGTGAAGTGCAGTTTTAAAGGAGGCGTCCATTAAGTCCATCAGTATGAGTGAAACCATAACATCTTACGCTTAACATGTGCTCATGTCTGAAGAGTCTCTCTCTCTCTCTCTCTCTCTCTCTCTCTCTCTCTCTCTCTCAAATGAATTCACTCCAGAGTCTCTACTGAATCAAATCCCACCTCACAGCACTGTAGGTCAATCCATAACCCTGTTACTACCCACAATTCCCTATAGAGTTACGTTTAATACATTGCCAAAATAGTCTGGGAGAACAGGAGAGAACCTTTTGATTTTTCTTAGGTTTATTGCCGTTACTGTTTGTTCGTCTTGAGTCATTTAAGGAAATTAGAAAATGTATCATTATTGGCAGGATTATTAGTAGTTCATGAAAGCTGAGTTTATTACAGAGATGTGTATATAATTATACACTATATAAATATAGGGTCAGGACAGGAGTTGTATTGTATAAACTGTATAGTGGTCTGAATAATGGCTTCACAAGAGCGACTGTTACTTTTGGTTGTCGAAATTAAGTAAATCCTTTTTTTTTTTTCCTTCCTGTTATTCCTTTTCCCAGTTTACTGACGGGTTATTCTGATGTTCTTCGTTATCTCTTTCTCTCCCGCTCTCGAGCCCCTTGCCCCCACATGCGCAAGGTGAATCCGCTCACCGTTTATGATTATATGAGTCTCTATCTCCAGGCCAAGGGTGTCCATGAAAGCAGGGTCAACTCATCATAAATATTGCCTCATCAATTACTCGGATTTGCTCAAAAAGTCCAGAGTTGATTCTCTCGTGGATGTGGACGACACCAAGCGTAACCCACACCGTGCTGTCTTCTCCCTTCTCTCCCGTTTTGGCCGTGCGGTCCTGCGCTTCGGTGCGGTGATGAGCAGTATAGTGGAATATTGCCACGTCTGTGATCTCTGCAAAGCTTTATCTTTCTTATTAACACACACACAGAGTCATGCCACCAAACCGGCACACAGAGACAGATAAGAGAGAAAGAAGGTAAACTCATCACAGGGCTGGACGTTTGTTTTACTCAAACATAGACTGGCATCGTAGAGTGAGTCATGGAGAAATTTATAGCCGGTGTTTCTTCATCGTGGCGACGACGTGTTTTCAATTCCGTCTGCCGTGAGCCGTGTTACAGTCGAGTGCAAAAGTTTGTGCTCCCTTAAAACAAAATATCATAATGATAAAGAAGTGTGATTTGAACATAAAAGACCCCAAGGCCCTGATTTAATAAGATCCCAAACAACACATTAATTTTGGGATCAGTTGTATACACAAACAAGTGGTAGATGATTTACAAATATTAATTGCGTGAAGTCACGGAAGGAACCTGATGTAAATTGGCTGTTTGTTACTGATTATAACACCGAATAACGACGATGAGACACATTAAAAACTGTCCAGAATATGAATGTAGACATGAGGGTTTATTCTGTTCATATGGTGACTGTGTCCATATGAAAACATGTGTGGCTAATATCTAAAAAGAAGGCACTTTAATGTAGTAAAGTCACCTTTTTAAGAAAATTGATAGTCCTGAGATACTAATGCATAATCTCATTATTAAGAAGTATAATTCTGTTTTCAAATGGCCTCTACAAACATAATACCTGCTCCTGGGTTGTATTAATTTGCCCACACAATCGCTGTTCCTGAAGTGACTCTCGGTCGGCTGATTGAACCTATCTGCATTGACACCATCTTGTATTTTCCACCTTTAAGTAGAAACACACCAAAGTGCGTTTTCATCGAAGCAAATTTGCTCAAGTGAAAGAAACAATCCTCCATGTTTATAATCTGTCTTACACCCTTGTGCAGGTGCTATCGAGTTTCAGTGTTTTGAGGTGTTGTTTTTTTTTCCACACACAGACCTTAAATCACGTCCCTTAGTGTTTTAGGTTTCACAGATGTTCCTTCATTGTTATCACAAGTACCACATATCTAGCGTATCTAAATATTCTCTAATAGATTTCTTTGTATTTATAACTTCTCCAAACTCTTTAATCCGCATGTATCACATCAGCGAAGGTGTCATAGCAACTCATTTTTATTGTAGGTAAAGTGTAAAACAGTCACATTTTCAACCATGGGGGGGGGTGCAAACTTTTGCATTCGACTCTTCATTTCGTGTATATATATATAAATGAGCTGATCCAAAGGTTAATGAGAGCCCGTTTGTGCCAGTGTTTAATGGAGCAGTGTGTAATGGTGCCTCGCTTTATGTTGGCAGTACCAAGGAGACGCCCTGAGACAGCACGGCAAAAACGCAAATGATTTTATTACATTTCTTTATTGCCACAATTAATCCTGATGGGTTTCTTTATATGACACACACACACATCTTTGCTTATTTTTCTCTCGTCTCCTCGCTCTCTGTCTCTCTCTCACACACACACACACACACACATACACACATATGCACAAGTGCAGTGTTTTGGCTTGGTAACTCTCAAGTCTCTGAAATATGGGGCTCAGTTATCAGGGCTGTGGCTGAGTATCCAAGCTTAGACTAAACACAGGCCTCTCGCACATGCTCACTCTTACACATCCACTTTCACACACACAACAGGGATTTATGAGGCGCGCTCTTAACACTGCTCTCTGCCTGCCTCCTGTCAACTCCGAATTCAGTGAGAAAACAAGGAAGAGTAACCAGAAACAGATCAGAGTGTGAAAGTCAAGAAGGAGAGAGGATATTCGTGTGTGTGTGTGTGTGTGTGTGTGTGTGTGCGTGTGCGCGTGTGTAGTGATTCTTAGTGTCGCTGGTATTTTTGTGTCCTCTCACACATACTCAATTTCCCTCACTGCTCATTTTGTTCATCACGCAGTCATTTCTTTATCTCGTCTATAGCTGGCTCGGTTTGTTGTGGTTTTTTTATTTTTATTTTTAATTAGCGTTTTCATCATCAGCTACACGTCGCACTTTAAGTTACGGTGCCTTGCAGATTTGGAAGGAGTGGCAGGTCAGAAGCGCATCTGCTCGTAGAACTGTGCGTAAGGTATTGCTTTACATTCTGGACAACTCGACCCACCCCAATCCAAATGTCAAGTGCATATCAAAAGGGAGCTGAAGACTCGAAAGTTCTTTAGTGTTGTCTTTTAAAGCAATACTCGGTTCTTCATATTCTCATTACGTTGTGGAATTTTTCCACTATCTATCAGTGTTGAGTGCACAGTCAGGTCTCTGCTCACGCTGTCTGGGAGTTGACAGTATCGCCGAGGATCATTCGAAACAAACACACAAAAACACGCCGTCAGTCATCTGCTGATCTTTTTTTTTTTTTTTTTTTTTTTTATTTTAAATAATCTTTCCTAATATGTGACATGAGCGCAGCAGCGAAGGTCAGGACTTGTCTCTGAGAGTTTGATTTATTTGCTATTGCTTTTGTCTGTTCACTCAGCGATGAGAACACTGCCAGAGATATTCTGCCTGGACTCGTTTAACGCTCCCCCCCCCCCCACACACACACACACACACACACACACACATATCTATATTTATATATTAGCTGATAAAGGGAGATGAATAGAGTTGAACTCTGTGTTGTTGTTGGGGATTTTTTTTCTTTCTTTTTCCTCCACACAATGTTGTCTATGAAGAGGGGAAGATGTCCGTCTGAACAAAATGGCCACCACACCACGGCCCCACATCTTACACGAGATAGAAACGTCTCTCAAATACTTTCTAAGTGTCAAATAAAAGCTGTTAACAAAGATTCTGAAAAGCATTACCGTGTGGTTGATGTAATGTTGCTATGTACTTAATTCTCCTCTTACGTTCATGTTTTGTTTTGTTTTTTTCCTTTTCCCACAGCCTGTTCAGATGTGTGAGATTTGAAAGTGTTGATTTATTATTTTTTTAAATCACTAATGTGCAAGTGTGTTCAGGGTTGGAAAAGCCTCCCTCCATGACCGTGCTCCACGTGTGCTCACTGACCCCTAACATGGTTTTAACTACTAAAACTGTGACTCTGGATTGCAGGACAGCTTTGTTTGAGCTTGAAACACAATCCAGACGCTTTTTCTATTTCCTGTCGTTGTTTACCACTCGTGTTTAGAACGACACTCGTGTGTCATGACCCTTTAAGTGGCTCTCCGTTAAATAGTTTACTTATTCACTCATCTACCATTGGCGGTATTTACCTAAACACTTGGCGGACACGTCCGCATTTTTCATCCCTCCCATCCGTCCGATTAGTTTACAGGACCAAACCCACGTTAAACATCTGCTGAAGGATCAGGACAGTTTGTCTGTGTGAGTGAGACCGAATGAATCCGGGTCTACTGTTAAAATCAACCAAAGCTGAACCGAAACGAACGTTTCCCGTGACGTTACTTTACGCTCGAATCCTGAAGGAGTCGTGAAGGCCAGACCAAAGACTTGTGTTAGATCACACACTTTTCTGGAAGTTTTTATATCTTTTTTTTCTTCTTTTTTTTCTTTCATTAACGCCAGAACGCACAGATTGACCACACATTGTGAAGAACACAGAATAGGGCTTCTATCTCAAATAATTTCACTTACATTTTAATAGTAAAATATGCATTTCTGCACCTTTTTTAATCCACTAAATCAATACCGCAATATTTAATTTAGTGGATGTTTAAAGTCCTGCCTTCAGTTACAGTTTCTACAAACTCTACTGTGCTCCATTCTCCAGCACACTGACACAGTCTTGGAGGGAGCCTCTACCCCCTTTCCAGCTTAATTTAATACATTTAATAAAGGAAAAAATGTTTTAAAAACAATCATCTACAATACCTGGTTTTCATTTGCTTCCTAATTTGTTATTTTCATGCTTTTTTTCCCCTCTCCGTTTGTGAAAGCGCTGCAGTTTTGTGTACAAAAAAAAGAAAGAAAGAAAGAAAGAAAATCAAAGCTGAAAATTAGGCATATTGTATTCATCTTTTGTAAATATAAACACTTCATTATCAGCCGTCTCGCTCTGCGTCTTGTGGGGTTTTTTCTGCGTGGCGTTGCCATATCGACACGTAAGCAAACACCACACACACTTGTGGTGTTTCTCAGTCATCAGGGTCGACTGTCCTTGTATGAATGATCTCGCTCTTATCAAGCCCTTACTTTTAGAGAATATGAGTGTGTGTGTGTTTTGTGTTAGTGGTGTGGCTTGTTTCTTTCCTGCAGGTCCTTCACTTGTTCTGTCAACACTCCATACGTTCCTCAGTGAGGATGAGATGAAGATAAGACTGATCTCCTAAAGAGGCCAGGTGCTTTGAGATGTCCTTCACTTTCCTCCAGGTTTTTCCCACACACACAAACACACTTGTATCACAGCACCAGTTTTGGAGCCTTCATATCAGCGATCCCATCTCATTTCTTTATAACAGAATGTTTAGTACTGCGTTATAACCTCGTACCACACCATCATGGTTTCATTCCTTTTCCTTTACTCGTTATGAGGAAGACATTTAACCTGATGAAAATCGAGACAGGAATTGTTTATATTACAGTTTAATTTTAAGGGTCCAGCTGCATAAAATTCCTTGTGCATAAGCGACTAATGTGACTGTTGTCTAATACTTAATCATTAGTGATTAGGTCATGACTATAAATAAGACAGCAGGTTGAAGTGGTTGTTTTGGTTCGCTTCGAGTTACCGCTTTTTCATCACAGGAGAAACAACACCACAGCTCTGTTTATGACACTGTTCATTTGTAAAACACCTAACCGAACACTATTAAATATTTTAATCAAATCTGTTCACATATACCAACTGTACACCTGTACCAACATGATAGATCAGACTGGTTCTTTAAATCTGGCCCTCGAGGTCTACTGTCCTGCAGAGTTTACCTCCAATCTCAAACTTACAATTCTTACAGCAGGATGCTATTATAGAAGACTTATTTCTATGAAAATTTCAGGTTCGTATCTGGTCCTCCATCAGAGATATTCTACTCGAAAATGATGGCATTTTTTTTTTTTAATTGCACTTTCTTGGCCCAATAAAAAATAAGACTCCTTCTGAAATGTTCTGTATGCACACTATATTTACCCAGGTACCCCCTAAAAAAAAAAAATAAAACAGATGTGAACCCTTACAAATTGACATAAATTGAAATCCCATTATAAATTGATGCTAAAAGTGGACCTGTGAGCAATCGTGAGCATTACATTTGGACTTAAGCTCTAAATCTAAGGAACAAGAATGTGCAAAATGTTTATATATGTACATGTACCTTGCAATGTGCTCTAGAGGCCAGTTTTTGTTCCAAGGAGCTCTAAGGCCCATCCTTAGCCAAGATATTGAGGTTATATAACCAAAATTTGTTGTGTGCCATGACACAAATATGGCTGTTGTAGTTAAACCAGGTGAAATAATAATTAAAAAACTTTTCTTTTTTTTTTCTTTTTTTTTTTTTTTTTAAAACCCTGATGGTTTTGCAATGCCAATACATAGAAGTAATCACTCAAAATAAATAAGAAAAATGAAAATTAGTCAAGCACACAACTTGATACTGATATTTCATGGAAATATTAAATATATTTCATAGGAATTAAACAAAAAAAAAAACCTTCACATGGTGTATATTTTCTATAGTTTTATGGATAAACTGTGAAACCTATGCAAAACATATTAAAGAAAGCTCTTCTGTCAGAGCTTTAAGAAATATAAACCAGTACATGAAATTATATGGATAAATCCCATAACTTCAAAAGCTGAGAAAACAATCAATATACGCAACACCAGCGACCAACAGAATCTCAAGAAACGGTTAATAGTTCAACAAGGATCACTACACCATCTACGGAAACGTTTCTCTGCAGACCTTATTACATTGTTTTAGCAAATATGCATCACACAAAGAAATTTTAAAACACCTGATAAATCTAAACGAATAAAACTAACTAGGTTACATGTAGCTAATATAAATTAAGTTTGATCATATCCTTGTGTATGATATGATTTATATTTATATTATATAGAAAATTGCCAAAAATCGAAAAGTTGCTAGCAAAATCAGTATTTTTGTCATATTGGGACACGGAAATTAGGACAGAGAAGATGGGGTGGAAATGATCTTTGCGTTCTGTCTGTTTGTAACATGATTATATTATTTTTGGTAGGTTTGTGTCACCCCATGCTGAGGCATCCAGCTCCACGGATTAAAAATGTAAGAGGCGTAAGCCAGTCCTGCTATGTGCACGTAATCACACACAGGCTGAGCGAGAGGAAAAGAGCAGTTCTGTCAGCTTTTTTTGCAGGTCCTCGATAGCCACACTAACCGTGCAGTGATTGGCGTTCTCGCTGCGGCCCTGCGGAGCCTCGTAACCAAACAGGAGTGTGCTGTAGAGGTCTCTCTGTTTAAAGTGTGTGTGTATATATAGCAGCCCGTTTCTGCATCTGGTTTTAGGAGAGCGCAAGAGAGGATAAGGAGGACCGTGTGTGGGCGTGGAAATGATGTGGTTTCAGCCATGGCAGCCAAAAACACACTGATTGCGAGAATGAAGGGGGGAGAGGAGAGTGAAGAAGAAGAAGAAGAAGAAGAAGACGACGACGCCGACGAAGAAAAAACGCTTTCCTAAAAATAATGTGCATAGGATGGATGGAAACACTGCGTTTCTTTTAGCTTCCCTCACATCACCGAGTATCATAAAGGAAACATACTGTATATCCATGAATGTAAAGGATACAATGGGGATTTTATACATTTCAGGCCAAGCAGAGAGCGAACTGAGGGGTAGGAGGTGATTTAAGGGGTGTCAAGATTCCCATGAGGAGGGGGGCGCTAAATATTTTTACAGGTCTCAAAGATAATAATGATAGAAATCAATCTGTCGGCAGTCAGCACGGCCGTGAGCTGCTTGTTTTTTTTCTTCTTCTTCTTTTCCAGTTTACAGCTGCAGATTTCCAGACGCAAGTTTCAATCCGTCTGTACTCGTACTGTCCCTTTAAATTGGGCAGAAAACCATCAGCACCACTTTATAATCTTGCTGTCCCCTGTAATAAACTTCCTTAGAAACGCACTCTCTTTTCCGCTCTTTTTCCCATCATAGAATAAAAAAAACAAAAAGTTCTAGATAAAAACTAGAACTTTAAAAGTTTCTTCAGCTTGTCCCTCAGGGAAAACTCTTAAAAACGGTTGGATGTAGATCTCTAAAAAAGACGATTTCACTGTTAGTGAAGCTTCAGGGTAGAACCCCTCAAGTAGACTAAGAAACCATAACTATCCAAAGCACCTCAGGGAACCCCTTTTTTTTTTTTTTTTTTTTTTTTTTTTTTTTTTTTTTGGCCAATGTCCATGGATTACAAAAAATAATTTTCCATGTATGAAGATTAGACAACAAAATATATTCTTGAAAGTTCAGGATCTAATATTCTAGAATATAATATCCAAAGCCTTAAAGGGCTCTTCAGCTTGTTCTCATGGTTCAGAGTTTCAGTTCTGGTCCAGATGTTCACATCAAACATCAGAATGGGGGAAAATTTGATCTCCGTTCACTGTTGGTTGTTGGTGCCAGATGAGCTGGTTGTATTTCAGAAACTGCTGATCTCCTGGGATTTTTACACACAACTGTTTCTACACTGAATGATACGAAAAACAAAAAACATCCAGAGAGTTTCAGTTCTGCAGGTGGAAACTCCTTGCTGATTAGGTCAGAGGAGAAGGCTATGATAAATCCAATAAGCACTCTTTACAACCATGATGAAAGCATCTCAGAATGCATGTCAATCCTTGAGGCAGACGGGCTACAAGAGGAGAAGATCACATCGGGTTCCACTCCTGTCAGCCAAGAACAAGAGTCTGCGGTTCACTGAAACTGGACAGTTCAAGATGGAGGGGTTACACCCCAGATGACGTGTCAGGTTTCGGTGAGCCTGTGCCCACTGTAGCCTCAGATTCCTGAAATATTAGTCATATTAGGTGTTTACACTGGCAGCTATTTCTTCCATTTGTTACAGCAAAAAAGCAGTGTTTGAGAAATATCTGGACAAACATTGACAAGATTAACAACCCATGATCTAAATCGGTTAAGAGAAAAGGGCTGATGATGTTAGAGATGTAAGATATTCTAATTTCTTGGTTATTTCTGAAGAACAGGTTTTTAAATGGCACAACACTTTCCATGGCAGAATATCTTACATCCCAAACATCATCATCATCAATAATAATACATATTCTGAATATCCATTATTAATGTGTATCTGTCCAGAGCTTGAGATCAGACATGAGGAGGACGTGACTGATCAGACGGACTGAGTGATTCACAGGTGTGCACGCATGGATACGGACTGTGTGACTCGTCGGTCTATCTACACCTGTTAAACTGTTGCATTCAGTACAGTAGCAACAAGACCTGACTCTGACCGCCTTCTGCTTTACTCATTAATGTTCATTCTCACGGTTATGTGACTAAAGGAGTGTTTCCGGAGGGATGGTCCTCATAAAGCAGCTTTTATTTGGGGGGGTAAGAGTCCAAATATTTCCTTTGGGATACGGAGGTTAGGGTTAGGAAAAAGGCCGTTCTTTGAGGGTTCTTTGGATGATTAAGGGTTGCAGCTTTCTAAAATGGTTCTACTTGGAAACATCATGAATGCTTTCATTTGTTGCCCTTGCCTATCCTGGCTTAATACGAAGTGGGAATACACCAGGATGGGACTCCAGTCCTTCACAGGGCACTGTACACACATTTACACCAAGAAGCAATTTACTGTAGAGCCACCCGACCACCTAGCACCATGTTTTTGGGAGGTGGGAAGAAAACTGGAGAACACCAGGAGAACGTGTGACAGACAGTAACTCGAGCTCAGGACGGAACTAGGAACGCTGGAGATTTGACGTGGTAACTCTACTCACCGTGCACCACCAGGCCGATCTCTACTTGGAAACATTTTCAGGTCACCTGTATTTATAGATCACAAGACAAGACGGGTTGGTCAAAGTGCTGGCAATGACATCATTTAAATCCAGACAGCAGGGAGATGAAAAGAAAATTAAGTGAAATAAAACAATAAAACCATAAAAAACAAGGGTTATGGATCTCCCAAAGGAGCAAAGCGTGAATCCCTGGCTGCTGGATGGAAGATGTTTCCTAAGAGAAAATCACTGGTAAATATTATATATATATATATATATATATATAATATGATAAATGAAAAATAATACAGTACATCAACACACACACACACAGATCTGTGTATAATAGGCCTATGGGACGTAAAAAAAAAAAAAAAAAAAATTCACAAAAGGTTCCTTCACACAGTCATTTCACTGTCTCTGTCCTACATGCTCTGGGACACACGTGAAGAATGTGTGGCTCCAGCATTGTATTAAAACAGAAATCCCTCAGGACCTCTCTCTCTCTCTCTCTTTCTTTCTCTCTCTCTTTCTTTCTCTCTCTTTCTCTCTGTCTCTCTGTCGGGTCGCGTCCCAAACCGCATACCACTGTACAAAATAGTGCGCACCACTAGCAAGCTGCGTGTAGTATTCAGCCGCACTCTTTAGTGCAGTAGTGTGTGGTTTGAGAGAGTACGAGAAGAGGAGGGCAGGCCTTTTCACAAACTCTCAACTCCAAACCCATTCAATCTCCAACTCCGTTCACTTAGCGCTGGAAAGCGGGGACGCGCATTTAACCCGGCTCTGCAGAGAAACTTTGGGGAACTTTTTTTTTTTTTTTTTAAAGCCTGGCGATTAAACAGGCTGTGTGGGGGGGTATCTTGAGATAGTTGGAAAGAACATCAGATCAGCTCTGGTGTTTGCGGCTGGTTTCTGTATTCGTATTGGAGCGAATCTGATTTCTCGGGAACGCGCCGCTCCTCGTGTTTTAAACCACAACACTCAAAGTTCACCCACGTTTGGTTTCCACCTGTTGCGCTGTAGTAGTGGTGTTGGTGTTGGTGGTGAATCAGGACGAGGAGAGGAGAGGATCAGAGCCGGAGCTGAGGAGCAATAAGACCGCCAGCCGACTCCAAACTCCTGCTGGCGCACCGACCTCCGTTTACTTCTTTAACACCAAAAAGCGCCCCGACAAACGGATCTCAAACCAATACGTTACATTTAGACCTTTCCAGGAGTATCATTTGTACTCCCCCCCCCAGTAAAAAATAAAAGTCTCGGTTCGTAGATCAGCTAGCAGATTTCTGGAGCTTGGAGAAAGTTTTGGAAAGCGGCGCACAACCACGACGCACTTTCTGTTCCTCCTGACAAACAAGTAAGATACACTTATGAACTCTTATAAACGCGTCATTGGATAACTAACAGGTTGCTTTAGTTTTTAATCCTGTACACTGTTTAATCCTCTCTGTAGTGTGTGTGTGTGTGTGTGTGTGTTTGAGGGGGGGCGGTGGGTACAGAGGGGCTCGCATTGTGCGCGCTGGACAACTTTTAGCACAAACTTTACTACTTCTGCACTACTTTCACACTGTTTGTAAACTTTTACGCATTTCGTTTTCTAACTAAAATCTCTCAAATTCTACAGACTGTGCTACACTATGGAGCTGCACTGAGCATTATAGAAGCCAGAGCCAAACTTTAGGCTCAGTGTCGGATTGTATATTGATATAATTAATCCAAAAGTAAAGGCTCGTTCTATTGAAGTATCCGAGGCGGAGAAATGTCTGCTATTTACTGTAGGTTACAGGTTTAAGCAGATCCTTGTGTTTTCTTTGAAACAGACTTTCAGAGTCAGATGGTCTGCATTTTGAACACGCTTAACTCTCTTGGAACTAATTTCTAATCGAAGCCATCCGTGTTAAATGACAACCTGATTTCTGGAGTGGAAAAACAAACAAACACACACTAAAAAAAACAGTGCTGTTTGCGTTGGGTATAAATAAACCTGGTATCTATACTAATCTATAATCTCTGAAATGGGAATATATATATATATTCCTAATGCTACATGTGTGCACTGATATACATATGTATACATCTACAAGTTTAGGGTGAAGTAATTTAATAGTATGGAAGGGAAAATACCTCAAAAGTAAACAAAAGTGTATCCACAGTTCTTTACAATTAAAGCAATTTACCAGCATATTGAAATCAGTCTTAAGCTAAGAATGATGAAGTGTTTTTATGTTAACTGTGTCTGAGGATTTCGTATGTTCATAATTCAACACAACATTTACAATCATGTGAAGGTAAGATTCAGGAGTATACGCTATGATGAGTATTGAAAAGTTTCAACACACCAAAATGCAGAACGCGAAATAAGATTCAGTTACTTTAGGGTAGATTATTTGACAAGATATTTGATATTTATTCAAACCATTTGATCCAAGTTGATGTCTATTATCTCTTTTGATTTGATGTTTTTACAAAGTTTGTGTGTTTGAAACATTATGTTCCTTTAGAATCTTAAGTATTGTAGTTCTAAATGTTAAGCATAGTACACAAAGTTGCTAGAGAATCAACACATCACAGATAAGCACAGAAGTATTGTATACATATATATAAAATGAGAGAGAGAAAGAAATATTGGACAATGTACATATAAAATTTTGCGTCAGTTCACAGTTGGGTTCACCTTTGGGGTCATTTGGATGCAAGCTCTTCATCTGCTGTGTATGCATTAATTGTTCATTTTGTTTTTAT
>JANDJT010000092.1:20610586-20627443 GCA_024331685.1 Stegophilus panzeri | reverse complement strand
TACTGAGATAGAATCATGTTAAAGAAGGAGTCATGATAGAGAGAGAGTCAGATTTGAGAGAAAGTGACGTGTGAGAGTCAGCACTATGATAGTCATGTTCGAGAGAGAGTCAGATTTGAGAGAAAGTGCGGTTAGAGAGTCAGTACTGAGATAGAATCATGTTAAAGAAGGAGTCATGATAGAGAGAGAGTCAGATTTGAGAGAAAGTGACGTGTGAGAGCACTATGATAGTCATGTTTGAGAAAGAGTCAGTATTGACAGAGAGAGAGTCATGTTTGAAAGAGCGTCAGATCTGAGAGAAAGTGACGTGTGAGCGTCAGCACTATGAGAGTCATGTTTGAGAGAGTCAGATTTGAGAGAAAGTGAGGTTTCAGAGTCAGCACTGAGAAAGAGTCAAGTTTGAGTGAGTGTCAGTAGAAAGTGTCAGTTTTGAGAGAGTCAGTTTCAAGTGAAGGTACGTTTTGAAAGAGAAAGAGATTACGTTTTGTAAGTAAATCAGCCAAAAAGCGCCATTCCTGAAAATGAATTTTAATTTTCTCATAATGATGTGTGTTTTATATTGTACAGCATGTATAAAAAATATATATTATTCATACGTAGTTGACATATTCTCTCTCTCTCTCTCTCTCTCTCTCTCTCTCTCTCTCTCTCTCTCCACCAATAATAATGCCTACCTGGTCAGGGAGATCAATAGGTAGTGATGCCTGACTGACCGTCTCCTCTCTGGACCTGCACGGAGACGCGCTCGCTCTTGGTTTTGGCCCAAAATGCCAATCTGGGCCATACCAATATTGAGCAGTGGGGGGGGATCAGTGTTCTCCACATGTAGTCATTTAGCAGACTCTGCTGCCACTGGGAAAAATCGCTCATCAATCTGGCAGAGTCTGCTTCCCCTTAATGTGGCCCACACACACACACAGATAGACACACACCACTGCCAGCTTGCTTAATGACTTTATATTTGATCAATTAAGAGTCATTTTGCAGTTTTACTCTGGCCTGTGGAGATATGGCAGTGTAGTTGAGTGGCAGATGGAAGGTGAAGTGCTGCTGTGGGATGGACTGTGGGGTTTGGGGCAACAAAGTGCTCGGCTAATTGAGGAAAAACACAAAGACATCCCTCACGAACTCGCTCGTTCTGTCTTTTTTCTCATCACAGATACCTTTATCTCCTCGCACTCTTCTCTCCATCACTCCACATCTCTTTTTTTTTTTTTTTTCTTTCTTCCTCTCTGTTTCCTGCCTGTCATCCTTGCCAAGTCAGTGTGAGGGAATTTGAGTAATAAGGTGAGGTGAGCTTTGGGTGACTGCCAGGTTTGGAGGCGAGGTAGTGCAGACGAGGACAGAGGAGAGTCTACCTGCCCTGAGTGATCCTTGTCTGAGCCACACACACACACACACACACACACACACACACAGAAGCCTCGGGGAGAAATCCAAGCCAGCAATCCAAGGAAGTGGAGGACAGAGCAGCAAAAGCCTCTGACAGTCAGGGTGATGAGAGAGAGAGAGAGAGAGTAGGAAAGTGCTTTCCACAGTAAAACAAAAAAATCAACACTTGATGGCTGTGTGTGTATGTCTGTGTGTGCGCTCTGGAGGAGTGTGGCCTGATAACTGGAGCAGGTAGTATACATTGCACACGCTGGAGGAAAAACCACGAGAGAACGAGATTGTAGAACTCTCACCCAATCCTCTTCTTGGTAGAGAAGCTGGAGGGAGGTGAACTCCGCCTTCACAACAGGAAGTGACACGATATGGGCGGGATGTAACATGAGCGACCCAAAAAAAAGTTGAGAGGAGTTTAAGCAAATGAGAAGCAAAGTGATGTAGCGACTACTAATGAGCGACCACAAATCGCTTGGTGTGTTTTTGCCACATATTCGTTCCTAGTTAACCCAGCAGCAGAGACTCGCTTTGGTCGAAACTCCCACTGGTTGGTTTGACGTGCAAAGAAAGCCAAGAGCAAACTTTGCAAACTTTCAGCTAATTACGACTCTATTAGCGGTGAAGTGGTTAGCGTTGACTCCTCACAGCTCCGGGGTTAACGGTTTGAGCTCGGGTTACTGTCCGTGTGGACTTTTGCGTGTTCTCCCAGTGTTCCTCCATGTTCTACGGTTTCCTCCGACCTCCCAAAAACACGTCTATGTGGATTGTCTACACAAGATTGCCCCTAGGTGTGAATGAGTGAAAGAACGCATATGTGGTGCTCTGTTATAGCTCAGCTTCCAGTCCGGGAAATGCTCCAAGATCTCCAATGACCAGAATAAAGCAGTGAATGAATAACACTACTAATCAGTGATATACTGGACTGAAATGTCATTTTTATCATCTGATTCGTGCTATAAATGGGTCAACCACCTCGTTTTTTTCTCGATTTGTGTTTAAACGGTGAATCGGTGATACTAATTTTCTGATCCATCCTATTCCAAGTACAGTAATACTGAGACTAGTATCCTGATACAGATTCTGGATCTTGAGTATAATATGTGAAGTAAATCATTTGAGACTGTTCTCTCTTTCCTGTTTAATTGTGGAGAAATAATCCATATACTGTAATATCACTAAGAATACACGTTCAGTCTCTTTCTCATTCGAGTGTGTGTGTGTGTGTGCATGAAACTCATGGTGGGCAGGAAGAGATGTCAGAAGGAGCAGTAGTTCCTGCGCATCAATATTATTTCACATTTTGTTCGATAAAAAGATAAGCACACACTGTCGATAATTCTTATATTAGGATTGATTTTTTTTTTTTTTTTTTTTTTTAAAGAAATCTCACGATCGATTCTCTGATATCGATCTGTCCTGTCCCTAATATGGGCAGAAACCAGTTTGAAAAGATGCTGTAAAAAAAAATAATAAAAAGCCAGCATTAATGGAACAGTTTCAGCTTTTAAAATGTTTTGATAAATACGAGGTGCAGGGGAAAGAAACGCCGAGATTGAGTGGCGCTCGTGTCCGTCATAGAGAAGCTCGGCTCAGCACTCCAAACACATGAATCTCATATTTCACCTCAGCAAGTTACTGTGTACACACGCAGTGAACGTTGATGTAGAGTGAACGCATTTAATCAGCTCTCCCAGCCTGCTGTCATGTAGCTGTGTGTGTGTGTGTGTGTGTGTGTGTGTGTGTGTGTGTAGAGTTAGTTGCTGTGTCATTGCCTGCAGTATCTGAGCCTCTCTCTGGAGGGAGTAATGGATACATGGGAGATGAAAAGTTGAACATGTAAACAGCGGCCCTGTTGGACCTGAGAGACGACGTGCCATTGGTTGTAGCACACAACTCTCTACTCTGTGCTCTGTCTTCATTTCCCAGTCACACTCTCTGCTTTATTTTATTATTAGTATTTTGAATTTGTTGGTAAATAGCTGTAGATTTGGAGGATTTGAAGAGGTAGTCAGTTTTCCTTTGCATCTTTTCATTCTGTGGAAACATTTGGTAAACTTTCCTATATATATATATATATATATATATATATATATGTATATGTATATATATGTATATATATATATGTATATAGCATGTTCACCTCACACCGCCAGGGTTGGGGGTTCGATTCCTGCCCTGTGTGTGTGGAGTTTGCATGTTCTCCCTGTGCTGCGGGGGTTTCCTCTTAGTACTCTGGTTTCCTCCCCCAGTCCAAAGACATGCAGGGTAGGCTGATTGGCATGTCCAAAGTGTCCGTAGTGTAAGAATGGGTGTGTGACTGTGTATGTGATTATGTCCTGCGATGGATTGGCACCCTGTCCAAGGTGTACCCCGCCCTGTGCCCCATGCTCCCTGGGATAGGCTCCAGGTTCCCTGTGACATCAGTAGTTTCTAGAGTTTGCAAGTGGAAATAGTAATAAAAGAGAGACACAAAAACCTCATTTGTATTCTAAATTGGTAGGTCATAACATCTATTTATCTATGTATATAATAGATAGATATGTATGTATATATCTTTCTATGTGTGTGTGTGTGTGTGTGTGTGTATATATATATATATATATATATATATATATATATATATATATATTGCTTTCTATTTTATTTAGTTCTTTATTGTTTTATTGAATTTCCTTTTGGGGATTAATAAAGTTTGTTTTATATATATTTTATTAAATACATGTTATCTAAGTATTTTAGCACTTTTTTTAATAGTCATTTTAAGCTGCTACTGTCATGGAACCTAACTGATTCCCAAAATCTACATCCCATCTGTTTATTGTTGTAAAATGAGCAATACAGGAGCACTTGTTTGTCAAGGCATGCCTTGACCTTTGATTTTACCAACCATCAAAGTCTATGTAGCCCATTTTCAATAAGTACCATTTTACCCATTAAAGTGTAAAAAGCACACAAATGTTTTCTGTAGTAACTGCTCAGTTCTGTTTGTGTGTGCGCAGAGCGAGGCCGCAGTCAAGTAAAGAGTTAATGGTTTGTGCTCACCTCAGGAAATGGGTGGAGTCTGCAGTGCTGCTCTGATTCGGCTAGGCCGACTCGCTGATTCAGGCTTGTTTTCATTTTGGCCTGCAGACTGTATGTGCCAGTGGGGAAGGGAAGGGCTGCATGACCTTGCATGCATTTTTCCATTCCAGCCCATACTCCAGCTTGGAGTTGTGACTTGTGTCAATTTTAGGGCTCTTTTCCAAATGTAGAGTTTATGCTTTTTTTTCTTTTTCTTTTTTTTTTTTTGTGCTTGCAGTGAAGGATAGAGATGAAAGTCTGATGAACAGAATGAGGAGGGATGGAGAGAAGGCAGTGAGCTCATGGAAGTGTGTGTGATGAAGTGTGAGGGAGTGTGATGAATGGGCGTCAGAATTAAGAGTGCTCCTGGGAGCCGGGCAGCTCAGGCTTTCTGAACCACAGCCTCGGGCTCCTCTCCTCCTCTCCACCTCTCCTCCACCTGCTCAGAGAGAGAGAGAGAAGGAAAAAGATCGAGAGCTCTTCTATCCCTCTCTCTGACCCTGTTTATTTCTTTTCTTAACATATTTTATCACCCCCCCCCCCCCGCAACTATCTACACTTCCTGTTCTCTTCTAACATATATTAACTCTTTCTCTCTTCTTCGTGCTCACTTTTCTCTCTTATCCTCTCGTACTGAACCGAGTCCGCTTTAACAGAGAAGCTAAACAGCAGACAGACAACAGGATGGAGAGGAAACAGAGTTGTCCGTCTGCGTCCTAACGTAAGACTTGACCTAATGCAAACTCTAACGAGGACACTGACTCTTTCACTATAATCATGGTGCTATGTGCTATGCCTAAAAATCAATTTTTAAATGAACAGGAGACCAGAATGGTGTTTGTGTATTGCTTAAGGATCATTAGTCTTCTCTTATAAACCGACATCTGAGCTCTAGTTGTTGTTTCAGTGGCATCAAAGAGCTAGCTACCAACGTTTCCAGAACATTCAGTAATGTACTTGATTACAAATAGTTAATTTATAGACATGTGAAACTGTGCTTTAGACTTGAGAAGACAAACTCTGCATTCAAGTCATTAAAGCTGTGAGCATGCGGTTGCTAAGCACCTGGGAAATATGAACACAGACATCAGCTAGATATTGGCTGCAGGTAACTAGCTACTGCATAGCTGTTAAGGCAAACAGAAATGAGACAGTATTGTTGGAAATATCTATCTAAAATGAGACCTTGGTGCATTCAAATGTGTCCTTTTTAATATTGTGAGGCTACTCAGACATATGAATGCATATGCTAGCTTTTCCAAGAGACTAATTAGCCCATCTACAGCTGTTGAAACTTTTAAACCAACAATATAAAGGCAGAATTCCAGCAGATACGAGGCAAAATCGGTTCAGGAATATGGGCATTTCTCTTGGGTGTGTTGGTAAATTTCTGAGAAAAGACTCCTTTATAACGAGATTTTACGACTTCTAGCTAAACTTTCATTCTGCTGATGGTGAAAACAAGAAGAGTGAAACATTTCTATCTCCACAAAACCTGGTGAACACGACACCATTTCTATGCAGCGAAAGTAACTTGATGAAAATATGGCCTTATAATGGGTTTCTTCATTCAGATTTTTGAAAAAAGAAAGGAAAGTAGGAATATACAATACACTCTTGCTAGGCAACTGGGAAATATGGACACACAAGCTAGCTAGCCCCTGCTGAAAAAAATCCCCAAAAAAACAATAGACAAACAATAGAAACCCTCATAGAATTTGTAATGGTTTTAATGTTCTAATGGGAATTGTATTGGTTTTAATGGAAACTATAATGGTCCCTGTGGGTCTCTACTGGTAATTTGTTGCCTTATATTGGTGTAATGTTATGTCTAGTGGATACCATTAAGGACCAATAATGGTAATGGTTTAAATGGTTAGCTCATGGTTTGTATTGGTATTTGTAGTGGAAACCATTTGAATTTCTGTGATGGTTTTTATTGGGTTTTTTTTGTTTTCTTCAGAGGCCATTGACTGCGGCTAATTAGCTAGCAGGTAGCTGTTAAGTCTTACATGCAGATATCGTAAAGACAGAATGAAAGTGGAAATTACATCAAATTGTCAGGAATGTTAACGTTTCCAACAGACTGGTTGGCAATAAACGATGCAGTTCGACTAAAATGACCCAGTTACACAGTTTTGACTGAAAGCTGACCATCAATGTTTTGCTCTTTTAGAAAATTTCAGCTTCCGAAGTACGATCGAATACAAACTGAGTCAGTTATATAGACTCTCATAAACACTTATGACTCGTGAACGCAAGAAGTTGTATTGTATCGAGTCCTGTAAAGATAATGTCATGATCTCCGTTGATCCGATTCTCCGTTTAAGTGGTTAGAAGTCGTAAGAACTGTGTAAAAACATTATGCAAGTGGAAAATATGGACTCAGTTTCCTGTTGTTGAACAATTTAGCTATCTAGGAAATAGCCGACAATGTTTTTAAGCAAATGATGCAAAGCTACAGAAACAAAAGTGTTGGGAATATCAACACAACCCTGAGATTTGTCGCTAAATTACGAAGAAAAGATTCCATATGACTAAGATTACACTCGGCATTGACTGCAATTCAAACTCATAAACCGTAGTCTCTAAATCGTGAGCAGAAGATTTTGACTGTGGATACCACAAGGGCAGGAGACCCGTGTTGAATCTTCTGGTATATTAGGAACCAAAACGTTCTGCTAACCTAGATTTATTAGCAAGACCGCTCTTAAGTTGTGTGTGTGTGTGTGGGCTCACTAAACAAAACAGGCTCAAATATTCACTCCCAGGATATTAAGCCTGGGGTTTTTTTTTTTTGTTTAACAACAACGACGACAGAGACTGCAAATTACTGTGAAACTCTTAATTAGTGCACCAACTAGACTTAAAAGAACACAGTAAAAAAAGTTAATTTAACACCATTAGAGTTATATAATCCTGCGCTGATGATTGATGTGGCTATTTAAAAAGCTACATTCAGAGCAGCTTTTGTGTGATCGTTTCTAAAGAGAGGGTGCATCTGGGAAAACACAAAAGAGTGTGTGTGAGCGTATTTGAGACAAACTGCGCTCATTGTTCCCATTCCTGCAGCGCATTTGTGTTTCTTTGGAAGAAGAGCAGCATCAAGGGTTTACAGACACATGCAAATGTTCCAGGCTCTAGGAGCCAGTGACCAAATGGGCGCACACCGGGTACGTCAGCTGTTCTAAATCCCCAGCTGTAGAGATGCAATGACAAAGCGCTTCCTCTCTCCACCCGCAAGCATGATGGGAATCCCAAGTGTTCTTCTCCCGGCCATGCTCGAGAGCACTCAGGAGTTCCAGGTGAGATCTCTTTCCGTCTCGTCTCGTGTGTTGTCGGTATCTGTCACTCTCCAGATGCCCGTCCCTCCCCAGGCTCCGTCGGGTCCGTAGAATTGTTTTCACGCCAGTTTTGTCCCCTTACATCTCAGTTCATGGAAAGGCCTAATGACACTGTACTGACAGGTGTCCCTGACTATTTCGGGTCCAATCCAGGACCATAAAATCATCTGACTCCACTGGGGCTGTGGTATTAGTCACGCTCGGGTGAGGAACGTGTGTGTGAGCGTATGAACGTTATGTCCGTATTCAGTGGTGTAGAAAAGACAGTGAGAGGGTGAAAGCATGTAGAGAGGAGAACAGGTGGATGAAGAAGGCACGTGTGTGTGTGTGTGTGTGTGTGTGTGTGTGTGTGTGGTAAAGACAACAGCCATCTCATTCTGTCCCTGCTTATAGATTATCAATAACCTGAGCCAGTAAGTCTATGCATTAATCACAACCGCACCGTTCTGTTCATCACTCCCAGGCACACAGGAGCACAAGACGAAAACATTTAAGTGCTTCTTGGAGCTGTACAAATCACCAAATGCTTCGTTTAACAATACACAAAATGATACAATACTTTTTGTTTTCCACAGTCTTTGCTAGCCTCCAAAAAATAAAAACAAATAAAATGCGACCCTGGCTGCTGGTGTGACTCTCAAGTCAAGGGGGCGTGTCTGAAGTCACGCAACTCTCTGTAGCTCGAACATGTTTTTGAATCCTGCGTTCTCCTCTACACCGAGTCTCGTTTCTGCAGTTCTGAACGATTCAGCCAGGAAACGCTGTCTTAAAGCATCATGGTTTCATCTACATCATATCAACATACATATTTAATAACAGTATTAGCTCTGACTAGTGTAGTAGTATCTCATGGAAAACAGTGTGCTTAGGAAAAGCATGATTTTTGGGGGGGTTTTTTTTGGAACGACAGTAACCTCTCCTGATTGGAGAAACGGAGGAAGTGATGTTTGGTATGGTATGGTAAATGGTAATCACTTATATAGCGCTTTTTTTTTTTTTTTTTTAAACCTTAGCGGTTCTACAAATCGCTTTACACTGGTTCTCATTCACCCATTCACACACACACTCACACACCAACGGTAGCAGAGCTGCCATGCAAGGCGCTAACTTGCCATTGGGAGCAACTTGTGGTTCAGTGTCTTGCCCAAGGACACTTCAGCATGTGGAGTCATGTGGGCCGGGAATCAAACCTCCAACCCTACGATTAGTGGACAAGCCGCCTGAGCCACCTGAGCCACAGCCGCCCCACGATGTTTATTACAGCTCAAGTAATATAGGCAGTATTTTATGGGTTAATTATGCCATGTGTTGAACGTATTGTTTGATACACAAACATCGAATCAAGAGTCTTGTATGATTAGATTTACAGTTGTCACTGTTAACGGTATTTATTTTCATAACATTTCGATTAAAGAGATGGCTGTTTCTGTCACCCAGCTACTTTATCAGCTCTATTATTATTTTTTATTCATAATGTATTGATTGTAGTAATGCTTGATGTAATCCATGAGAGCTTTCACGTCGTCTGATTAGATGGTGCAAATTTTAAAGTGAAAAGGTAGGACGTTTTACCTAGCAGTCCAGAACCTGGTGGCCGCCATCTTGTTTTCCACGCTATGTCTCACGAGAGAATATTCACTGCGTCGTGGCACGTCCTGCAATGAGTTTGCTAATTAACTAGCTGCATGTGAGGTTGTTGAACTGTTAGATTTATACCACTTCATCATTAATCCACTTCTAAAATCAGGGGTGGTACAACTACTCCAAAAGTGGTGGGACAAAATGTTATGCTTTTAATGATGTGCAATAAAATTGAGCTATTAGTGATATTTATACTAGATATCATGTCCTGTAACAAATACTACAACTAGAACATGCATCAAGCAAATATTCTTTAAATTAATTTGAAGCTTAATTTTGCTGGTGCTTAAATTGACGCGACATGCATGCCTGTCTGTTCCCTGGGAACTCAGATCCTGGGATGCTGGTCTGTCATCATCTTACTGTCTGAGAGAAGAGGAACATCTGTCATTTGTCTATAAAAACATACAGACTATCGAGGTATTTTGCTTTTCGCGCTATATGGAGCCTGGGTCTGATTATATAGTACAATAACGGAGAACAACACTTCACACACTTCATTTTGGATTTGCTCCCCAGGCAGCTAATAACTGCAAAAAAAATTAGTTCAACACATGATTATTACATGCCAGTGAGCGCCAAAGCTCTACAAAGTATGTGAAAACATTATGGCTCTGTTTAAAAAAAACACAAAACAAAAGCACCGACTTGTTAGATAAAATTATCATTCCTTTTAAGGCCGCAGGTTGTGGGGTTTTTTTTTTTCTCTTCTGCTTTACTTTTGTGCTCTTGTGACTTTTGTTCTTCGCAGTATTTTTGATTGGTTTTATAAAGTGACCTTGAGCTGAGGAACTTATTACTATTATTATTCTGTACATCGGCTGCCTCTTCTCCTGATAACGGTAGGTACACCACATTCTCCCATATCAGGAGTAGGCTTCAATTTTTCTTTTTTTTCAGGGAAAGGGTGAAGGGTAAAGCACCATACAATTAAAATTCAGTAGCAAATATTTAATAAAAGGTTGTTTTTGATCATTTTATACTAAGAGTATGCCTGCAATTCAGTATGCAAATCACTTACTGTAAACATTTGTTGTTTATGAACATACTGTTCTGCTTTATAAGCTTATTATTATTATTATTATTATTATTATTATTATTGTTCATTCTGAGACCCAAAAATTTTAAGTGCTGCTCGTCCCAGAGCTTTCAAGCTACATGCACCAAACACAAAACTTGAGTCTGTTCTGACACGAGTTTCTATGACTTTTCTAAGTGATCAGAGTTACAGAATTCCCGTTATGGAAGCTCCAAGTGGCCAAAATTCCCACTGACTTACATTCAATTTTTCTGACTGTTATAACTCCGTGAGCTTTCAAGCTACTTCCACCAAACTCGGCACCGTCCTTCGGGCTGTTCATGCTCTATTTTGTGTACCTGATCGGACTCCCAGTTTTCCTGTAGCGGGCGATTAAATGTCCCAAAAACTCCCATTCACTTACATTGACGGAATGAGCCTGGCTGGACATTAGCTTCAGATTTCCCACTGATAAATATTTTAAAGTTTCAGACCGGCTTTGTCAAGCCAGCATCAAAGTTTGTCGTGACGAACTTTAAATATCTAGTCATCATTTGTAACTCTGACAGACTTTCACTTCATAGTAAATTATACACCAACTTTATACAGTCATCTCAAATCTGATGCAAATCTGTAGAATCTTGTAGTTTCTTTGTTCAAGTAAAAGAGTTAGAACCATGCTAGATCACTAATGATAAAAGCTACACTTTGTTAAACTGTCAGCAAAGTTAGCCAACTAGCTAAAAAAAATTAAATCAGAAGTAGGAAAACATAACAAAAACTTGAATGGGACAAACAGGAATCAGTGAGTGATGATCGGTGGGTGACATCACATTCAAGAGATTGAAAGCAGAATCATTCGAAACAGCATCGAATAAAAATTAAATCACTATCAAATAAAAACCTACAAATAGAATGTCGATACCTGCTGCTCAGGGATGTTGGTGGAGAAAATTTCAATATTTCTTCATCACTATCACTATGATTTATGGGTGATTTAATGAATACAGTAGCCTAAGTAGTGTATGTTAAATGAGAAGCTAGCATTGCTATGTATCACTAACAGAATGCTTTTAGCTAGGCTGCAGCATTAATCTTTCCCTTGTTTTGTTTTGGGGTTTTTTTTCAATCCAGAGGAAGATTATAGCTAGCTGTAGCTACCTGGATGACATTGTTGTGTGTCGTCACAGATACTCAGTGTTAAATAACTGACAGAGCGACACATCATGAATAACTGTTAAGAAAATAAATGGAGCTATCGTAGCCAGCTACAGTAATGCTACATGAATTAGCTTGATAACTGTGTGCTATTTCCCACTCGTCTTCTCTATGTGAGAACTACAATAAACATTAAGAAAACCATGTTTACTATAGTTGAATTTAAAATGACGTATTTTTAATAGAGTTAACAAGAAACTGCAATCTACATTTAAAAAAAAGAAAAAAAAAGGGAAAACAGACTTGACTTGGCAGGGAAAATGGAAAAGTCATTGCCTTCCCCAAATACACACATCGTCATTACATCATACATTGTCCTTTTAAGCCCAAAAAGTTTTGGGTTTTTTTTTTTTTTTTTACTCCAAACCCTGTTCTCTGGAGATGTCCACTCAGGACATGCTGTGTCACGCTTTTTTTGAGGCAGGAAGTTTAGCGCTAGAGGAGCGTGGAGCAGTGAAACAGGCCGGGCATGACCGAGACTGACAGCTTGATTTATTGCTCAGCTATAAGTAGCCGTAACACCGGCTGCCGTGAGCTGGGCGGAGTTCTCGCAGAAACCCACCGCTGGCTCCTTGTGCCACTGACAGCACACACACACACACATACCCCTCACCCTCACCCCCCTGACAAAACGCTCTGTCAGGAGTGTGTGTGTGTGTCAGGGAGAGAGCGCTGAGGGGGTGAGTGGCAGCCCTCTGCCAGCATGCCAGATCTGCATGTTTGCCTGGCCTCATGCCAGTCGGTAATAAATTAAAGCAGTGCTGGCCCCGAGGGGGACGGAGGCAGGGGAGGAATCTTGATGCTGTCCTGTGCTGGATATGAAAGTACAAGAGTATGAGATCTAGGCTCTGTTTAGTTTGTGAAGCTCAAATTTAGCTTTTAATGAGGAATCACGACTGGTAGATTGGAATGAATGTGGTCACGATCCGATTAAGATTAAGCTTAAGAAACACAAAGTTCACATGGATAATGTTCTTTTTGTGTCACCGTTTTCATTGGTAGAAAGATTATTATTTATCCACTGCTGTATATGAAAGAAAGAGAGAACAGGATTAGATCTGGGTTCTTTTCAGTTGAGTCATGACTAGCGGAAAAGATTCGACTCATCATTCAGATACGTTTCTTTTCACATGAGTCCTAATCTACGAGACTGTAACGTATCATGCCGTATTCTGGCTAATGGCAGATCCTTCATTTTCGGCTCAGGTTATTTATCCAGTGCAGTTCGAAGCTCGTACGACCCAAGCTGTAACGGTCCTCTCATTGGCCTCTGGTTGTCATGGGGATGTGTGTTGGCGATGGATGGACTGGTGTTGTACTTTGTGAGCAGGTGCTTGTGCTTTATTTTTTTTATATTTTTTTTTTCTCCTCTCCACTTCTCACTTGAAAAATCTCTGATTATGGAATTAGGCTGTAGCCATTTCTATCTAATCACTATAACAGCTATCTTTCAGATTCTCTATAATCACCCTCATCTCCACTTCCACAGAAGGGGGGGAAAAAAGAGATCTGTTTAAGAAAAGCAGGGAGGAAAAGTGGTGGTGGCTGGCTTTGATCTGGGAGAAAAAGCCCTGCAGGGAGAAAAGGTCTGGGCTGGTGCCAGAACCCCTCTTGGCTGACTGTCTCTTCTCCTGGTTGGCAGCTTGAAGGCTTTGGTGATTAATTCTGCTGGGGGGGATAAAAGCTGCTCCAGCCAGCGGCCCTCCTCCTCCTCCTCCTCCTCCAAGCTCGTCGCTGCTTGCCCTCCAAACTGGCCAGCTGCCGGCCCGTCTGCAGGATCCACCGCGGCAGGTGATGAAAGAGAAAAGGGAAAAGTGAGAGAGGAAGGCATCTAGTTTTAATGATTGGACAAAACAGGAGGCACTGAGGTCCACATCGATCGACTTCTCTCTCTAAGTGGGCGCTTTTTATTTTCCAAGCACCTCCTGCATTGTTTTATTAGGTGGCATCTTCTCTTTATTTTCATGCCATGTTAATCCCCTGAGACTCAGCCGCACCTTGTTTTGAACAGAATTAAGCTTCCAGCTGTCAGGAACAGCGCTGAAAGAAAAAGAGAGATGAGATCTTGGAGGGAAAAAAAAAGTACTTTAGGCATTAAATAGACCACAGCAACCACATCTGGAACATCCATGGAGCTTTTCCTTCTAAACTTGATATCAGGCTGTCGGACGCCACGCCTGAACTGGTCAGACCGGTTACTACCACTTTATATCACTGTAGGGCAGCTAATTTTTCGGGTGGAGCTAGGACCGATACTCTCTGCGTTTGATATGTTGAAGCGTGAGACTCCACCCTCAGGGCAGGGCTACAGACAGGCCCAAACAGCTGGAGCTTCAGGTGGCTGCATCAGCTGTTTCTCATACAGTAACATACAGGAAGGAGTGTAAATTACTTTACGGGTGCGTCTGGTTCTTTTAACGTTCTTAAGCAATCTAATTTCTTAATCTTAATCTAAAACCGTTGCTCCCGATAATACAGAATAAACTTTTTAGTTATACAGCAACTTTTTATACCTTTAAATGCAGCGCATAAAGGAAAAATATTCAAATTAATGGGAAGAAGCTGAAAATAGAGACAATAAAGAGAATTGTTACAAATGAACTAATAATTAAAATAAATTAGTAATAAATGAATTGGGTAAATCAGGTTTGAATTGTAGCTCAGAAGGTTTTGTTTCATAATTGAATATTTAATATAAATCCAAATACAAAACAAACAAATCACTCAAAAGTAATTGTTTTCTCTCTCTCTCTCTCTCTCTCTCTCTCTCTCTCTCTCTCTCTTTCTTTCTTTTATTGAATTAATTTAATTAATGTTATTTTGTTCCCTCCACAATGCACAACTGTCCCACAGGAAAAACAAAAACAAAACACAAACACGTTTAAAATTAAATCCATCACCCTTAAGGGATTTTTAGTTTATCCCAGAAACAGTTCTAAATAGAACCCTTTTGCAAAGCTAGAACCGTTATACATGCGAAGATGGAAAACCATCCCTTAAGAAATTATTGTATATAAATCTGTTCAAACAATGTTCAGGCATCTCCAAATCGGCAGGTCTCGTGGGGTGTTCTCAGTATGCAGTGGTTAGTTCCTACCAAAAAAGTAGTCCAAAGGAAGGACAATGTCCTTACCTGGGGAAAAGAAGGCACCAGGATGGTCTGCTGTAATGTTCACCAGTAATGTTCTACTGGGAAACCTTGGGTCTTGGCATTCATGTAGACGTTACTTTGACGCGTACCACCTACCTAAACATTGTTGCAGACCAAGTACACGCTCTAATGTCAGTGGCTTCTTTCAGCAGGATAATGCGTCATGTCACACTGCATACATTGTTCAGGAACGGTTTGAGGAACAAAACCATGAGATCTCAAGGTGTTGACTTGGCCTACAAATTCCCCAGATCTCAATGCAATCCAGCATCTGTGGAATGTTCTGGATAAACAAGTCCGATCCATGCAGGCCCACCTCACAACTTACAGGACTTAAAGGATCTCCTGCTAACATCTTGGTGCCAGAAACCACAGCACACCTTCAGAGATCTTATGGAGTCCATGCCTCGACGGGTCAGAGCTGTTTTTGCAGCACAAGGAGGACGTACACAATATTAGTCAGGTGGATTTAACGTTATGGCAGATCGGTGTATATAATAACATCAGCAGCATCGCTACACGACTGAGTTCATATTACATAAACCACAGAAGAAATCTGTGTCGCTTTCTAAAACAAAGAAATACAAACTTTTATCACAAAGTCAAGTTTTAGGTTTGGTTTCATTTACAGACGGCATGTTTACTTGTTGTTGATATTTAGCGCAAAATTCCCTTACAGAGAACAAAAATCCACATGTGAAGTTTTTCTGTGTTTCTTGCACCATTCAGGATTCGCATAAGATTCGCATAAAGATCTCCCATCCGCTATCTGCTCCGTGCAAAGGGTATAACATAATAGCCTTCTTAAACCCTACTTACTGCACTATATGCCTTATTACTTACATGTACATCTAATGTTAAAAAAGAAATACTTTAAAAATAAAGTGTGCCATATACAGTATGATGTTTAGGAAATGTGTTCAGTGGGCTGAGAGTAGAACATGGGATCTTAAACATTTGGTGTTAAAATAGGCTGATTATTTAAAAATCTGATTATTTTTAAGCAATTAAATTCATTCTGACGACACTAACATACACACACACACATGCACACGCACACGCACAGGCACACACACTCGGTGGAATTAGTTACAGATTTTGGCTGTAGGGTTTGAGCCGTAGCCCGTTGCTGAACTCCCCATGTGGAGAGTGCTCTGATCCCTGATCCTGCTACCTGGCATCTGCCCTAGTGTGTGTGTGTCTGTGTGTATGTGTGTGTCTGTGTGTGTGTGTGTGTGTGTGTGTGGCAACAATAGACCCAACCGTTTTTAACGTAGCTCCCCAGCGGACCCATATGTTTGAATGTTGATACAGCAGTTGACAGATGAAACAAAGGTCTTTGGCTTGCCTTTGAAATGCCCTGATTTGGATGTGTGATGGTCAAAATATTACCCACAGTTCCTGTAACACATCTGTGGAGAGTGTGTGTGTGTGTGTGTGTGTGTGTGTGTATGAAGAGACGGTCTTGTGACATTGCACGTTTATCCGTTCTTTAAGGTTGGTCGACTGGGAAGGTGACACTATGAGGAGACACGGTGACTGTGTGGGTCCCTCATGGCTCAGTGAACCAGTAGAGTGTGTGTGTGTGTGTGTGTGTGTGTGTGTGTGTGTGTGTGTGTGTGTGTGTGTGTACACTAATAAGCCGAAAAAGGTTTTCAAAACAGCCAAAAAAAAAAGGTCAGAGGAAGTGTTCTTTTATTGTGATTTTTTTTTTAAATTGTTTTTGATCATAACACTGATGTTAGAATTGTACTGTGGAACAATATTTTGTACTTTATTTTCTCCTTATTTGATATGTATTGTTGTGTAAGTGCAAATTCTACCACAGTTCTCAACCGCAAGTCTCCTATCATTCCAACAGTACAGGTTTGGATGGCATGCATTTCTGACGTGGATGAATGAGAACTTTCTTCTATGTAACACAGACAAAACAGACATAGCGCTTCAGTGGTGCTTAAAAGTTTAGAATTTTCTATATTTCTGTAATAAATATGACCTACAACAACATCAGATTTTCACACAAGTCTTACAAGTAGATA
>JANDJT010000092.1:20526896-20569308 GCA_024331685.1 Stegophilus panzeri | reverse complement strand
ATATAATATTTATAGGATATAGTGAGTGGTTTACCTCATATCATCCATTTAAAGTTGGTAGAGTGTCTTTTTTTAAACTAGTGGTGATTAAACATAGCCAGTTGCAATGTCAGTTAAACTTCTTCCTCTTTGTGTGTAAGCAGCTGGGTCTTTTGGTAATGTTGAGTGATGAAAAGTCCCAGACTCTGTAGCGAAATGTAGAATCGTTACTTGTAAGACAGTTTATTAGCTCCAGATATCTTTCATTGAATGACGCTGGTTATCATAGCTTACCTGTTTAGTTTTTGAAGGCCAATCAACAGATCTGGTCATTTCTGAAGTATCTCTGAAGTGATGGTATGGTATCTCTTGGCAAACCCACCCCCATTTAAATCGAGCTCTGCTCATATCATATGTAAATAGTGTCTTACTTTAAAGCTCTGTTATTGCTTTTGCTCGCGTTATTTAAAGTGACTCAGTTGACAGTTTCATTCATCACGTGAGATTTGTTCTTTGTAACCACAAACACGGTTCAGTGTGACTGACTGGAATTACTGAAGCCTGCAAATTCCACAGAACCATATTTCTAGTGCCATAAAGCCTGAGGAAAAAAAAAAAATCTTTTTGATCTTGCGCTAAGCAACTTGCTCAAAGAAACTAAAAAGTGAGTTGTGGAAGAAGAAGAAGAAGAAGAAGAAGAAGAAGAAGAAAAAAGTGTGACTGTGCCTGTATGTGAGTGTGCGTTAGTGAGCGGCAGTTTTATTTTTGGTTCCGTAGCTGTCAGAGAACATCTCCTTTAGAGTGTGCTGATTGTGGAGAAGAAAAGCCTCACGGTCGGTCCGCCGTGCTGTGCCTGTGAGACAGGCTGCTACGGTTCGAGCACGCCGCAGCTGTGCAGTCCTCATCAGAACAATAATGAAAAGCTGAATAATTGATACATTCTTGCAGAAATGCATTGTTTGCATTTGAATTAAACATTACAGGCAGACGCTCGGAGATTTGGGAGAGGAAAAGCTGCGCAACTTTCACTAAATGAAATAATGTGTGTTTGAAAGAGGGGGGGTGGGGGTAGAGGTAGAGAGAGGTTATATGTTTAGGTAACCCACCATCTTGTAGATACTGTAGGTCACTGTCCCTCAAGCTCCCATCGGTTTCTGTTTACCACTCTCTCATTTTCGTCCCATCTGCTCCTTTCTGTCTGTCTGAGCACATTTCTACCGTTTACAACACGATATCAGTAACGATATCACAAATCTGCATTTTGTTACTTTCATTGACTCGTTTTTGTCATTAAAACAGTCCGCTGATGAGTAGCCTTGGGATCTGTGATTATTTCATTTTGTTAAGAGTGGTGGAAATCATCACTTGAGCACCTTTGTCTGTAAATAATGTCAAATTGGACTTCTGTCCGTGGAAAGTTCATGAATAGAAAGCTGTATGATCGATGTAAATTGTTCTTTTGTTTAAAGATCATCTTTTTTTTCATTTAGTACTGCCCTTCATAAGCTACATACATACAGCTTATACATATACATACATACACCCACAACTCTCACAAAACATAAACACATCATGTCGTGGATCGTCCAGGTAACGACACACGGGATTAATAATCGAGGGTGTGTAAACTTTTGAACTGGTTCATTTGTGTAAATTCAGTTATTCTTGTGTCTTGTGGATTATATCTAAATATCTGTTATGTGAAGCAGCTTATTCAGGGCAGAACTAAATAAACAACTAAACGCAATTCTTATGATCTTTCTTTAATTTGTAACATTTTGAAGATTCTGCAAGGCGTACGTAAACTTATGACCTCAACTGTATGTTGAAACAGCTCGTTTCCGAGACTGAGAAGATTAAAAATTAAGTACGACTTTAAGACTCCAATGCTATCCTTGTTAGTGTTTACGGTTAACACAAGCTCCACATTGGAAATGATGTCATCACCCCACCTTTCACAGAACTCCACCTAACTTGAATCGTACTGTTGGGGAACGTCAAGGGAAATGGACACGAGTACTTGAACCAATGTATGGAAATGGAAAATTTTGGTATAGATATAAGTGCCGGTTCAGTTCAGATATATTAAAGCTATGAAGGTATTCCTGTGAGTCATAATCAGGGATTTGTTTGGGTGTGTGTGTGTGTGTGTTTACAGTTATTAGGCTATCTGACTGGTCACTGGATATGAGTGGATTTAATGGAAATCTCAACAAAAAAAAAAAAGTTAGCTTGAACGTAATGACAGTGTTTTTTTTTTTTGTTGTTTTTTTTAAACTGTTTTGTTAGTTAGACGTTCAGGAATAAAAAACTTCATGGCTCCGATAAATCACCAAAAATATTACTGTACACATTTAAACGCTGAAATAATGAGCCTAATATTTGAGTAGTTAAAAAAAAATCAATATTTTTGTTCATAGTTCAAAAGTTTTAGAAAATACTCTCATTGCCCACGTCCTGTGTGTGTGTGTGTGTGTGTGTGAGAAAGAGAGAGAGAGATGCTTAAGAAGCTGATGTGTTAGGATCCAGAATAATCAATCTGGAGGGACAGTGAGGCAATGCAGCGGGTTTTAATCAGTCTTCCAGGCTGACCTTTCATCACTCGTCCTCCCTCGCTCCCTCTCTCTCTCTCCATACAGCTTCGACAAGTTTGTATGTACAGTCACGTCTCGGTACTTGTCCTTCTCTCTCTCTCTCTCTCTCTCTCTCTCTCTCCTTTCCATGATCCTTTTGCATCTTTCTTTTTCTCCCTGTGTGTGCATGTATGTTTGTATTTGTGTATCTGAACTCAGTTGAGAGTCGTCGTGGTCCTGTGCCCGCGTCCCCCTGTGTGCTTTTCTGTTGTGGCTCTGTAGGCTTTGATGTGTGTTAAAGCCCCCCGCTGTCGTGGTTCTGCATTGTTTCTGAGGGTGACATTCAGTCTGCGGTCTCTGGATAAAGAAAAAGAGCGAGAGGATAGGATAGGATAGAGGAGGAGAGGAGAAGAGAGCAAGAAAATGGGTTTAAGATGAAAGCAGTGTAAATTGTGAAGCTGATTTGAAATTTGGTTTAATCTTTTGTCAAAAGTACATACGAGCATGAGTCGCGTTTTAGTCACTGTTCGCTTGAGCAAGGTTTAGAATGCTAAATATTAGTCTATTTTTTCAAAGAACAAACGCGTTAAGGTCCCGCTTTCTCTGTACAAGTGCACATTCGCGTCGTTATCTTTCCAAACTCTTTCTTTCTTCCCCGATAAGTCTTAGGTATGTGCTGATTCATTCATTCCTCTTCTAGCATGTCAATTTGAGAACATTGGCTATTTTTATTCGTTAAAGAATGACACGTCATACTCTTTATCCATTTATAGGTACGTTTAACATTGTGGATCGTCCATAAAACAAGCTTAGTTCCTGTTATCACTTACGTTATAGCAGTGAGAAACAGTCTTTCCCAAACTAGCCTCTCTTTTTCTTTCTCGGAAAGTTTACTTATTAAAAAATCGCAAAGAGTGAATTCATCGGTTTAGTGCCGAAGACTTTCCAGTGTTGGGAAAATGTAAAGTTACAGCATTACTTTTGCTGTACTGACACTGGAGACTCCTTCCAAAATGATAAATCGCCTTATAGGAAACTTCACCATTTTAACAATTCTACATTTTTAATTTGTTAAATCACATGTTTTTTAATCCATTTCTAATTATTTAGTCTTGGATTATGTGGCGCACCCGTCATATAAGTGTCTGCGAATGAGCTGTTACTATACTGTAGTAGCAATAATATATTCGAATGGGCACGGCTGTCGTTATCTATGGGACGAAAAGTACCAGGTACTCCGGTTTCCTACCCAAAGTCCAAAGACATGCGTTGTAGGCTGATTGACATTTCCAAATTGTCTGTAGTGTGTGAATGTGTGTGTGATTGTGCCCTGAGATGGGTTGGCACCCTGGGATCGGCTCCAGGCTCCTACACGACCCTGTGTAGGTTAAGCGGTACAGAATATGGATGGATGTTAGGAGTCATTGCGTTAGAAAGAATTCAATTCCCGTCACCACCCTGAGTGTGGGAGGAGCTTGCGTATTCTCCGCGCTTCAGGGGTTTCATTCGGGTACTCCGGTTTCCTCCCCCAGCCTACAAAGACATGCGTTGTAGTCTGATTGGCATCTCAAAAAAAAAAGTCCGTAATGTGTGAGTGTGTTTGTGATTGTGCCCTGCGACTGATTAGCAACCCATCCAGGGTGTCCCCCACCTTGTGCCCCGAATTCCCTGGGATAGGCTCCAGGCTCTTCCGTGACCCTGTGTAGGATGAGCAGTACAGAATATGGATGGATGTTAGCAGGGACCGGGTTATAAAGAATGCTAATACAAGGAAATGACAGATTTTGGTGAAATTTAGATTCGAAATGAATGGGACTCGGGCTCAGATGGTCTACATAAAGAGAAAAAAGCGAGCCTCCCTTCTCTCTTACATTCCAGGAAGCTGATTCGACTTGGCGTCAATCGTCTACCTAATCCATGCTCCAGTAGTTACAGCTTTAAACTTTTTATCCACTGACGTGATGCAAGCCAAATGTTTGTTCCCTTTATTTAATGACCTAAATTTCTTTCGAGACTGAATGCATGGAGATGAGGGAAAATTTCTATTATAAATCATTATATTTCATTGTAGATTTCAAAAACAAGGGTGAATTTTTAGGCTTGGTGTTCTCCTCGCCTTTCAAACAAAATGAACACTGGACCGAAGCGAGGGCTAGATGAGAATAGAGGGTAGAGGAGATGAGACGAGTCGAGAGGAGCTGGATGATGGCTCCAGGGCTGTGCAGTAAGACTGATGGGTGTCCAGCGGCCTGTCGGCATTGCCAGGACAAGAGTGGGCACCGAGCCCAGTCTGATGGGCTCCTCTGTGGGCTGCACAGCGAGAGAGAGAGAGCATGCCCCCTCCTCCTGCTTTCTACTGAGAGCTGAGAGAGAAAAGGCGGGGGAGAAAGGGAGAGAGATGGAGGAAACAGCCTCACTATGATGTTGACCTATATCTCCAGCTGAGACACACATGCTCAGAGCATCACATTAGCTACACATGATGCTTGATTTGCAAAACTCATCAGCGTGTGCAGTCCTGTGTCGTGTTACCGAAATTGTAAAATTGCTAAATAAGTAGCAAATTTACCACGCGCTGATGTTTTTGTTTCTTGCTGCATCGGGCTGTAACATGCTGTTAGTGTGCCAGCGGGAAAGTTAAAGGATTAGAGAGTGCTAATAATGTTTCACACTCAAAATCCGGGACATAACTGGCATACCTTAACCGGTAATGCTCGGGATTTGTGTCAAACAGTATTTATCAGGGGTTCAGGAATCCACTTTTACAGGGATGTGACATGTAAGGGTGCTTTCACACTTTCAACTCTACAGAAAATGGGGCTTTTAAACAGCACTGCTGCCTGAATTATTATTTTTTTTCTTCCAAAGTTCATTCCAAAAGTGTTTTAAGAAAACAAGTGGTAGTTTTTGTTTGTTTGTTTGTTTGTTTGTTTTTGACCAACCAGATTGCAAGTTATGGCGCAAGCAAGAAAACCAAACATGGAGGACAAAATGCCAGTCAGCTAATATAAGGAAAATTACGACAAAAACATTTCACTGGCAATATTCCAACATTTAATATTTTATATAACTAAAAATAAAAACGTCATTCCACTGATTTTCTGTCTCTAAAGCTACAGCGAAAGCAAGCAACCTTCTCATCACCACCTTTCTTTATTTCATCTGCATTACCGATGCTAATAAATCTAATCTAGAGATTAAGCTATGCTAGTAGGTTAGCTGATAGTAGTTAGAATGGGTAAGAGCGTTGTCATGGTTACAGTGTGCACAGCACATGGCCACGTCAGTCTTCCTGGGATTTTGATTCTGGCTTGCGTTCACAAATACATACTTCTTGATTAATTACAGTTTAATTACATGTGTGAAAAGGGCTCAGGAACACCGACAGTGTCCACATACTATTAATGGGGGGGTGGGGGGGGACAACAATGCGACATAAATAAGGAATAAAACACGATGGGGCACGCCATGATAGGAAAATAATGCAGGGATAGTGTGATGAGACCTGACAGTTTATTATTGACCTATTTTTAATGAAAGGTACATCATGGTTTTTTTTTTTTATCCATTTATAGTTACATTTGATGTTGTGGAACGTCCTCAAAACTTGTGTTATCACTTATATATAAGTTATAGTACATATAAACACCAGTTTATGAGACAGAAAATGCAGCTTATCATGTTAGAGACATCGCAAAGCATAAACTCTTCATAAAAAAACAAACAAACAAACGTACTCAATCCGGAGAGACTCCTTCTGTAAATGTTAAATAAACATCTCCATCCAGAAAACTTCACTATATCAGTGATATCGTTGTTAAAAAACATGTTTTAATTTAACATTATTATTATTATTATTATTATGTGGAGCATTAATAATAATTCTGTGAGTTGAATTTCTGCCAGATTTAGAAAATGAATCAGCACGTTCTGACCAATCAGAAATGAGAATTGTGCTCTGGTATGAATATTGTGTAATAACATGTTCGCCCACTCTTTGGCTTTTTTTTACTGCCTGGAGGGTTTCGGCCGCTCTAACTTGTAATGTATTCAGAGATGAAGAAAGTTAATGGTCGGATTGTATATTGTATACAGCCATGCCTGGGATTATAACACCAACTCCAGCAGCGCATCTCCATGCACTGCTGTCATTTAGAGGGTCTTACAAATCACTAACATGTGCCTACTACTCAGGCAACCCACTACCATCACACTGTGTGGCAGATCGAGTGAGCTCAACAACCCAGGCCAGTGTAACACTGTACACAGTCTCTCCGTCGCTCCGCTCCCCTCCACACCAATGACGATGAATGTATTTATTAGAGAATAAAGTAGCTCTAAGCAGCCGCGACGCTTTTACAGTGGCCTCCCCCGCTGCTTCTCGGCACTACAATGTGCCCTATCAGACTTCTTACTGAGAACAAATTGAGAGAGTGGGGGAAGGAAGGAGGGTGAGAGAGAGAGAGAGAGAGAGAGAGCGACAGAGGGAGTGAGGGAGGGAGGGAGTAAGAGCGTCCTGGGTGCGTCGGCAAATGGAGAGAGTGAGTGATGTGCGGCCAGTTTGGCCTACGTCTGGTTTCCTGAGCAGTCGGTGCTGAAAGCCATATGGGCTGGGATGGTGGGAAAGAGAGGAAAAGAGCGAGAGAAAAAGAAAGAAAGAGACGCCACAAGCTCAATACTTCTCTCAAATGAGTCATCCACTGCCAGTTTGAGAATGAGAGAAAGAGAGAGAGAAAGACAGAGGTAAAAGGCAACAGAGGAAGTGAAACAGGATGTGAAGAGGTCACAGGGTAGAGAATGATGGAGAGAATGATGGCATTTTGAGCAGGACGGATGTGTCAGTGGAAGAAAGCAACATTGGGAAGCGAGTTCTGGACATGACGACGAAGAGAGAGAGCGACAGTGAGCCGTGTGTGTGTGTGTGTGTGTGTTTGTGCAGCCCACATGTCTTTGATTTACCAGGCTGCCTTCTATCTGGTTTAGTCACAGGCAGCAGGCAGCCGAGACGCCGTGGTAATGATATACAGCAGGCTGCTTGCTCTGACACCTCAGCACACGGATCTGTCAGAGCTGCCTCACCATTGATCTCCCAGCACCCGCCGCAAAGCATGCTGGGACACACAGCTGGATCGGTTACCACCCCAGATCCACCTCCGCAACCTCCTCTCGGTTTCTGGCCTCTCAGGTACACCCTGGGACACGGACGGTACGACTTTCCCGACTTTCCCCTGCAACGCCTCACAAACATGTGTTCTGAAACGCGCTCCGCATATTTGCCGCTTGACAGAGCGCTTTGCATTTTTATACCGGCGCTGTGGATGAGCGAGGCAGATTGTCTTCATTAAATCAGTCAAACAGATGTTTGATGCACGTCGAGACTTCTGCTTCAGGGAAAGTCTTCTTTGCTTTGAGCACTTCTCTGAGCTCTCTCCTGCACAGACTCTCCTATCACTGTCTGGCCTTCTAGAGTGTGTGTGTATGTGTGTGTGTGTGTGTGTGTGTGTGTGTATGAGAGAGAGATGCTCTATTCCTCAGTCTGAAGCCTCTAAACACACACACACACAGAGCCAGAAGCTCAGAGGCTCACACATAACCTCAGGATTACTTTCCGTGATGTGCAGTATAGAAAATCTAAATCCTACAAATAAACGTAACCCATTATCCCACATGTTCTCGACCCTGGTCCTGGAGAACCCACAAGTCCTATTGATTTTAGTGCTTTCCAAGCTCTAAAACACCCTCTTCAACTCAGGAAGGGCGGTTAAGTCACTGTTTAGGTGTGTCAGAGCAGGAAAAACACTCAAATGTGCCAGACAGGAGGTTCTCCAGGACCAGGGTTGGGAACCAATGGTTTGTCTGATGGAAAAGGGAATAAAACCTCAATCCAAGGATGTCTCTAGTTCCATCTATCAGGATCCACATTAGACATGTTTCCACAACAAGACCTGTTTCAGGAACTCAAGAACTTCAGGCTTGGTTCTACAAGAGGAACTTCAGGAACCTATTTCGCACCTAATTCAGTGTAGGTACTTTATTGCAGACCAGGAACTGCTGCAATGCTGTTGATGATTGTACAACAGGGTGTTTTCATGTAGAACCCTTTTGGAGAACTAAGAACCTCTGTTTTTGTTAAGAGCGTGAGGGGTGAACGTGATTTAACATAAACATAAGAATGCCCAACCTTCTCAATCCACATTTGAGCGATGATTCAAGCTTGTTTTATGTCTTATGCTGCGTGGCTTGCTTTATAAAGCGGAATATTTGCACATCTATTTTGCCTCACAATTGGTGAGTCAGAATCAGTTATGGGAGTGAATATTGACATGCCTCTATTCTATTGACATGCCAGCACTCCTTAAAAACTAGGATCCTTAAGTGTTCTTTGGTTGTCCCTGTAGGACACATTAAAGGTTCTGTACAACCCTACAACAGAGTGTTTCCCTAACCCTTGAATATCCCAATGAACCCTTAAAGAATGCTTGAAGAACTTTTTTTGAAAAGTGTACTAGCAGTGAGGTGGGAATACACACACCAGGAACTTATTCAGGATGGTTCCTCAAAAGGTTCTGGATCAGTGATTAAAAAGAAGTTCAGTGAACAGAAGATTTCTGAGTCTGCAACTTATTTATTTATTTATTTATTTATTTATTTATTTATTTATTTATTTACCAGCGTATCAGCTCATACTGTTGCAAGCCACTGAATCAACGAAGTAAATAGTGTCCTCTTAAAGGAGCAGTTTGACCTTTTTGAGGCGGCTGTGAGGTGAATTGGAATTACAACAAAACCCCTGACAACCCTTCCTCTTCCTCTGAACCAGACCACTTCCTGTGTTTGAACTAAGTATTCTTTGTGGCTTAACTTTTAAAAGAAACCACCAGGACTGAGACGTCCTGATCCAGCTTGGATGGTAGAACTAATTTCTGGACCAGAATTTTTTTTTTTAATAAAGTAGAAATAAAGTATAGTATGTTGAAAATGGTGGTTATTATGAGTCTAGAAGCACTTCTAAAATATAGCTGCAAGCAGCAATGGCGGATTCCTCCTCAAGATGGCAGACCATTTAAAAATTTACATGGTAGAGAGACGTATCCCACAGATACAACATTTCAACGCATTTGGGTCACTGGCAGATTTTAAGTTCATTTTGTAGTTTTCTGTCCTCTTCTCACCTGTTTCTGAGTGAGCATATACACATTTCAGCTTGTCGAGAGGCTTGAATGACCACTCAGGCAAAAAAAGTAAAGTTGACGCTTTTTACTTTGTTCCATAAGTGCGATCAAGTCATTTCTCTTGCCAGTTTTCTCTTACGTTTCTTGTGTAACTGAAACGAAATACAACAACGCTTATTTAACATACATTAGTCAGTGAATAAACTGAATTCAGTTTACAATGCAATCTTTTAAGCTATATGCACTGAAGTGTTCTTTGGCTTGAGCCAAGACAAACAGCGCCACCTAGCGGACGATAAAGATATTGTTAAATATTTTATAACGTTACTATAATTCCTTCTAATGTCATTGTTTTTGGAGATATGAGGTTGCCATCACACATAGTAATATGCTGTCGTGTCTTCTTTGTGTGTGGCACAGATCAAGTCCATAGTTTAATGTTCCATTGATTTATCAGCTGTCAATTCACCAGTATGTAAATAATTCAGCCAGTTGTTATTAGATTCCTTAGTGCTTATGATGCTATAGAAAGACATGTATCCTACACGTATGTACCACAGTTCAAGTCAATCGTTCAAGACCTACGGTTCATGAGGAGAAGATTTTTGTAGTTTTGGACAAATTTTCAATGTACTGGGAAATCTAACATGGCGGACTTTATGGGTCCCGATGGTTTTTTTGTTCCCTATGAGAAATAAGGCATGTATACCAATTTTCAGACATTTTGGACTCATCACGTAGATTTTAGGCGTGGCCTATAGCGCCAGTTATGGGATCATGTGTGCCATTTGTGGTGTGGGAGTTACTCGTGGCCTGTAGTATCAATGTGCCAAATTTCAAAACTTTTTACCATTCAGATCTTGAGTTATTGGGCACTTTAGGGTGATAAGGAGAATAATAATCATAAGAAGAAGAAGAATACTAACAATAACAATCGGTTTCCTCCTAACGGAGGAATCCTAACAATCCAGAGTGCACCTTTAAAATGAAGTCTCAAAGCAGAATCTATTTTCCATTTTATAATATGAGACAAAATGTCTTCCTTTTTTAAAACCAAAATACAAGTATAGACAATATAAAGCCAGAGATAAAACACTATAGGTCTATTATAATAAAAACATAACATGCTAAATATGTGCACGAACTGAATACGTCAAATAGTACAAGCATCATTGGTCATTAAAACAAAACAGACTTTCAAATTGTGTGTGATGTAAACCAGCATAAGGTCACACTGAAACAAACACTTGTGTAATACCGAGAAATCTTAAGAACGCATATTAGAAAACGAACACACACACACACGCACACAGAGATGAAATAGGTGACTGGAAAATGTGAGTGTGTTTCAGTGCCTGTGCATAAATTGTGGTGATCTGCCGCTCGAGAGAATTTGCCAGGTCACCATGTCACACAGTACCACTACTCGAAACAGGAAACCTCAGAGGACCAGGTCAGAGTTGTGCAAGCTCTGCAGTTTACAGTAAAATCTGAAATCAGGTGCCGACCCTTACGTCACTGAAGTCCACTTAACAAAGGTTGATGCATAAATGAATTCAGTGTCTGCGTGTGTTCCAGGCTTTAAAGCTACGCTTGTTAAATAGCTTGTTTTAATTTTCGTCTCGAATATCCTTCAACATATAGTGTTCCCTCTTGTGTGTTCCTGAGACATTGCCTCTGGTTGCGTTGCTATTGCATAAACCCCAGGAGACTATGTTGGATGGACTTTGCATTTTTGGCTGAAGTCAGCCCCCTTGTGGTCACTCAAAGAAACACTGACGTGAAGTTGAATTGAATTTGTAGTCAGTAAGTTACAGTTACATAATAGACCAACAAAACTGCTTACGGCCACAAGAGGGCGTCCTACCTATAACTATAAATTCAACCTACATACTCAGTTTCTACATAGTTTATAGGGTTAATCTACCATATAGGTGCTTCAATTAATGGGAAAGGACTACCACCACCATCACAGGGCCACCAGTAACTAGACATGGTTGTGTGTGTGGTCCTGCTCCGAGTGTATCAGGACCAGCAATAGTGAAGGGGGATTTAAAGACTGTATTACTTAGACTGGATTTACTGGACGCAGATTTGTTTTAAAAAAAAAAAAAAACCTCCTGTACCTGATTCAGCTGTACTAGCATGAATTTGAAGAGGGATGCAAAGGGAAAACCCATCTCCTCCATTACATTTGGATTAACGGCACAGGATTAAAATGATTATTGATGTTTTAATTCCATGCATATTTGAGGTTGGCATGGTGGTGCAGTGGATAGTGTTGCTGCCTTACAGCTCCAGGATCTCTGGTTCAATCCTGAGTGTGGGTTACTCTCTTTGTGGAGTTTCACAGGCTCAAAAACATGCCACGTGAATGTATGTGTGCATGGATGTCCTGTGATGGTATTCCCACCTTGCACCCAGTGTTCCCAGGATAGGCTCCAGGTCCTCCTTACCAGGATAAAGTGCTTACTGAAGAATGAATGAATGCATATTTGAAACTTACTGACCTAGTTGCCTTGGACAACATGTGGACTATAGGTAATTGACTCATTGATTCATAAGTTGTTGGGGTGTTTGTTTGTTTTTTTTAAATACAACCATCTACTTTGAAAATGTTTTTTTACAGATCCCCCACGTGTTACTAAGTATATTTGTATGATAAAATAGTCAAATAATATGGACAAGTTGCATATACGCCGCTCTGAATAGTTGAATCAACTGAATCAAAAGAATCGAATCGGTACAATGAATCGAATCACATGCCCATCATTGTACTGCTGGTAAAAAGGGAGGAGTTGGGAATGGATGGCTCGGGTCTGTGTGTGTGTGTGTGTGTGTGTGTGTGTGTGCGCGCGCGAGGACACATGAAAGGCTTCAGAGAGGCCGCTTTATCATGCACAGACCGCTCGGAAATCGGGTGGCGTCTCTCTCACACAAACCAATTCCGACCGAGTCTATAGTAGTGCACTTAAATGAGTTTGTTTCTGGAGGAGGGGAAGACGTTCTTGAGATAAACCCCTCTTCAGGCTGGCGCTGATTGACGCTATAAAACCGTACTGGACTCGTATTCATCACACCTCTCTCGATACGGTGTGGTGCGCTGATGTTAAGGGTGAACTTCAGTAATACTGCTCACTGGAATCACGTGATGCAGTGCATAACCTCTCATACTAGTTTATTATTATAAAAAAAAAATTTAAATCTCTACAATGTTGTAGACAGGATTTTGTGGCCTGATGTTGAATTAGAGGCCTTGTGCGTATTATGCGTAAAGGTGCCCAGAAAGGAAATTTTCACCCAGCGGTTTTCAATAAAGTCTCAGGAGGCGTGATGGTGTCCCTTTTTCCCTTTTGTGTTGAGAGATTTATAAAGGCAGCAGGGGAGAAACTGACAAAGATGAAATGTATGCACGCCTTTATGCCTTTATTTTAAATTGGGATTCTTGGATTTTTTTTTCTCCCCTTGTTCGTCTTTATTGCGATAAAGTAGAGCAGGCTGAAAAAGGGATTTTACGCATGTGAACTTGGATGGAAATTACTTTTTTCCAAGCCGTTAACTCCTTTATACACTCTCTCTCTCTCTCTCTCTCTCTCTCTCTCTTTCTCTCTCTCACTTCCTCATTCGGTCAAGGCCTTGTGACTTTTTTGTTTTGAAAGAATCCACGGAAAATGAGAAATTAGCATTCCAATGTGGCGACTAACACAAATGTATCAGTGTTAACACCATGAAATCTTTTTTTTTTTTTTTTTTAACTTTAGTCTCTCTTTTTTTTTCTTCAATTCTCATTAATGCTCTAATCCAGGGTTGCCAGATCTGTGCCAACAAACGCAAAAAGAATTCCAAAATATAACACGACTTTTAAAGTCCGCTATACTCTCAGAGAAAAGGGTCCTAGCCTGTATCTTTCTTTTATCACTATGGAGCACTTTTAGTATCTTTTACCTAGTAAGGTGTTTGTATTGTCTAAAAAAAAAAACCCCACAATATCATTAAGGATAACACCCAGCGCCAAGCAAGAATGATTGTTTATGAGAATCTGATTAGCCCTTAAAACGTCTGTGTAATTGTTTAATAATTCATCTTAAGGCATTTTCCCATTGCTAGTCTATAATGAATACAGTGAAAGTTATGAGAGCCTGCAAGTGTCCCAGGAGTTTATGGAGTTAAAGCCTTGGTTTCTAAATAATTCTTTCACCAAGGGCTTAAATATTACTATATCATATTATTACACTCATTGCCATCACTAATAGGTATAAAAAAGAGTAGAGAAGTATATTGAGGTTCGGGGTGTGTTGGGTATTAGGTGGGGTTTTCTCTTCTAGTGTCAGTTTGGATTTGGGTACACACAAATTTCACATGTAAATTTGACACGTTTGGTTTTTAGCCACTTCATATGTTATGTTTTGCACATTTGTGAACTCAAGTGACCTTATCACATGTAGTGCGTGTGGTTTTATATTTCACATGCGATTCACTCACATGATGATACATTTATTTTAATGTGTTCCTTTTTCACATGTAGGGAACATGGTTGTATTTAGATAAATAGATAGATAGATAGACAGATAGACAGAAACATGGACAGACAGACAGAGACAGATAGAGAGATAGACAGACAGAAACATAGATATATATGGTCTGGTCTGCATTTATATAGCACTTTTTTAACCTTAGCAATTCCAAAGAGCTTTACACTGTTTTCTCATTCACTCCCCCCACCAATTGTAGCAGAGGCTCCATGCAAGGCTTACCATCGGGATCAACTTGGGGTTCAGTGTCTTTCCCAAGGACACTTCGGTATGTGGAGTCATGTGGGCCGGGAATCGAACTGTCAACCCTACGATTAGTGGACAACCCGCTCTACCACCTGAACCACAGCCGCCTAGACAGACAGACAGACAGACAGTCAGTCAGAAACAGATAGATAGATATATAGATAGATAGATAGATAGATAGATAGATAGATAGATAAATAACCCACAGCAGCAGTTAGTGTAATCCTAGTTCGGTGGGTATACTGCGGATCTGGCAACACTGCGCCAATTTTAGTAACATTAAAAATTGCAGCACTGCGCCTGACCCTGAATCCCACCCTGCTTTATCTGCTGCCCTCTCGTGGTGTCCTCGTGTCTCTATCAGGTCCGCTGAATCCTCTCTTACCCCTCAGTCCCTCCCTCTGCCTTCTGTATTCCCCTAAGAGAGGATGGAGAGGGCAGGAGGGAGGAAGAGACAGAGACGCGGAGTGAGAGAGAGCGAGAGAGAGAGAGAGTTGTTGTGGGATCAGAGGAGGGTTTAGTGTAAGTGTGTCGGGAGTGAGAGGCAGAGACACGTGCTGGACTTACACACCACGCGCTTCTGATTTTAAATCAGTACTGTTTTGCACTTGATTCAACTCGCAAAGAGTTGGAGTTTAAAAAATATATATTATTATTTGTTTTTATATAAAATGCGGCATCACCTTCCAGCTGACTTGTAGTTAGTTTTTGCGTGCCGGTGGAGCTACAGTGATCTGACGCACACACGGATGATGATGATGTTCTCTTGTGTCCATAAGTCTCGGACTGAAGTGGATCTTTAGTGCCGTTTCCTGTGTGTCCCTCTCAGAGGAGTCTCCGTGTTTCGGGACGCAGAGCGCACAGAGGAGGGATGGGTGTCGGAATGAGGCAGACGCACAGCGCCTCGGCAGGAGTCCACCTACTGCTGGCACTCACACTGCTCGCCTGTAACTCTCACCTTCTGGTGCAGGCGAACTCGTGGTGGTAAGTGCACGCTCATGTAGCCTTAATAACGCACAGAGATTAGGGGTTAATCATCACTCTGAGTGATGAGGTGAGGATATAGCTACAGTGTGACATGTTTGGGTTGGGAATGAATCAAGCAGCATGCTGCGAACTGAGAACATATGTGGAGGCTTTACAACAATATTTACCTTCAGCTCCAAATGGTCGGCCTGTTTGTAAATAAGGAGAGCAGCATGGCGTGGCCTTGTGTGAGGGCGGAATTACGAGACGTTTGAGCTTCTGAGTACAAATTAATACCATTGTTTAAAAAAAAAAAAAAAAATCGAGACATTAAAATGAAATCGATTCAATAGCCTTTGTGGAGTGTACACTTTGAGACTTTACATTGTTGCTTTGGAGGTGTCATTAAGGGTACTTTTGAGAGTGTATGGTTTAAAATTAGACCTTTAAACCAGATACACGGCACCTTTCCAGGTTAAAAAAAAGAAAGAAAGAAAGAAAGAAAAGATGTAGCCTTGATAGTACCACCCAGGAATAATTAAAAGTACAGTTTGGTGCCGAGAACATTATGACGCATAAACGTGACGCATACGTATCATAGGCACTGAATTCTCAAGCTGACATTTCATTTGCGCAGGTCTTTGGCCATGAACCCTATCCAGAGGCCAGAGATGTACATCATAGGCGCACAGCCTCTTTGCAGCCAGCTCACAGGCCTGTCTCAGGGCCAGAAGAAGCTGTGCCAGCTCTACCAGGACCACATGGTGTACATCGGCGAAGGCGCAAAGACGGGCATCAAGGAGTGCCAGTATCAGTTCAGACAGAGGAGGTGGAACTGCAGCACGGTGGACAACACATCTGTATTCGGCCGTGTCATGCACATAGGTAAGTGTTTTAAACATTCTATAGTTGGAAATATCCGAGACGCAAAACAAAATAAAGCTGCGGATTGAAATCTGTTTGCGCGAATACGCACATGGCAATGCACGCGCGCATGCATATAAAGGGTCGACTTCCCTTCCAGCAACAATCGAGTGTTAGTTCCGCTCAGCAATGAAACGAGGTGTAAGAAACCCACTCTCTGAGAAACTCAGAACCCCCCTCCAGCCATCCACTCCCTCCTTTCCTCTTTCCCTTCCCCCTTTTTCCGAGGGGTTATTTGCAGGCGCTCGCCAGGTTTATATGGAGGTGCCAGTCGCGCCATTGTGCAGCGCCGCTTTTGAAATGCAATTACGCGATGACACGGGGTCGGCAGATCCGGGACTCTATTTGAAGTCTTGCACCAAAGGCCAATAAAACGTTTCTCTGCGTCGTGGAGGCGCATCCGAGGAATGCAGGGCACACACCCGTGTTTTCTTTTTTTTCTTCTTCTTCTTCTTTTCCTGCCGTCGGGATTTGTTGATTTGGGTATAGAGTGGATTTTTAAAAATTTATTACCCCCGAAACACTTTAGCACAGACGCGCACCAGGAAAGCCATGGGTGTGTGTGTGTGTGTGTGTGTGTGTGTGTGTGTTGGGGGGTATTTATATACCAGACATTAAGATATAATCCAGGATGGAAATAGTGTAGAGAAGTTATACTAACGTATACTTAATTCAAAGCTTAATTTTCACTTGATTTTCAATTAATAGCTTGTCAAAATACTTCAATACGACTTGAGTAGTCAATAGAACAATCAAAACACTAACAAAAAATCGACTTTAATGCATGAGGAGCAAGAGGTTATGACAATATGAAAATAAAACGGATATAGTAGACTACTTCTTGTGGTTTTTGTAGGGTTTATGCAAAACAATACACAAGCTCTGAAAACATGAGTTTAAAGAAAAACGCTTCCAGTGAACCAAAGTGGGGGGAAATGGGTATTGTATCCAAAAAAAAAGTGGAGTTTGCTCGTCAGTGTACAAGGATACTAAGTTTAAAAAAAAAAAAAAAAAAAAAAGCGTTCTCACAGCTTGCAATGCAAGTAATCAAGTAATTAGTCAATAAAACTGAAATGAAAGATTTTCTTTTAAATTAGGAGGAAGTGAAAGACTGAGCAAGACAGAATGAGAAATAAATGGCAGACTTTGTTCATGAGGATTTTGTGTATGACTGGTAAAATAAAACTATATTAATATTTACAGATGGTACAGATATGATGCTTTAAAAATAGTTAAGAACTCCAGCAAAAAAAAAAAAAAAAAGCAAGAAAAAAAACAAAAACTAAAATCAAAAACTCACACTCAAATATTAAATAAAATTCAAAAATAGCCAAGTTGCTGAATTTAATAGGATATACAGTTGTAAAAATATTAAAGTCTGTAATAGTTTCAGTCTGTATTTAATATGCACACGGAAATTAAAAAAAGAAGAATTTGTTTACACATTATTTAATCGGCAAGGGCTCATTGCTTCATAAAGGGTTTCTGTGTGAAACTCCAGCAGAAGAGAAACGCACTGCAGGGTTCTACATAAAGCTTTGTAGGGTTGGGTTGGTGTTGGTGCGCCAAAGGAAAAAAAATATATATATATATATATATATACATTTCTCACAATCTTTATAATACAGGGTGTCCCTAAAGTCTCCATACATACCGTAGGGGACTATATCTGCCAGCAACACGTCGGTTGTGCCTTCGTGAGTGGATGTTCGTGGACGTCCACTTCACGGTTGGTCCACAACGATTCCTGTCTTTTTGAATTTATTACCCCTTGTGCGTCCTTATGGACATTTTTGTCTTTTTCATTTTTGTTTTTTTGTTTTTAAATAATTTTGTCTGTGTTAATGCAAACAGCGTAAATTTAGCAAAAGGTGTGTATTTTTATTGCGATTTTAATATTTCACCCTCATTTGCTTTCATAAATCTATTTTAAACTAGGTACACAAAACAGTTACACTCAGGACCTTAACTTTTCCATGATATTCTCATTTTTTTAGATGCACCTGTGCATGCTTTTCCTTTTTTCTGCTGTATTCTGCTGTATTATAGAGTGCTGCAGACCAACTGAATAAATGATGCAGATATAATTGTGTGTGTGTGTGTGTGTGTGTGTGTGTGAGTGTGTGTGTGTGTTTATGGATATCAGAGTTGTGGTTTGTATGTTTGTAATATTAATGTTTTTGAACATGGACATTTTTGTCCTCTATGGACCTATGTGTAACTTTTTTAATTGATGCACGAGGGTAAGTTTGACAACAGTGTCGTGTGTGATGTACTCGCCATCACTCTGATTGGTCAGACGTCCCAGTCTGTTGTGATTGGTCCACCGCTGTCAGTGTATCGAAAAGGAAACGGCCACTACCATCACGAGTTTCAGCTCCGTCTGTTCGCGAGCAGCCGATGAAGACCAGAGGCGGGGGTTTTTTACATAGATTACATAGATTAGTACAGGAAGTAAAGTCTGGAATCACAAACGATTCGTTTCAGCTGTTCAGAATCGATTCCTTCTTTTGGGTTTCAGTAACTGTTTTACAGTTTTACAGACTTTTTACATTCACAAACCGCTCTATAACACACTACATGTGGGGTAATATTTGAAAAACCATAATAGGTGTGCTTTAATTTCCCCTATGTATGGAGACTTTTGGGACACCCTGTATTGCGATATGGAAATATAAGAGGGAATAAGGGTTTTTTTTTTCATGGAAATATAATAAACTATTCATTTTCAGTTCCTCTCAAGTTGACTATAAACCCCCTTAAATGTTCAAATTTCTTAAACTTTCCACCTCTGGATATGGCCCATATACATAGTACATTTTATTACCATTATACAGAATGGTCTCTAAGGATTTGTTTCCCAAAAAGAGTTTATACCCAAGTCTTACCTAGATACTGTCAATTTGTACCTGCTTTAATCAGAAAGTCCTTCCTGTTGCTCATCCCAGTACTCTTATTCATAATCTGCTCATCCTGAACTTTCTCTCAACACACTCAGTACTGTTTGTCTTTCCTCTTATATACACCTGTATACCGTAATGATTATAATCCCACTATCCGGCGTCACCCAGAAGACGATAGTGTCTCTTTTCAGTCTCGAGATTTCTCCTTTATGTCGTCTCAGGACGTTTTTCTTCACAGCTGTAACATCTGGATTTTTCATTAAGGATCTACGTCTACATCTGGATTTCTGTAAAGCTGCTTTGTGACTATGTCTATAGTTAAAAGTGCTATACACATGAAACTGAATCGAAATGAATGAATGAGATGCATTTGTAGCTTCACACACTGACCACATTATGAGATCGAGAGACTCAGAACCCGACTCCTGTTAGCCCTTAAAAGTTGTGCCTTTTAAAAAAAAAAAACAGTACGGTCTGCTATGCGTTATTAAGTTATTTGAAATCTGCATCCCAGATGCGTGATACGACGGAACAAATGTCAGGTAACACATGTATAGCAGATGTGACATTATTCCAGTACGGGTTTATGTGAAGCTTTGTAGCGGGAAACCCATACGGCTGGATGTCGCGCCTGTTATGAAGCAGGGACTGCACGATGCGCCTGTACCGCATCTTAATCTTTGCTTTGATATTGGCCGATATCACAGAAGCCCCGATATGAAAAACGAAGCCTGTAACATACCACTAAATGTTTTATTGTGTGCTGTGAGCAGCCTAAGCAGTCTCGCATGCTCTTGATTGTGGGTGCTTTGATGAACCATAGCATTCACATAAAATAAAAAAAAAAATAAAAAATTGTGGTCCATCTTTGACACACATCAAGAATCAAATCACTTCAAGGCTTAATTAGTGCAGGCCATATCTCACTCGCAGTACACATGTAGCAGCGTAATTACATGATGGTATTTTCTGCTTTCTGTTCAGTCCTAGTGCATGGTGTATTGCTTGCAGATTTGTACATTGTTGTAAATTGTAAGTTGTCTTTGTTCATGAAATGTTCAGAAACAGATTGCCTCGATAACTCCAAGTAGAACTTTGCGTAAGAAACTCACGCCATGGCTGTAAACCTGAGTGTTGCTTATTAATAAGGTCAGAATCGTTATTCATTCACATAAACCCAGACAATCTAATTGAAGTTTTCTTCAAAATCTAATTTCTGTCACATTTTCAGGGCTTGCATTAATGTTGAAAGCAATAGAAACAGCAGTTAAATGCCTAAATATGCCTAAATGAAGATGTAAATATTCTTAAGAAAAAATGTGTTAACTTGACTGTTTTTCTTAAGAAGGTCAAATACTTTTGACAAATTGAACAAATCAGGTTGAATGAAAAGTTTAAAAGGTTAGGGTTAGGGTTAGGGGCGGCTTTGCTTTCGTAATTATTATTATTATTATTATTATTTTTTACGACTTCATCTATATAAAATTGAATGACATTTAACCACGTCGCCTTGTACACTTTGTCAATGAAATCAAGTTCTAGATCTGAAATGAAATCTGTCCTCTTCAGTTGCTTCCTGTCTCACGTGTCTTCTAGATAATACGAGAACAGATTCCTTTTTTGTTTCCTATTTATTTTAACCGGGCCGAAAAAGTTTCTAGTTGCTTCAAGTCACGTGATCTTGCGTGGATTAACACACACTTACTGTGCGCTTTATTGGCAGAGGAACAATTCTAGAAGACAAATGATACAAAATGAAGTACAGCTTTGATAGTCACAGTTGCACTGCATCAGAAATGGTTGGAAAAGGAGTATTTGAAATTTCCACGTAGTGGTGAAATTTGACATTTCTTTTTAATTTGGGACGATTGTGCCATTCCTCTGACTCCTGCATGTGTTGGTGTTTTCTCCAGGCAGCAGGGAAGCGGCGTTCACGTACTCCATCAGTGCAGCCGGTGTGGTGAACGCGGTGAGCCGAGCATGCAAGGAAGGCGAGCTCTCGACGTGCGGGTGCAGCCGAGCCGCTCGGCCTCAAGACCTGCCGAGAGACTGGCTGTGGGGCGGCTGCGGGGACAACGTCAACTACGGATACCGCTTCGCTCGGGAGTTCGTGGACGCCCGAGAGCGAGAGAAGAACTACCCCAAGGGCTCGATAGATCATGCACGCACGCTTATGAACCTGCAGAACAATGAGGCTGGCCGAATGGTGAGAAAACACACACACACACACACACACACACACACACACACACTTCAAACAAGTGATCCAAGTATAATATTGGGTTGAATCAGTTGTTGGGGAAACACACAGGTGATAATGTAATGTTTCTGATCTGTGGGTGTTTCGAAGTATCACGTCTTCATCCGATCTAAAAAAAAATCTGCTATACTATACTACAAGTTTATTCAAGTTTACTTTAAGTACACTAATATTTACTTGGAGAGAAATACACTGTCAGATGTCTGAAAGTATGCTTAAATATAACCTCACTAGGTGCCAAGTTAACCATTTGTTTACTTTTAGATGTACTAGTAATGTTAGTGTTATATGTTTTTTTTTTTTCTCTCTAATTCATTTAGGTCCACATACATTAAAAAATGTATGTAAAAAAAGTAAACAAGTTTTATTCTAGTATACAATTTGCTATTACCACAAGATTTCTTACAAATATTTTATTTTTGACTCAAATTCTGGTTGTAGTATATTGGATGAGACGTGTTGACCCGACTCGTACAGATAATCACTGAACAAAAGACAGATCTGTTATTATTGTTTTTAATAATAACGGTAAAGCATTCAGTCTGCGGTCAGGTGATCATGTGTTTGAATCCTGGGCCCAGTTGTTCAAAAAGTTTCATCTGGATCAGAATCCCATGTTTTGCTGTCCAGGATCGAGTAATCCATCTTACTTTTGTGTCGGTTTTTCAACGCATCATTGGATCGGATCACCCTGATCCCGATACAAACCTTTCAAGATGACCAAATCCGGATTATTAGTGCGCTAAATCGGACTACGTGTCACAGTGTAGGCTACTAGCTATGTAAAGAACAACAGGTAGATTATCCAACACTCTTTAAGTGTTTTTATTTCAAGAGACAGAAAACAGCACAATGAAACAATTCAGACATCCCCTTCCGTTTTCAGTTTCTTTTAAACAGTCAGACCCCTTCATCTGACCCGCAACAAATAAATAAATACAAACAAATCTACATTATTCACAAATACACTGGGGAAATTTTGAACATGTTTTAAACCATAAAAAGTCTAAACGTCCAATAGTTAAAAAAAATAAGAAGGTTCAAATCGGATTACATGATCTAATCTGATTTCAGAATCCTTTTTTTCTTTTGAACCACCCATTTTCAAGATTAGATCCAATCCGAGAGCCGAAATCCGATTAGATTACTTCTGAACAACTGGGCCCAGGAGATAAGGATGAGCTTCCTTTTCCAGTTCTTGCAGAAAGTACATTCACATCCCAAGATTGGTAGAGTTCATGTAATAGGAGAGAGCTAGTTAGATTTTTAGATGTGTATGTGTAATCACTATTTAGTTTACTTTGGGGGGGGTGGGGCATGGTGGCTTAGTGGTTAGCACGTTTGCCTCACACCTCCAGGGTTGGGGGTTTGATTTCCGCCACCGCCGGGTGTGCGGAGTTTGCATGTTCTTGCGCTTTGGGTGTTTCATCCGGGTACTCCAGTTTCCTCCTCCAGCCTACAAAGACATGCATTGTAGGCTGATTGGCATCTCAAAAAAAAACATTGTCTGTAATGTGTGAGTGTGATTGTGATTGTGCCCTGCGATTGATTGGCATCCTGTCAAGGGTGTCCCCTGTGCCCCGAGTCCTTTGGGATAGACTCCAGGCTCCCTGCGACCCTGTGTATGATAAGCGATACAGAAAATCGATGGATGGAAGGATTTAGTTTACCTACACTTATAAATAATTGATGTATAGTACAGTATTGTGGGTAGTGCAGTAACAGTATCTTCAATATAGAGTATTCTTCAGAATAAATTCAAAATATATCCTGGGGGTGTGTACAAGTTTTATATTATATATTATAATAGAAGATACTATTATAACACTACCTACTATACTATATTTAAAAATGTATGCATTTGATGGAAAGCTAAAAGCGGTTTGCTCTTATACATCAAAAATCTAACTAGGTCTCCAATATCACATGAGTCTTACCAACCGGGGAGTATTTCTAATTCACTGTTTAGATTATTTTTAAGTTAAGTGCACTTACTGTATTGTAAGTATTGTATGGTATAGTAGCTATTTTAGTAATAGTAATTTAAAGGTATTGTTCAGAGTATACTCAACAATGCCGAGTATACGTTATGAAAATAATCTTTAGTTGTAGCCCTAGTACGGTGTTGCATATTATAGTGTAGTACAACATGTTGTAGTATAGTACAGCGGAGTTAGTATAATACAGCATAGTGTAGTATAGTACAGTACAGAGTAGTATAGTATAGTACAGCGTAGTATAGTATAGTACAGTACAGCATAGTGTAGTATAGTATAGAGTAGCACAGTATAGTACAGCGTAGTGTAGTATAGTACAACGTAGTATAGTATAGTACAGCGTAGTATAGTATAGTACAGCATATTGTAGTGTAGTACAGCGTAGTGCAGTATAGTACAGCGTAGTATAGTATAGTACAGCATATTGTAGTGTAGTACAGCGTAGTGTAGTATAGTGCAGTGTAATATAGTACAGCGTAGTATAGTATAGTACAGCATAGTGTAGTATAGTACAGAGTAGCACAGTATAGTACAGCGTAGTGTAGTATAGTACAGAGTAGTGTAGTATAGTACAGTGTAGCATGGTATAGTACAGAATATTGTAGTATAGAACAGTGTAGTGTAGTATAGTGCAGTGTAGTATAGTGCAGTGTAGTATAGTACAGCGTAGTATAGTACAGTACAGCATAGTGTAGTATAGTATAGAGTAGCACAGTATAGTACAGTGTAGTGTAGTATATTGTAGTATAGTACAGCATAGTGTAGTGTAGTACAGCGTAGTGTAGTATAGTGCTGTGTAATATAGTACAGCGTAGTATAGTATAGTACAGCATAGTGTAGTATAGTACAGAGTAGCACAGTATAATACAGTGTAGTGTAGTATAGTGCAGTGTAGTGTAGTATAGTGCAGTGTAGTATAGTATAGAGTAGCACAGTATAATACAGCGTAGTGTAGTATATTGTAGTATAGTACAGCATAGTGTAGTTTAGTGCAGTGTAGTATAGTACAGCGTAGTATAATATAGTACAGCGTAGTGTAGTATAGTACAGTGTAGTATAGTACAGCATAGTGTGGTATACTGCAGTGTAGTGTAGTATAGTGCAGTGTAGTGTAGTATAGTACAGCATAGTGTAGTATAGTACAGCGTAGTCTGGTGTAGTGCAGTATAGTGCAGTGTAGTGTAGTATAGTACAGAATAGTGTAGAATAGTACAGAGTAGCACAGTATAGTACAGCATAGTGTAGTTTAGTGCAGTGTAGTATAGTACAGCGTAGTGTAGTATAGTACAGCATAGTATAGTACAGCATAGTGTAGTATAGTACAGCGTAGTGTAGTATAGTGCAGTGTAGTATAGTACAGCATAGTGTAGTATAGTACAGGATAATGTAATGTAGTATGGTATAGTACAGAGTAGTATAGAGTCATACAGCGTAGTGTAGTAGAATATTGTACAGTACAGCGTAATGTAGTATAGTAGAGTATAGTAGTGTAGTCAGTGTGGTAGTGGTATGTTCTTCTTTGGAATAAACTCCAGACTGTAATAAATACACGTCACTAGAAAGTAAACTAAAGAGTAACTTAAAGAGTCTAAAATCTAATCTACTTTTTCTCCTGTCACATGAACGTTACCAATCTAGACCTAATTTAAATTTTTTGTTTACTTTAAAGTAAAGTTCATTTATCAATAACTATAGTATAGCTTGGTATAGTATTGTATAGTAGCATATCATATTATATAGTATAGTAGCTTGCATAATAATAGTATCTGAACCATAATAATGGACTTTACTTAAAGAGTACTAGAACGCGACTTAAAATTAATCTTACACGTCTAAAATCTAACTACTTTTCCCCTATCACACGATCAGTACCAGTCTGGGAGTACTTTTAAGTTTTCTTGTTTACTTCCTATTAAAGTGCACTTATTAATAAGCATATAATAGTATGGTAGCATAGTATCTTCAAAGTATTCTTCAGAATAAACTCAGAACTGTAAAAGTCCCTGTTTAGTGTGATGCACATATAAATCTAGGGAGCTCATGAAATATGAATTAGTAAACTTGGTATACATTACTACTTTAAGCTATACTATACTAAGATATGCTGTATACTCTTCATAAGGAATAGGTTTGTTTTTATCTACTACAAGTCACAGAACAAACCCAATATCCAGGAATACAAGTACATTATGAGGTCTTGTCCACATTATCCAGCACTGGTATATTTTAGACTGAATAAGAAAATATGAAGGCAGCCTCTGCTGGTCCAGGAGAACATCCAAAACACACAGTGGTGCTTTTAGATGTTGCGCTCACATACCAGAAACTTTATCACCATTTCAATGCATTTATAAACCTTTTATAGTGTTGGGGTTCTATAGGGCCAGTGGGTCGTAACAACACGCAGGAACAAAGTCGGTTTTGGGAACCAGCACCATCTAAACATAAACTAGCTTCTCGATTGTAGGTTTTGGGCCTGACTACAGCAGAGGCAGCCCACATGTCTATACAGTGTAGTCCAGGACAGGAACAGCAACAACCGCTGTTCCCAGTGTTCTTTGTGGAATGTTTGTGTGTCTTGGGGTGTGTGTTTGTGAAGAGTGTGTGTCTAACAGCCTGAGCCAGAGGAAGAGATAATTTACTGGAAGTGTAGAAGACCAAATGGCATCCGCACCAGGCTAAGGCCCTTGGAGTCTGGTCAGGGTCGGGAGGTCAAAGCGCATTTCATTTTTACGGGTCCATGGTCAGGTACTGGACTCACCGGCCTCTGACCAGGCGACGAATGTAGATTCTCTCCCACGTAAATATTCAGCAGTTCTTAGCAGGTTAGGGTGGAACGTTTAAAATGTATGCCACAGCGCTGTTGGATTTTTTGATTCAGAAGGTTTGGTCAGAACGTGTTGATTGATTTTTTGTAGCAGCAGCTCTGACAGTAGTTCCGGTTGCTAGGTAAATCACAGGTTTATATTAATGTTATCGTTTCTATAGTAACAGCACACAACAACACAGGGACTTGTTTACAGCTGCTGTAATGTAAGTGGTATAACATGAAGTGACTTGTCTCACAGACTTTTCCACTACGAACAGATAAAAAAAAAAAAAAAAAGTCTCAGTCCTTAATGAATAAAACATTCGAGTTGTCAAATCGATGAGGTATAAGACGAATAAAACACTTCTGAATATACTGTTATGGGAAAATGTTCAACTTTAGGGTGGTAACAGTAAGCCCACTTCATCACACCACACCATTGTTGATTAATGTCATATAACAGCACTCCACCGAGTCTTTTATTCCTTACATAACGTTCCTACAATAATGATCTATAAACGTTTGCGGTAATATCGGTTTGTTCAGAGAAAAAAAAAAGTTATAGAAACAATTTTGACATTCCTACAACTAAATATTACTGCAATGTTGAAGGAACGTATACAAACCTCGTTTAAAAACGTTCTCAGAACAACCAGATAGATGTTTTTAAACAAATGGTCGTAGAAGTTTAGAGAACGTATAATTGTTAGCACGGTCTCTAATTAAACTACATTTTTAGTTTAATTTCAGGGTCATTAATTTCTACATGAAACTGTTGAATGTTTGTGGAAGGAGTCCAGAGTCTTGTGTGTGTGTGTGTGTGTGTGTGTGTGTGTGTGAGTGTGTGTGTGAGTGCCTGGTCAGATGCTCTCAGGTAGCCATAAAGCGAGCAGCTGGCTTATCGGTGCTGCAGAATATCAGCTCAAGCCCCCAGACCAGGCAGGAATGTGCTCTGTTTTTGTCCCTTGCTTGCTGGAAGGACACACCTCGCTCTTTCCGCTGGTCCCCTGAGTGCTTTTTCGGCATCATAAAAAGTCCATTTGCCTGCTGCGGTGGGTGTGGAGCACGACAGAGCCTCTGCTCTTCTCCTGTTTGTCTTTGAGCAGATGAGCTTATTTAAGGTGTTTACAGAGCAGAAGCCCTCTCTCTGGGTTTGTGGTCGTTCTGAGTGGCCTCGGCTTTCAACCCCAGGTGAGGAGGTCAAGGCGCGGTTGAGAACCGCCGAGCGTCGTCTGACCCCTCACCAGACCGTTTGCTTTTCTTCTCCTGAAGAGTTATAAGCCTGGACTGTTTACTGTTGCCCTTTTTGTCCTTTTGACTATTAATTTTCTTTGGAAGTGGGTGACCTTGGTGGAGAGGGTATGGCTTTGGATTTGTACTTAGCGTTGTAATTTGTCTGAGTAGATGTTGCTAGCTGGTCAATGTTAATAGAACATTGTAGGAATGTTAAATAAGGAAGTAAACGCTTCAGGACGTGCTGTTATAGGAAAATAATCAACAACTAGGTGGTGTGATGCAGCCCAGTGCAATGCAGAGTTACCGTTTCTTTTCCAATAACATCGTACGTCCCAAACGTATGTGATTCCTCTTACACCATGACAATTTACCAACGCTAACAACTTTTATTTGTTAAAGAACGACTTGTAGTTTTTTTTTGTAATCTGTTTGTATTATTATTTTGTTTGATTTCATACAAAAGAAAGAGTATGAACACTAACCCCACCTCTAAACCTAACCTTAACCGTAGTAACATTTACTACAAATTAAATTGTGCAAATTTTTACAGATTTTCCAACTGTGAGACCATGTTGGGGAAGAAAATATCTGATTTTAATTCAAATCATTTCCATTTTTCTTTAAGATAAAAAAAAAAAGATTAAAAGATTAAAAAAGTAAGATTAAATCTGGACATTTTTTCACTCACTTCCATGTTTAACTGAGCTCTCTCTCCCTCTCTCTCTCTCTCTCTCTCTCTCTCTCTCTCTCTCTCTCTCTTTCTCTCACTTAATAAGACAAAAAAAAAAAAACGCAGCTTGTCATGTTACATGTTACAAATTCTTTTTCTTGAAGAATTTCCCACGTCAGAAAACTGTTATCAATGTTAAATAAAATGTGTCCTCAAAATAAATAAAATTTCACCGTATGAATATATATAGTATGTTTTTCTTTGTTACTTAACGCTATGCCGAGGGCAGACGTCGCGCCGTGTGCCCTCTCGGGTATTTTGCAAGCAGCTCGGCTTGTTTTCCCGAGATTTGTCTTGCGTGGAGAGGCTCAGCGCTCTGAGGCCTTTGTGCAGGTGACAGAAGTGTAGCACCGGGATTGATTGAGCTTCCCCGATGTCTTCCAGCGCACAGCCCCATGGGAGGAGGGGTGCGTGGGTTTGGTTTCGGTGAAGGATAGCGTGTGGGGAAGGTGTGCGGTCATGGCTCTGTGGGTCACAAAAGGCTCAGCGCTTTGCAAAGGCGTTTGCCATCGCCACACAAAGTAACTGAAGCAGAGCTGTCTGACACTGACACCAAAACACACACACACACACACACACACACATACACAGTCTGAGCAAACATCCTTACTTTTATACTTTAAATGAACCATGGTGCAGTAGTCTTCAACACAAAGAGAATGAAGAGAAGTGACCTGTGAGGTTATACTGTGTAACACAAACCGTGTTGGATTCCTGATTTATCTCATTTTGCTCCTCGGATCGATGTACGTGTTGTTAAGAAGGTCAGAGAGGAATTTGTGGACAATTTCTCAGAAATTATCTTCGTAGTCAAGTGCAAAAGTTTGCATACCCAAAGATAAGACATATATTGTTTTTATAGCAATTTACAGTTGTGCCCAAACGTTTACATACCCCTTGTACAATCTGCAAAGTCTAAATACGTTTATATGTATACAGAATATGATGAAAAAGTAAAGAATGTACAGGACCTGGAGGATTTTTCTCCAGAACAAGCATAGTGGGCAGTTTAACTGCTCAGGACAAACAAGGGACTCGTGAACAACTATCACAAAACATAAACACAGTCATGTAACGACACACAGTATTAAGAAACAAGGGTGTGTAAACTTTTGAACAGGGTAATTTTTATAAATTCAGCTATTATCTTGTCTAGTGGACTATATGTAAACATCTGTTATGTGAAGTAGCTTATTCAGGACAGAACTAAATAAAGAACAACGTGGGATTTTTATGATCCCTCTTATTTTGTTAAAAGTATTAAGATTTTGCAGATTCTACAAAGGGTATGTAAACTTTTGGGCACAACTGTATAGTGTCAGGCTTATCAGAAGGAAATATAACAGTATATAATTGTTTATCTTAAAATATTGTTAATAATGTAACGAAAAATAATATCACTTCAAAAGTTTGCATATTTCTTTTGAACATGGTTGTACATATCCTCTAATAACTTGCCTTTAGAAATAAATCCTCTCAGTTATTATATTAGGGCCACCCCAGATGTGTTCCTGTGGTATGTCTGGCAAAACATTTTTGCTTACAGTTTGAATTTTTGTCATGTTGCAGGATTTGATCACATTCTTCACATTTCTTCACTTTCTTGTAGATAAATTTTAAAATCGAAACACATTTCCACTCTTCCTGTTCAACCACCATTGTGGGGGCACAAACTTTTGCACTCAGCTCTAGGCTTTGAATGTAGTAAAGTATTGTGTCATCTTTATTCAGTGTATTAGGATGCAAACGTTGGATACACTCACATTTCCTTCGTTAAAACTTTTTTTGTAAATACATTTTGAAACGTAGCCTACGTTTTCATGCTTCCCCCCATTCAAACACTATGGGGGCACAAACCTTTGCACTCAACCCTAGGCTTGTGACATCCTTATTCAGTGTATTCAGATGCAAACGTGGGACACTCTCACATTTCTTTTAATACAGTTTTCTTGTAGAGACATTTTAAAATAGAGACACATTTACACATGTCCCGTTCAAACACCATTGGGGGGGGGGGGGCACAAACTATTGCACTCGACTCTTATTCTTTGAATGCATTGTGACATCCATATTCAGCATATTCAAACACAAATGTGGAATACCCTCACAGTTCCTTTTTTAAACCGTTCGTGTACATAAATCTTAAAATCGAGATTTCCCATTTAAACGCCACGTGGAGCACAAACTTTTGCACTCAACTCTAGGCTTTTTCAGTGTATATACTCTTTATTCAGTGTATTCAAATGCAAATGTTGGACACTCTTTTACTAAAACTTTCTTGTAGATACATTTTAAAACATTCATTTTTTCCCCCTATTCAAACAGCATGGGGAACACAAACTTTTGCACGCATCTCTAGGCTTTGATCGTATCGTGACATCATCCTTATTCAACGTATTCAGATGCAAACAGCCAAAGAGTATCAAAACAACCGATAGGTTTGTAGCTCGGTCGTAGAAGGGAGTCGGGTTTTGTTGTATTTGAGCTACACTTTCCCGGGCTTCTCTTATCTGCGCACACCTTTAGGGCCTGTTTGTTTACTCCAGCCTGTCCCCTCACCCCAGCCGGCCCCGACCCCGGCCCTGTCTGAGCATGCTTCATTGTGCTCGTGCCCAAGACCGTGTCCTTTCTCTGCACCACTGAGTCTGACTGTCTCTCACACCAGGAGAGCAAGAGAGAGGAAAGAGATAGTGTGTGAATGAATGGAAGAAGAGTTATTATTTCCACAAGGTTTTGATTTGTATCGTTCTTTTTCTGACGTGTTGATGGTATAGGTAGAGGATGTTTGTATCTGTCTGTGTGTGAGTGAGAGAGAGAGCGAGAGTGAGAGACAGAGAAAGGGAGAGATAGAGAGATGGGGCCAGGCTGGTATGCAGGTAAGAGTGCTGCTTGTCAGAGAATGTGCTTTAAAGTGTGAAAGCTTGGCCTTCACTCTTTATGCAAACAGGTAAGAAGGAGGGGAAGCAGCAGCTGTCAGCTGAGGGGGGTCGGCGAATGCACCACCTCTACAAAGACGCCTGTTAAACCAGCGTCTCGCATGAGGTGTTAAAGGGAGGTGCCAGTCAAGGGGCCCTAGTGAGGACAGATACTGAAACTGATTGAAGGACAGAAAGAAAGAAAGAAAGAAAGAAAGCGACAGAGAGAGACGTTTGATTTTCCCATGATCAGGATGCTACATAGTCACGAAGACACAAAGCCAGTTCAAGAGCTTATTCTCCTTCATACCACAGCACTACTGAATGCTTGATTCTGATTTTTCAGACGGTGTTTGTTTATTTTCTATAACAGCAGCTCTGACAATAATGCAGCTATTAATGTGCTTGATATAATATTCATCTATTTCTGTACTTACACAACGACACTCCATGTAAACAAATTAAAAATGCGTGTTTTCTGTAAGTAGACATGTATATAGTGGGGTTTTTTTTAACGAGGAGTCTCCAGTGTCAGTGCCTGGAAATAGTCCGAGCTTTACGGTTTCCGAAACGGGGAACATGACATGCTGCATTTTTTATTTCTGACTTCAAGAGAGGAAATAAAAATGAAGAGAGGCTGGTGAGGGAACGAGTGTTTATTGCTGCTATAACGTAATAAATAACTGTTTCTGTAACAACTGGAAGAAACTTGTTTTTTTTGTTGAGTTTTTTTCTTTTCTTTTCTTTTTTTTTTGTGGAACTTCCACAACATTAAATGATACTATAATTAAATTTTTTATTTTATTTTTTTTAATTCAGGATTTTCATTTATTTAAAAAAAAAAAAAAAAAAAATTCTTAATCATTGACCATTTGCTGTGGTATAAGAGCAATAAAACACTTCAGGACGTGCTGTTGTTAGAAAATAATATTTAAAAAAATATTACTTCAGGGGTTGTAACAGTAACTGTGTTGGTTGATTATTTTCCTATAATAGCACACCTCTAAATGTTAAGTACTGAGCATATGTGTGCGTTAATGGATAATGGTGAAAATGATGAATGTGAGTTAATTACACTGTGATTAATTACGTTTTCATACCAGTCACCACCACACAAAAGCAGGCTTTTTTTCCCACAGGGCGTTTTTCTTTTTCTTTCTTTCTTTCTTTCCTTTTTTTTTTTTTTTTTTTTTTTTTAAAATAAGATTGATTACAGTGATAACTAAAAAAACACACAAAGCCAGCAATTAGTTCCCAATAGCACTACTTTAAATGCTTCCCTATTGATTCAGCTGCAGTTTCTGTGATCTGGGATCAGCAGGAAGTCCACTTGGACCTCACTGTGTTTGAGAACAAAATGACCATTCATTTCATTGTTCTCTGACTGTGAGCCCTGTCGCTCTGTTTGTTAAGAGAGTGTAAACCCTAAAAGTCCCCTGGAGGCTGTAAAACACTACCACATAGACAGACTCCATGTAATGAAACTTTTTGTCCTATGGAGGGCGGTGTGAGCTTGCAAAATGTTAGGAATGTAGACATATTTACTGAAGAACATCTGAAAACGATCTAAAAAATATATTAGGTCTATTTGATAGTAATACAGGCCACCTACTCTGCACTTCACTAGTTTCTATGCGCTACAAGTGAGAAATTATTCAAAGAAAATTTAGTATTATAAATAAATTATTGCAGATCCTAACTAACTGTAACAATATTTTTTTTTAGCGAGTTGAAATTGTGCTAACACAATGCTGTATCTACATACAAACGCAAATATAGCAATAAGTGAAAGTATCTTAGCTGCACTTTATAAAAGAGGGAACTAATTAATAATAAAATAGGGTGTGAAAGCGGTTTCTGCAGCGGAAAATGTGCTGAAAATGTGTTTTGAAAATCTGAGTTAGTGTAACAATAACAACAAGGGTTATTGCATCATAATACATAAGAGCCAATCAGGTTCAATATGCAAATGCAGCCTATACTACAGCAGTTTACCAGAGTGGGGTGGTATGAGTGGCGTAGAAGGTTTTTTAAAATTTGCATATTCATACATCTCATCCTGGATTTCCTGATGAGGGTATTTTACTGATAAGGACATGTTTCGGCTTCCTGTTGAACTGGATGGGGTTCTCAAACATTTTTAGACAATCTTAGACCAATTAATATATAACAAATCCACAGACCCTCTCAGTATAGATTTAATTGATGAACCATCTATTCAAATATTCTATTCTAAATATTTAAATATGCACCATAATATTTCAACCAATTGGAGTCAAAGAGCTTTTTTACTTTTTGAACTCACACTACACTCACGTTCTTCTTTTCTTTTCTTTGTTTTTAAAAAAAAAAAAAAAAAAAATGAAACTGCATTAGATTTAAGACTCTTTATAGACATACTTGCTTTTAAGTCATTGAGGCTTAGATTAAGCCCATTAAACCCAAATGATCAGTCAATTAGGCTAATAACTATAAGAAGTCAATGATACAACGTTGAAAATAGTGGGTTGTGATTTCCAGTACTGTAATAAAATATTTTTAAAAAATCATGGACCCCTTTGGGTCCCTGGATCCCACTTTCAGAGCTATGAGGTATAATTTATTATAGAATTAAATAAAACAGTACGTTTTGGATACCCTCGATCTACTCTCAATGTAACAAACTATATTGACCCCTAGGGGGCATTATGTATTTCTACAAAAACAACATCTGTATTGTGTATTTCTACAAAAACAACTTCTTTTCTACTGAGACTTCTATGTTTGGGTGCAAATATGGTTTCAAATTATGTGTAAAGAGTTTTGTAGTTTTATACATGTAAAGCATGCCGTTACAGATACAAACAACGTTTTTATTTTGTCTCACATGGATCTACTAACATGCCAACTTTGAAACTATAGTACCGATAATGTTAAAACTCAGCAGTAATGTATGTTAATTTCACTGTTTTTGTCCACTCACAATCTGAACATTAGCAATAGCAATAGCAAAGAAAGCTTTAAGCTCCACCCACATGACACAATCACTTACTGTCATTATGATACACGTCAGTTTCTTTTATATATTTTATAGACTACAATAGCTAGTGTGTAAACACATTAAACCTGTGTTCAATACCTGTATTCATGAACTTTTCCTTCCTAACCCTAATTATAAGCGTATGAGAGAGGACTTCCTCAAAAAATTGGAGAATTATTAGATTTATGAGCTTTTTTTTTTTTTTTTTTTTTAATAACATGGCATTTTCATGATTAAATGATAAACAATGACATTCCGACCGACTGTTCTGTCCAGCAAGTGTTTTTCTTGAGAGCGTACTAACAGTAAAAACAAGATTTTTGGTTTTCACATTTGTAAATGACCCAAATTTGTACATATTTAATTAGAAAAAGTTTCAATACCAAAAAAAATACATGTACGAATATCAGCAATCCACATACAAAGATTTACTGTGGTATGTTTTTTTTACAATCTTAATAAAAATGATGCTAGTATCTGTGTTATACTCTTAAATCAGCTGTCATCGTAAACAGATCTCCATTTCTCTGTACCTAGGCGGTAGTCAATCTGGCCAGTGTGTCGTGTAAGTGCCACGGCGTCTCCGGTTCCTGCAGTCTGAAGACTTGCTGGTTACAGCTGGCTGACTTCCGGCGTGTGGGTGAGTTCCTGAAGGAGAAGTACGACAGCGCTACGTCCATGCGCATCAACCGGCGTGGCAAGCTGGAGCAGGTGAACCAGCGCTTCAACGCTCCCACCTCCGATGACCTGGTGTACATCGACCCGAGCCCGGACTACTGCCTGCGCAACGAGAGCACGGGCTCGCTGGGAACGCACGGCCGTCTCTGCAACAAGACCTCGGAGGGCATGGACGGCTGCGAGCTGATGTGCTGCGGCCGCGGATACGACCAGTTCAAGACCTACAAGCACGAGCGCTGCCACTGCAAGTTCCACTGGTGCTGCTACGTCAAGTGCAAACGTTGCACGTCACTCGTCGACCAGTTCGTCTGCAAGTAACCGAGACACTCGTTAGAGACACGCCGAGCAATTAGCAGGCGAGATGTGGGACGGACCTTCTGGAGCACAGAAGGAGTGAAATGTACTAAAATGATCAATAAAATCTAAAGAAATCTTTAAGTATAGGTATTAATTATGTGGTGGATGGTGACACTTTTTCGACACTTTGCTTTCACTCGAGAGGAAAAGACGAGGTATGATCAGTGGGAGGTTTTTTGCTTTCAGACGTTCTTTCCCTTGAGAATGAAACGCTCTCCAAAAACAGATTTATCACGCTAGTAATCCAGCATGCTGCTCCGCCCACTCCTCTCTCACGGACGCTCTCTAAACCTCCCCTGCGACAGAGCTCTTAAAACCCTCGGGTCAGCCCCTGACCTCGAATGCTGGACTTTGGATGATGCCGTGTGTGTTGTCCTGTGAAATCTACGTTGCTAGAGAAAGCATTTATAGTCACCAAAAACGTCTGACCTTACCCTGATGATTTAAAATCACCGCCAGTCTCTTGAATATTTGACCTTGAGAAGCTTTTAGCTCGGGTTCACTTTGAACTGTTCGGACGTTCGGAGCTCTCTCTGTCTATGAGAGGGTTTTCCCTCTTACCGTCATCTCCTCCCAGGTCATCCAGTGATATCAAGTGCCTCAAAACAGTGAGCCACGTATTCAGATTTGAAAAAAAAAAAGAGCAAAAAAAATGGGGCTTTTTAAAAATAAGGACTGCAAAATAATATTTTAGCCGAACAACAGTGGTTCAGATTATATTTTATTAATTGCTTGTCATGTTATACATCGTATGTATTGTTCTGATTATTATTTTTTGATACAGAGGCTTCTACTGTCGAGTTTTTATTATAGCGGGGCGTCAGATAGCCAGGCCACGGAGGAAGATTTTAGTTAAATGGCCTTTTTGTCAATCAGTGTAAATAACAGTCCATGTATGCAAATTACACTTCATGATTATGACATACATGATTTTATATGTTAATCCAGATCGTTTGCTGGCTAATGACCATATGCTTGTTGTGTGTATGTATTTCCCCATCATTCAAACCAGTAATATTAAAAAATATCAATAGAGATGATTATCACTTATGTGCCATCTTATGCTTTATTCCACTTTATCTCGATTCGGGTTGGTCAGAAGGGAGTGAATAATTTCCTGTAACAGCAGCTCTGACAGTATTTCCAGCTGTAGGATAAATCCCAGGTCTATATTTTAACGCGCTCGTTCTGATACGTTATCGTTTCTATAGTAACAGGTCATTCACAGCGGTTTGTATACGAACAGGTGCGTCACATCTAATCTACATAAATAATAAACGCATTTTAAAACGCGTTATTTAACAAAGAAAAACTTCTTCAGTGTCAATGCTCTGTAACAATCAGAGGTAACATTATGTTTTCTGACAGGACCGAGGAGTTTATCGGTGCATTCAAGTCATGTCGAAAAGATTGTATTTACGAGTTGAACGCATATGAATGCCACCATAAAGTCGTAATTCATAGTGGGAAACTCACGATTTTCTTTGAGCTCAGAGTTTCCCGAGTTGGCGGCGTGTCAGTAAGAGAACACGCTGGAATCAGCGGATGTAACGTCTGTAGTTGACGGTAAACTTGTTGAAATCGATTGTTTACAATAAAACAAGTTAATTTCCTGCACAAAATACGATAGCATTGTACGAGTATGATATAATGTGTAACGATAAAGTTTACAGTGGCTTCATAAATTGATTTTTTTTTAAACTTTTTTTTTTTTTTTAAAGCAAAACACACCCGATGTGCATTCTTTGTTCTTTATTTTCTAGAAGTAGAGTTAAAAAAAACCTTGCTGTATATTTTTGTAGTTAATTTAGAGCAGGTACACCGCCATCTTGCTCCGACCAGAGTGACTTGAACGCACCTGACGTCGTAATTACGACTTCCCAACATGTAAATACGAACTTCCCAGGAGGGCTTGAACACACAAATGCTTTACAGTTTTTTTTTTTTGCAACATGACAAGCTTGCCTTATTAACTTCAAGAGACAGAAAAGAAGCAAGGCTGGTGAGGAAACGACTGTTTATAGCCGCTATAAAGTGGTAAGCGATAACAGGAACTAACTTACTTAACAGATGTTCCACAACATTAGACATAACTACTAAAAAAATAGACATAAACTACTTGAGTAGTTGTACGTGATTACTATACTTCAGTATTTTGAGGTATTTATCCTGTTTTTACTTGAGTAATTTTGAAATGTAACACTTGCACGCTTACTTAATCATATTTCCAAGAAAAAAAAAACATACCTTTTACTGCTTACACTTTCAAAGTACACATTTCAAATCTCAGTGGTTTCCTGTTCTCTCATCCAACCAGTGACTGTATGCTATATATCATGGCTTCTCAAACTTCAGGGTTTTTGTAGCCAAGGACCCCTCCAGTATGGATTTATTTCATGAACATTATTTAAAATTTACAAATAATATTTCTGGAGCCATAGAGCTTTCTATTCCTGAACACATTAGGCCTGAGTCGACTTTGGTGCTTGGACCCCTAAATATAATAACTTTGATAATTTACTATAAAAATATGATTTACATCTGATCGTTTCAGTTTTCTTTGCTAATGCTAGGTTAAACTAGCATCGATTCGAGTAGCTAACATCACAACATAATCCAGTACATAACATTACCAACAAACTAGCATTGTTGTTTTAAAACAGCTGTAGATAATAAAAGTTACTTTTCACATGAAAACATGACGTTAACTTATATATCATCAGTTAAAACATTTCATTTTTAATACTTGAGTACATTTAAAAGTAGAAGTAAAAGTAGCACTATTATTTATACTTTCACTTAAGCATAGTTTTTCAGTCCTTTGTCCACCTCTGGATATAACTGAAAAGCCCCCTGCTGGGCAAATGATTCACACCTCTCCACAATAACATTAACAGAGAGATCAAATGGACAACACAACTAAAGTTTTTGATAGTAAAACACTGTATACAACTGCCACTATAAAATTATAACATTTATATGTAGTAGGCTAGGTATAAAAAAAAAAAAAAAAAAAAAAAAAAAAGAAATACTTATGTAAAAGCTGCAAGCCCTGAATGTCTACTTTTATATGAGTCATTATCCACTACTATGGAGTGCTACGTTACAAATAAATTCAATGCTGAACACGGACACGCCCAAAACAGGTGCAAATTCCATTTATTGGCCTCTGGTAAAAAAAAAAAAAAAAAAAAAAAAAAAAAAGAATAAACGATTTATTCTTCTCATATCAGCGATTTATGTCAAGTATGTCAAATAAACTTAGTTCCTTTTATTACTTTGTGTTATTGCAGCTATAAACATAATCGTTTTACATATATTACACTCTTCCCTTAGAAGTAATAAGCAGTTCACATCCAGTGAATTTCTGACTTTAATAAATCAGCCCCTTCAGGATTTCGCGATCGTAGAAATTAACGCAAAATCAAGCAAACTCCGCAATATTCTGAGGAGTTTTTGGAATTTTTCAAAATGACCGCAAATTTTCCACAGATTTGGGCTAAGACAAGGTGTCATGTGACATCATCACAACGCGCATTCAGCCAAAACCCTCTTCGATTCACATGTGTTGAACATGAGTACAGCTAAAAAGGTCTCAATGACCAATAAACATCATTGTGAAAGGCAGTGCAAAACAATTTAGTGCGATTGTAATTGCACCAAAAACTCCACAAGTTGTATTGGAAATTTTGAAATAAGGCTGCAGTAAAATCAAGCGTTTTTGGTCACAACAATCACACAAAAAAATAACTTGGAGAAATCCTGTTCGGACTGGTAAATCTGCTGTTTACTCTGTCGTTTTACTTACTTTACTACAACCAGTAATCAGTAGTACAAATCCCTAGTCTGTTTACATAAAGGATTTTTTCCCTTATAAATTGACATCGACCAATGTGAACACCTAATGAAAGTGATTGGCAAGTATGCGGGATATTATTTTCAAAATAAAATCCGCTTTAATGGGAAATTCCTGTAGCTGTTCCTTGATTTCAAACACACTGAGCAAAACATCAGGATTGTTCTTGTTATTACACTGTACAAAAAGAAAAGCTGACTTAACATAACATGTCAATGCAACTTGCTGCACGGGTTTTTTTGAGTTTACTCAAAACTCAAGGTTAAAAATTGAGGTAACCCTCCTATTGTGTTATATCCATTATGTTATGGTTCAGAATGACTTCCACAGTTTAAATACACACAAAACCAGCAAAGAACAGCTTAAAACATTAACCTTTATTATGGCTTGTCCGAGACGAGCCGTAAGAAATTTTTATTTGCATGTAAGTTCATGACCCTAAATGAGGAAAGTAAAAAAATTGAAAAGAGAAAAAGAGAGATGAACCAGTATTTCAGACATCTCAAATGTGGAAATGGGTCAAATTGTCCCGTGACATAATAGGAGGGATTAGTGAACTACTTTGGTTAAAAGTTGAGTACACTGAAAAAAAACTGTGCAGCAAGTTGCCTTGAAATTTTAAGTTAAGTCAGCTTTTCATTTTTTACAGTGTACAAGTGGAAGGACTAATGAAGAACACTGTGCGAAGAGAATGTGGGGTGTGTCAGAATATGTTAGTAGGTTGAAACCTGGTGTGAGAAACCTGGTGTGGTATCTGACTTCAGCCAGATCTGTCATTAACACATAAAAAAGCATAGCTCTCACGCTTTTAACGAGTCTCGCCCTGCCTATGTACAAAATTCAAATACACGATTTATAAGGCTTATTGAACTCTTTCTCACACCCAGATCTTTGTTAAAACTGACTTGATGGGTTTTGCTCAAGTCAGGGCCTGTAGAGATTATTTGACACTGTGTCTATACATTGCATATTCTCACAGAATGAACTGGACTTAATCCAAAAAGTTTTCTCGAGTATCTGGTTGTAACGATAAGGCGAGGTTATACCCGTTCACATTCACTCATTAAAATATTACACAGATGCAATACAGATTGATATAACTGATTAGAAATGTTATCTAATAAACTTTGCCCCTTTGGTTACAACACTAACAACACACCACACCCCTCAGGTCCAAAGACGCCAGACCTCCAAAATGGAGTCATCGATAGAATTACTGGCACCCTTCCAAACCAATTGCATAAAATACACTTGAAATTTTTCCACTCGGAAGGTTGATTGGAAAAGGTCCAAAGAAAACAACTCACCTTTCTCTCTAACGTATAAATCCTTATCGAAAGGACTCTACCAAATTGTATTATTTTCTCTCAAACACATACTGGATTTTGCCTACTTTTTTCATTAAAATTTTATAACTACTGCATTAATGTTTCAGTATAAAAGGAAAAGAAAAACATTTAAAAAAAAATAAATAATAATATTACAAAGTTTTGTATGTTTTTAAAGTAATGAACAATATAAAATAATGAATTGCAGGTTTTCCACGAAGCCTAGAACAACCTACCAGTCGATTTCCCTAGAGAACCACACCGCAGTGTACTGTATCTTAGAGAATTTAAACGATTTTTAAATGCAAGGGCCAATTATGATTTGGTTTCGATTTATTTCTTTATTTTACTGCTTGTTTTATTGAATGGTACTCAACATAGTAATTATTCAGATACTTGGAAACTTTATATTTGATCATTTTTGGAGGCTTTTTCACTTTATACAGAATTTCTTTAGCAGTGTAGTTAAAATAACAGCACCCCTAATGAATATGTCTGATGAATTCAAACTGAAAATTAAATTTATTCCTCAAAAGCAATAATCTTTTCTTTTTTTTTCCCCCCTTTAATTTCATTTCATAGCTGCCTTTGCCCATATATGAAGAGCACATTTAAAATGCTTTAGATTATCATGGAGAAAAACGAGACAAAACAGACAGGTGGTTGACCTGCACAAGTCAGATAATGGCTATATAAAGAATATAACGAGATAAAATAATAATAATAATGTTTAAAAGGTTTTGAGCAGGTGAAAATGTGATATTTACAGGATACAGATCATGCCAAAGATAAAATGTGCCCAAATCTTCTTTTTCATGACTGTGCGAACAAATGTTTTATTATAAACAGATATATTTGTCCGTCTAACTCAATGTTTGTTGCAATTTTGGCCTTGATTCACATTACATTTACATTTATTCATTTAGCAGACGCTTTTATCCAAAGCGACTTACAAATGGGGAAAATACAAGCAAATTCACCTGAATTTAGCTGGAATCCACTGAACATTACAAATCCAAAAAACAACTTTTTTTACTAGGTCATGACCTAGTATTGGAAATGGACCACATTTTAAAAAGATCATGTGGTTGTCCCTGAGATAACAAATTGGGATTAACCTGGGATTATTTTATAGAATGTATATATTATAGGATATTAGAATTGTATAGGATAACCTGGGATTATTTTATAGAATGTAAAAGACGCTTCATGACCAGTTCTGACATGACCAGTTCGCATGGGATTACATTCACAGAGAAGCTCTGGTAATTATTACATTACCCAACCTCCTAGTCCCGTCCGAATAGCCCTTTAAAGTAGATGTCTATATATGGCATATCTGATATAGGTGTTGCTGTTTTCAGATCAGATGTGTAGCCTGTTCAGACTAGATCCCATTTAAGGGTGATGCTTTACATTAAGGTTGCCTTACTAATGTTATTTAGTTAGTTAACATGAACAAACCAAAAACTTCAGCATTAATTAAACCAGAAGTAGGTGTAATGTTTATAAAGTAAGCTAGCAAAGTAGGGTGCTTGTTTAAATGTTAACAAAAATTCACCTGCACTCACTAATGTTTATTCAATCCACCTGATTTTGCCTAAATTAGCATAAATTAAGTTTTACAGCATGCAAAATATTGATAACTAATTCAGTTCTGAATTGTGCCACTTAACAACTGTGAGGCTGCAACGCTACTTGAATACAAACACAAACTTTCTGTTATAAGCAGGTAAAATCCCCTAAATTCATACTTAAGTATATTAAAAGGGTTAGGGTTAGGGAAAATTACATGTCTGATTTTAAAAAAGAGCAATGAATCTTGTCTGTTTTATATACACACACACACAAACACACACACAAACACACACACACACATATATATATATATATATATATATACACACACACACAAACACACACACACACACA
>JANDJT010000092.1:20493429-20518774 GCA_024331685.1 Stegophilus panzeri | reverse complement strand
TGTGTATGTATGTGTATGTGTGTGTATGTGTGTGTATGTGTGTGTATGTGTGTGTATGTGTGTGTGTGTGTGTGTGTGTGTGTGTGAGAATCAGTGTGATTAGGCTCCTTTAAATATAAATTCAGTGTTCCTCGTCAAGGCTAGGTGAGGGTGTTAATTTTGAACTCCCTAAAGCTAACATGCTGTTTCTGAAACACTTGCAATTTAAATGTCACGATGTCTCAGTGAGGTCAAACGCTTCGAGCAGCGTGGCACAAATTTTTTTTTATAAACAATTAAAAATATAAAGGATTTAGATTAGTATTTTAACATTAATTCAACTACTCGGTTTGTAATCATATAAAAGCTAAAATGACGATTAAAAAAATAAAAGGTTTAATGATTCCATGAACGATTTTAATGGATGTTTTTGCCGTGTCATGCCTAACACATTGGAAACCCCATCATATTGATACTGTAGTAGAAATTAGGGTTTTGTTTGTTTGACTCATGATGGGAGGAGGGGGGGAAAAAAAACAAAAAACAACCCATGGGGAAATTTGCACCGCATTACAGATGTGCAGCGTTTTCACATTTCTTAATAAAAGGAATAGAAACCGAAAAAGACGGAAGACGAACGCAGACGTCCAGGTTTCACCCGTAAGTTTCGAGTATTGCAAAATAAAAGGAACATCGCTGAAAATGTTTCACGACTCATCTTTTGTCATTTCTGACGAAGCTGCGAACACCCTGCATGCGGAATTGTATACAGGATTAAAAACGCAAAGCGTAATAGTTTTGAATAGAGGCGTTAGTTACAGTGAAAATTACGATGAGGTGCGATGACATTCTGTCTAAAAACATCCGTTTCAAACCTGTGCCGAAAATGAAAGGGGGAGGGGGAATTATAAATTAATACAATTAAATCTTTGCACTATAAAATCCTCTAGCTGTTCCACGTTCTTTGAAAGATAATGCTGAGAAGGAGTTTTCTATAAAACCTCTGACACTCAGTATGAATCACTTTGTTGGTTTAAGCTGAAAAATAACTAGCGTGGCAATCTGCGGTGCTGCTCAGCCTGAAATGGACAGCTGTTTGCTTTAGTTGTGGTCAACAGCGGCGTGTTCTACTGTGTGATCGCTGGCCGTAGCATATGATAAAGTTACGAACACACTCACGTATTTTTATGCGAATTTTGGGATATCGTGTAAAACAAAAACAAAAACAAAAACAAAAAAAAAACACTGGATGGAAACACCAGATGTGAATAAAATCTCCAAAATGCACATAAAAAAACTCAAGCACTCGATTGAGGCGAATAAGAATAAAATAAATTACAAAATAAAAAATAAAAAAACCAAATAAACTCCTTGTCATGTGATGTAGTCTCAACAAATCATGTGATTGGATAATTGCCTCAGAAATGTAAACCTTTGTATTTGTACTTTGCGCAAGTTTCTCCGTAGGTGACGATTTCGTTCTCTTGGACACGGTGCTTTATTTGCAAATGTTATCCGATATTCAAATTTTTCAAACGTTAAATTTGCAATTTGGGTGGAAACATAGATAATGTAATATGTTTACAGCGGGGGAAATAAGTATTGGACACTTTTTTTTTTCAGTAAATATATTTCCAATGAGGCTAATCACATGAAATTTTCACCAGACATCACTTGTGAGACACCAAGCCCTTTTATAGACCATCAATTTACTAACCCAGCTCATATTAATTTGCACAGATGGGGGGTGTAATTACTTACAGATTTTAGCTGGTTCCTTGCCTTACCTTGCCTTGGAGAACTGCTTTTTCTTAGCGTGTTCAATACTTTTTCCCCCCGTGTCATTCCACTTTATTACACATAGCTTTATTTATGGACTTTAATGTTGTGAATTCTTTATATTTCTGGATTTCTTGAGTTAATACTGATGTCTGGGGAAAACTTCAAGTATATAACCTCATTGGAAATATATTTACTGAAAAAAATGTTGACGTGTTCAATACTTATTTCCCCCGCAGTATAACAGTATCTGATAAATGGAGGTTGCTGTAGCGTGACACGATCACTATCAAGATATGACAATCTCATAACTTGGACTTGCACTAAAGAAAAACTCGAGTAAACTAAGCGAAAGAAAACGCCCCCTCAGCTCCTACTTGTAAACTTGAGATGGTCTCCTCAACCCCGAGTTCAACAAGTGACATCAAATCAACATGGCTGCTCACATACTGTTTTTACTAGTATTTATTTAGATCTTCTTTTGCTAATAAACGAAGACCAGGGAGGTGTACTTTTTAAAATTTTTATTTATTTATTTATTTATTTATTTTTTATTAAAAATCCCCCCCCAGACCTCCCAGACTGACTGAGTTCCAGAAAGTGGTGTAATTCCTCAGAGCGCAGTGTAAGTAACTTGAACTGGTGGGTAGATACTAATAGACGGAAAATTAAAATCTGTACTGTAACAATGTAGCGCAGCATGACTGATCATGATGCCTAAAACGTAGAGGAAGAAATTTCCTCAAGATTAACACACTTTTAGTAGCCTCGACTTAATGCACTGCTCCATTACAAATAATGTAGATGACAGATAGTCATTAGAGTATAGAGAGTAGTTTCTTGTCTGTTTGAGTCTCTCTCTCTCTCTTTCTCTCTCTGCACATTTCCACAACAATGCAGCGTGAAAGAGGCGTCGAGTGTGCATCGGCCATGAAGACTCCAGTCAGTGTGTCTCCTGACTCTGCTGCAAACAGCTCTTTTGCAACCCCCCTCTCTCTGCTGTAATTGGCACCCCCTTCAGTTTCATCTATTACTGTCGTGCATGCAGAGAACCTGCTTTTCTTGCACACCCTGTCTGTCAGCCAAGTACTGTCAGTTATTACAGCCTGGTCTTATGACCGAGAGACTAAAGACAAAAAGCCCTTTAGAGTGGATCACTCGGTATGTCTGCAAGTCATACGGCACATAAAGCACCAAGATCTGCCTTTGTTTGGACTCGCTCATACCCCCGGTTTGCTGGTTTTGTTCTCCGGACAATCCCCCCTCCATCTTACAACCACTCGGGAGAATAAAAAAAGTCAGATGTTTTGGCCTGATAGTTACACGAGCCATCGGGACGTCGTTCGCTTGCACCAGTGACGTCTAGTCACACAAAGATCACGCTTCTTCTTTAGGGATTTTCTCAACACAGCGAACTCATTCGCTGCACTTTAATCGTCGATCGGACATCTGAGCCGTTGAGTAATCTTTATTAAGTCGTAGCGAACTCCCTTAACGCTCGTATCATGCCGTCGGAGCAATTTATGGAAATGTTTGTTTTACGAATCAGTGGTTCAGTTAAAATTTTTATCTAGCGAATCTCAATGTCACACGATCACCAAGGTATTTTAGTTAAACGATTCGGTTTGTTCGGTGTCAGAGCTGTCTATGGAAAAATGTACTTAATTAATGATGTATACGTATGTTTAAAACGAGTGCAGTTTTTAATTAAAATTGCACCACTTCCTCACTAATTATTTTAATGTTCTTTTAGCAGGAGCCATCAGTATTTATTACGTCATTTAAATATTATAAACCGCCTTAAATATTTCACTTTCCAGCCAGTTTACCGGAGCAGTTAGTCAAGCAAACTTTGAGTGTTTTGTATAGAGCCTGTAAAGATCTATACGTTAATCTTCTGTCACGTCAGCAGTTCTGAATCCATTTTCGCTTCACGTTTATCTGTGTAAAGCGAGTTTTATATTTGCATCTGTGTGTTTTTGTTTTCTGTTAGCGAGCTCGTAGCTTCGTTTCCTTCGGTCACTACCGATTCGAATTGCAACAAGGGTCAAGTGCGTTCTTGGCCCTGAGCGGAGAGGCTGCTTCTCACCACTTGATGAACACACATTTCCACTCCACCCTCTTCACTTTCTAATTGGATCTGTCAGAGCTCCACATGTTTCCACAAGAGTGGAATGAGGGGAAGTGGAGACAGTAGAGTTGAGAGAAGTTATTTGAGTTTACTCAAACAAAGCACTTTGTGTATTGTTGAGAACGTGTTTATGCTTGTGCTTGTTTGTATTCGACGCGTGACTTGTCCACTAGATCCCTGTCCATCTGGTGACGTTAAACAAACTGACGAGCTCTGTTTCTCTCGATAGCTGTCCGCTGTCATCTTGAATGTCGTCATGATCTGCACGTCAGATCACTCTGACTATACATCCAAAAGTATTTAATCATCTAGAAACTCCAGACGGCTGGTACTCAAAGCGGACATTTCAGTATGATTGAAGGCTACATGAGAGGTTTTTTAAAAAAAACAACTAAAACGTAATAAGAAAACCGGTACCTTGTGTCGAATAGTACACGTGATTTGAGACAAGTTTGTTTAGTCAGTAAAGGAAACAACGCCGCGTGGTGCTATACTGCCACCACTATTTATGTTGGTATTTGCAGTCGTATTGAGTACATGTACACATAGTGAAGAGTTTCTGAGCTATTCTGCAATAGCAGCCATTTCTTAAATCTCGCACAGTAATGAGTGAAAGCACGATCGTCCTAATACTCACTGGTCTTCAGGTCAGTTGTGTGAAGTGTTTTGGGTTTTTTTGGGGGGAAAAAAAAAACCAATTAGTACAGTTTAAAATGTTATAATAAAAAATTGTTTTAAAAATGGTGGGCAGTGCCAAGAATAGATAATGTTCTCGAATCTTTTTGATCTAAACTATTCCAAACGAGTGATTATTCTTTCTCTTTTATTTTCATAAAATTAGTCGGAACGCTCGTTCTTGGCAAATGCATCGTTGTGGGTATGTGGACAAGTTTTGCACGGTGTCTCGTATGGTACATCTCCCACCGCTAGTGTAAGGATTAGTGATTAGGATTGGTCTGTCTTGTGCATATTACACTGAATTATTCTAAAAATTCCCCAAAGTGACAAACGAGGATCGTATGCCATTTCTTTCGTCACTCAGCTAGCTATGGCTATGTAAAGATCTATTAGCTACATATTTATTAAAACCCCATTTGTCACTCTAGGTATTTCTCTCCCATTACATGACATCTACCAGGGTGGATGTTTGCGTGTGATCCCTCCGATGAAGAAGAATCTCCGATGCCATAACTGGCTAACTGGCCTCGTGTTTCACTAATTGACAGAGGAGAAAGTTCTGCCATCTTTCCCATCCAGTGCTAGGCCAATTATGCTGTCTTGGACTCCTGGCCATGGATGACTAGCTATACTGTTAACCGCTGATAATTAACCCTTGACCCCGTGCTTCTGTTTTGCATAAAATGCTGTTGGCACTAAACCTTTTAGTTTTTAATGAAGTGGTTTTTCTTAGCCTTACACGTTTTTACATATGATTGTATCTGGGTGTGAGCAAACATAACCGCAGAGCAGATTTCCCCAGCAGTTGTGTGTTCGAGCTGAAGAGTTCATTTCACATTTTAACTGGTTAACCTTGTCTGTCACTCTAGATCTAGCTGGGTGTGTGCACTTGATAAGCATGTGTGACCTTCTTAAGCACCTTCTGTATGTGCGTTTAGTTTGGAAGGACACACGGGAGTAGCGTTCTTGTCTCGGTTTGCTTGCTGGCTAGGACAAAAGCCATGACACACTTGTACAAAGGCCAAACTTTTTTTTTTTTTTTTTTTTTTTAAGCCTGCAGCTGTGGTCATGCTTTTGAGTTAGAATGAGAATAAATTTTGAGTGAGGAAGATGGAAACAGCCAGACACTCTTGCAGCTGTGGCTATACAAAGTATTGCTTCAATTTCAAGAGCTAAATGAGCACTGATTGGAGCACTGATTCAACCACTTCCACTTTTAGACTTTTTTTTATGGCAAGGCAAAGTGGACCAGTTCATTAATACGGAGAAAGGATTAAGCCAGGATTTTGGATTCAGCCCTTGAACTTTAGTCAGAGTGTTCGAGATGCTTTACTGCAAATGGCCGTATGAAAGGCTTTGCATCGAGCGATTGGCATGGCATGAGGTTGGCCAGCGGAGTGATAAAACTTGGCAGTCATGTGCCTTCTGACGTGATTCTTATCGCACTGGGAGGTGGTGTAACGTTCTTGTTCTCCTCCCAGAGAGTTCTTTGTGTACTTTAGCTTAACTGAACGGCCTGCTACTGAGGCAAAAGTGCATGCTAATATTTTAAAAATGGTTTGGTTTTAACCTTGTTTGTTTTGTGTTTAAGTTAAGAAAAATCTCTCAAAGCTTTAAGGTTTTGCCTTAATAAAACTCTTCCTTCAACTTCAAGCTCTGTTGGCTTGGTTTCTAGAAGTCCTTACGTTTCCTAGATTGCACATGTCGTCTTCTATTCTTGTTTTCAGTTCTCCAGCATTTTTATTTTTTTACAATTTTGGGAGTAGTCCCTCTAGGTTCTGTCACCGACACCATCTGTTTGGACGTGGATATGCCTTCCTGCTATTCCCAGCGGCATTTGCTTGTCTTTCGTCACTGAAATCTTTCTCTCAGATGTATCCTCTGTAGCGTAGACTGTTATTGTCTAGGTTGTTGATTTGGCGCCTCGGATTCTGAGGAAAAACTGCAGGGGTTCCTGCAACGCCCAAACGTCTGGGACTCTTGACACACCGGAAATGTTGCTTGAAGCGATGGACTCGGCGATGTCCTCAGAGTATTACACTGAAAACTGTGTAATAAGTCATACTGTCACTAATCTCCAGATTAAGAAGAACACGTGTGGTTGTCGACGGACTGTTCTCGCAGATGCGAGATCACGGTCGATCTTCCATCAGTCTAATGCATGCTTTTATTTATTTATTTATTTATTTATTTATTTATTTATTTATTTATTTTTCTCCCTCTGCTTTAGTCATATTAAAGCACTAATCAGTTGGCATCCATGTCTCAATAACGACCCATCTGTCTGTCCATCTTCAGGTCAACTCGGCAAATTTGGGATGTTTAGAATGTTAATTGCTTAATTGCGTCATGTGGTACAACTGTCTGGAAGCATCTTTGCTCCGCTACTCATTTATTCAGCGTTTTTTCCTTCATGTTCCTTGTTTGTACATTGCATACGGTTTATGGTTAACTTTAGCTGAGTGTTCATTAGTGTTGAGGCTGAGAAGAAGTATTACTTTCCTTCAAATGTGCTTGCTTCAGTGACACTGAAACGGCTTCAAGTTCTTAGCCGCTACGGTGTACGTGGTCTTTAATTGGTATCCTTTGGAACGTTATAATGAGGTGTTTGACTGCTGGAGCATTAATAACTCATTAAAAATAACCCACATCGTGCATTCTTTAACGGTCTCATGATCTCGCATTCGCAGGTTTCTGGTCCGCCGTGGCGCATCGAGAGTCTGAAGAAAATCAACCTGGTGTCGAGCGGCAGTACGAGAGAGAAGGGAAACTCCAGGAGACAAGCTGGACAGAGCGGAGCTGAGGGAGGAGGGCGAACGCCCAGAAATCGTTTTGAGACACAGAGGGTGCAACAGTGACAGCGGCAACACCAGCAACTCCACCTCTGACAGCCAGGACACCATGAGCCCGGGCATCGGGGTGAGGAACAGCATGACGAAATCAACACTGATGCAATACGCGAACTGCTTTAACCTCAGACGAGTGTTTCACAATTAAGAGTTTCACAAAACGTACCTCAACTAGTGGACTGATTTTTGTTGTTAACACTTAGTTAACAATTGTTGTTAACAATAGCATTCATTAGAATAATGTCTTCGATAGGAGCTATAACAGTTAGGGCTGGGCGATAGTACAATATAATACTGATATTATGATTAGTTATGTCTCAATATACTTTACTGATATACACTACTGGTCAAAAGTTTAGACACTCATTCTTTATATAATAATAATAATAATAATAATAATAATAAAAATAATAAAGTCATCAAAACTCTGGAGTAACACAAATGGAACTATGGGAATTATGTTGTGATGGAAAAAAAAAAAACACTCCAAAAGAAATCTAAATAATTTTAATATTTAATATTATTTAATATTAGCATCTTCAAAGTAGACACCCTTTTTGTCTAGAATTTCCAGAAATGTATTTTTGGCATTTCTCAACCGATTTCTTGAGGAATTTCCCTGAGATGCTTTTTAAAAAAGTATTAAAGGAGTTCACACCTACGCTGGACTACGCCGGACTCTTATCGGCTGCTTTTCAGAATATTTCGCTCCGAGTCGTCCGTTAAAAAATATATATAATGTGTGTGTATTTATATATATATATATATATGTTTGTTTTCTAATGAAAGAAATGAATATGTTGGCGCAATTATATTTTTGTCTAAAACGCCGCTTTCAAACATTTTAATCATACACCTTCAGATCAAAAGGTTTTTAACATCATGAGAAACGTATCAGTCGAGTGTCCACAAACCTTTGACCTGTAGTGTGTAGTGGATCTCATGATCTTTTTACACAAACATCCATAAATGCTGGTTAAAAGTTGAATCCAATACAAAGGAAAGGAAAAACACAGCCTTCTTAACTTGAACACCTCCTACAGCCTGCGCTACTCACGAACACCACGCTCTTAGATTCGATAATAAATAAATAAACAAATAAACACTGCAAGATAAACAGGCAGCACTTCACCGAGCACTGAGCTCATAGCAAAGAAAGGTTCAAGTGTCGCTTCAGGGATACGGACTTGGTACAGGTTTGAAAAGTACGATGAACAGGTTTATGTAAAAATATAATGCTGCGTTACATCCTTTCTTTAAATATTCTTTATTTAAAAAAAAAAAACATTGTTTGCACTATTTACTATAAATGTTGCCATTACTATTTTTACACATCTTATAACACATTTTCCAAAGTCCGTTCTAATAAATAAGAAAACTTTGGGAATTTTATCATTTGTAATTGCATTATTTATTTAATTTATTCAAACGAAACTTTAAATTGTATTCGAGAATCATTCATAAAGTTGAAAAGCACCATATGTGGGTCTTCCCCAAACTGTCGCTACAAAGCACACGTTTGTATACGATGTCTTATGTTACGCCGTAGCTTTACAATTTCCCTTCACTGGAACGAAGATATTCTTTGTCATATCGCCCACCTCGAATAACAGGAACTAAATAGCTTTGTGGATGTTCCATGACTTTAAATGCAACTATAAAGGGATAAACCGGTATGCCATGAGTGCAGGTTGTTTAATTAATACGAAGTTGTAGTGGTATAAGAGGAATAAAACACTTGCTTTTATTGCAGAAGAATTCACTTTGGGGTTTTCACAGTAACACCGCTTCGTATCTGGTTCACAGCACACCATCACATCATTGATTCTTTTACTATAAGAGCACAGCCCATCATATTTATTCCTTACGTGCGGCTTGTGTGTGTGTTTGAGCGAGCAGCTCTAGGTTAACCAGCGATGTACGCTGCCATGTCGTCATATTAACTGGAAATAAAAACACGGTCATCTTGTGGTGTCAGGATGTGGTGTGTGGGCAGATTATGGCAGGTGTAAATCTATCTCAGTCCAGTTGAAAGGCGCCGTACTGACTCTCAGGGTCGTGATAGATCTCCAGCAACCTGAGCAGGGTGATGAAAGTTTAAACAGGCCACAGTATTCAGTAACAGGTGCTGGATAGGCTTGTTTGCATATCGCGTCTGATCGTCATGGTACAGGTGTTTTCTGTTCCCCTGCGCCGTCCCCCTTCTCTTTCTTCCTTCCTGCTTCTTTGTGTGATCTGTGTGATAACGGTCCACATGGAAAAGAGCTTGTGCGGAAGAAGAGTTTAAAAACAAATGTGTTTAAATGATCATTAAACTCGCTGCAGTTTTGCTGACAGTTTGCTAGCAAGTCTAAGGATCATGGTGCATATCGTGCATCGTAGAAATGTATTGTGATGTGATATCTTTGCCACGTTTCCCAACTCTAAGTCGGATTAAACGGATAATGAGTTCTAAACAGGCACAAGTAGAAGGCGCACTGTTCTTCTTCTTTGTTTGTTTGTTTGTTTGTTTGTTTGTTTGTTTGTTTGTTCGTTTGTTCTTGGCATCTGGTTGAGACTCCCGCAGGACGCAACCCGAGTAGAAGTTTTTCATGTTGATGCGATGAAGGCATGATCATGAAGCCCACAGGACAAAGACCTCGTTCATTCAGTCATTTGAAACTGCGTAGTCCGGGTAGCGGTGGCTTTAAATTTGGCCACAAGTAAGTAAAATACTAGTAAATTTCTGTTCGAGACCAGTTATGAACTCGAGCGATGTCGAGCCGTAGACCTGAGCCAGAATTCACACACCTTGTTGATTTCTAGGTTTTTACTTTGGTGCTTTCTAGAGTTTCCGTGGGTCTAGAGTTCATATTTCATTAAAAACAAAATTCCCTTCTGGTTTAGGCCACACCCACTTCAGATGCAAATCGTGATTCAAAGATTATGGCATTGCTTTACATCCGTAATGTACCTAACTATCTTTCCCTAACCGGAGTAATAATAAAAGGGTCTTGTTGTTCAGAATGCTTGGAGTGTTAAAGTAGAACTTCTCGAACATTCAACATATTCATGGCACACTCCCAGCAGGACATTTAATACTGTCACTGCTTTGTGAAATTCAGTTTAACAAACTGCCAAACCTGTCCTTCCTGGTTATTAGGGCTTGCTGTGAAGCATGCTGAGCATGTGTATGTACATGACTAAACAGAAGGTATTGCAGCTCTATCACAGCCAGTTCTGAGCTTCTCATTATCCAGCGAAACGTCAGAGTTTGTGTAAGAAAGATTTTTCCGTCATTCGGTGTTCCTGCTCTTCCAGGAATAGTTATACCAAGAGATTCATATTTGTTTAAAAGAAAATGGGGGGGGAAAAAAAGGATAAGGCTATTTCCTTCCATGATCCCTCTTCCCCCCCTCAAGTAAGAGTGGAAAGTTATTTTCTAATCTGGAACTGGGACAGTTTGAGATATTGAGATGAGGAACTGTGGAGTTCTTTCTTTCAAACACATAGTTGGCACTGCTGTGAACCCCAAGCTCAGTGGATGTGTTTCATACAAAACTATTCGTCGGTCTGAATGGCTTCTTTACGAGTCTCAATTGAATATTTGGCACATTGTTAAAATGTATGTTAATCTTAAATTATGAAATCTAATGCGAGGAGCAGCTTTTACTATTGATGTTACCATGACAGCAAGCTTGTGAGTGTGCCAGTTAGCTAATGTCATGCTGTGTGTACCACTAAATCTTGTTACTCTGACTATGGGGGGGGGGGGGGAACAAAGTAGACTTGGAATTCCTTCTCGGAAAGTTGGGAAGATGTCCACAACCCCTCAGTTCAGTGTCAATGGTAAATAAAAAAAATAAAAAAAATCACGTCACTACTTTACATGAGTTTATAGTAGTATTACACGTTATCTTCGTTAATCTGTTACTTATGTTAATTTATGTTAATCTATGTTGATTGTAAATACATTAGTTGGTTAAAGGTGCAATAATAATAATAATAATAGTAGTAGTAGTAGTAATAATAATGGTGGTTTAAGCCATGACCACAGCACAGGTGTATTAAATGGTTCAGAAACCTGACTTCTGATCCAGAATGTGTGTTTGTGCTTAGGTGTGGCTCTTGTCGGTCATTTTATCGACACTCTACTCTACATGACATTGTAGATTCTGGGGGCGGAGCTTTGTGAACATGGGTTCACAGAGTAAAAAAAAAAAAAAAAAAAAAAAAAAAATCATTCCAATGTTGAATCCACCTACTTAAGCGTTTTAGACCTAATCTTGAAAACAAAATCGACTTGTCTTACCCTAATGCACATTTTAAATCTATAACAACGTCTATACAGTTCGCCGTTCTCTCCTTGTAGTTCCGTCCCGAGCTCGAAAATGGCGTAATTTAAGTTACGGTTAAGTGGCATTAGTTCAGCACGTTAGCTGAGACATCAGTCTAAACAACACGTGCGTCCTCCAGGTAAACCGTTTATATGTTTATTCGGATTGAGCTCAGTCAGTTGAGTTCAGTCTCAGGAATAAAAAGGCAGGTGTGGCTCCTGAGTGTTTTTCATTCCAGCCATTCAAGAGCCACACCTGAGTCTCAGTTGAGGCTCAAGATCAGCTGATTAAACCGGAGGAATTAGGTGTGGCTTCTCCTTGGCTGGAATGAAAACCTGCAGCCACACCGGATCTTTGCGGATAAGATTGGCCTTCCATGCTTTACTCTATTCCCTTTTACGTAGCGATCATACTTCATTATAAAGAAAACATGATCCGTTCAAATTAATTGATCGATCTGATTATTACAGATTTGTAGGCTGCATCTAAATGTTATGACCGCACAGGATCTCGTTTATTAATCGTTATTGCACTATTGGCCGTTGTGATTGAAGGCTCCGGATGTTTTCTGTGTGTTTACATAAATTCTAAAGCATTGGCATGATTTAAAAAATAAATAAATAAATAAAAGAGAGAAAATGTAATCAATTAGTGCTCAATTTGTAACTGTGACTCATCACAGGTTTACCCGATTGTATTGGTGTGCTGTAAAAGCGCATCGCAGTTGCATTGCGTTCACTGTAATGTGCTATTCTTGTCCTAGTCCTACTAAACGTATGTGTTGAGTCATTTCAAGAGTAAACGACTTCAGTCTTATGACTTTGGGAATTTTCTTCTTTTTTTTTTTTTCTCGCCCTCTCTCTGTGCTTTCTCGTGTACATGCAGGTTTGTGGTTTGCCTTGCACTCGTATCCCGCTCTGTTTCGAAACTTGAAGTGGTCATGTTATTTGTTTTAGCCACAGATTTATTGTCGGCTGCGGAGACGCATTACACGTAAAAGACACTCTATCAGAGGAAAACGGAGATTGTGTTTATTCCTCTTCAGCCCACACGCAAGTGGCGTCCTACTCGCAAAAACATAAACACATCATGTCGTTGATCATCCAGGTAACGACACACAGTATTAATAATCGAGCGAGTGTAAACGTTTTGAACTGATTTATTTGTGTAAATTCATTTATTATTGTGTTTTGTGGATTATATCTAAACATCTGTTTATGTGCAATAGCTTATTCAGGGCAGAACTAAATAAACAACGGAATTCTATTTTTATGATCCGTCTTCTTATTTTAAATTAATTATGACCCCAACTGTACCTGCATATACGTTGACGCTTTGCCCTGTTTTAGATGTGGCACTTGACCTACATTGAAGTTTAAAGCAGATTGTATTTCATGTCGATCATGAGTCATGAATGCAGGTCATTAGACAAGCAACGCTGATGAGACAATAGAAGTAGGTTAAAGCATCTTCACTTCTGAACATAGCAAGGCTGTGATCTCACCATGCTGAGTGTTACTGTTTTTAAGATTTTGACGTTTCTAAAAAGAAAAACCGTCAGTCTGTCAGGGAAGTATTTCTGAGCGTTTGATTGTATAGCCTAGACTAGTTTGAAGAAATCCTGTTGTTTTTTTTTTTTTGTGTGTGCTTAAACCCTTAAGGTCTCAAAGTGTACAGAGTGAAAGGTTTGTTTAAACATGTGAGCTGTTCTCCGTGTGTGTCACGTGTCCAAGTTTTACTGCTCAGATACTACTCTGTACAAGGGTCACTTCCTGAGAAACCTTCCACATGACAGCATGGAGCGTGGTTTTGAGGACCAGAGTGAAATGAAAGGGGAAAGGAATGCATGTAAATGCTCTATAGGAAGACGGAACTGACATTACTAAATACAGATGACTTAATGCAATTTTCCAGAAAGAAGAGCTAGCAGGAGGAGAGCAGATCTGTGCTTTTAAACATGTGACTCCTTAAGGTGGACCTCGGTATGAGAGACGGCGGGATTACATTGCATTAATGAGGAGAGAGAGAGAGAGAGAGGAGAGAGAGAGAGAGAGACAGACACAGACAGACACACACAGAGAGAGAGAGAGAGAGAGAGAGACACAGAGAGAGAGAGAGAGAGAGAGAGACACAGAGAGAGAGACACAGAGAGACAGACACGGACACACACACAGAGAGAAAGGTGCTGGTGAAAGGATTTTCCCCCCTATAGCATCTGCCTTTAACCCAAAAACACAATCAAGATTAAAGCTAAAAGTGATGTTACAATAACAAGTCTGTGACCTGACCTTGCTAAGAGTCTGGTTAGTCCATAGTGGACAAATATTATTGCCTTTGTCCTGTACAACCTTTGTTACAGTGACACCGCCATCACACTCCGAGCTTAGCCAATACAGCGTTATCTTTTACCCACGATGAGAACACAATAGTAAAGGATATTGAAATCCGGATGCTGCTTGAGAGCGATACGGGTCACGTCTGGTTTTCTCTGGCCTAGTGGCTTACTACCCACTGTCGGCAGCCTTGTTAAACCTGTAGTGAAATGATCCGTGCACGCTTTTACAGTCTGCTCCATACGTCGTGGAACACCTACAGGAGGTCTGTGAAAAATGTGCACGGCATATCAAGTAGTCTCACAATTCTGCTTCATCATGCATTTATTACCACAACACCGAATTAAGACATTCATAAATCTATTTTTCTTCATTATACGATAGCGAGTACTCTGCTGATTTACTTTCAGACCTTCTTTCCTGTGAGGAGCAACTGTAAAGGATTAGTGAGTGCACCATTATGGACTGATGTTCTCCGAGAACATCGAAGGACATGGTGTATTGAGAAAAGGGGCGGGGGGGGGAATAGCTTTTATTGTCTAAATCTTTATTATTCTCAAAGTATTATTATTGTTGTTGTTGTTGTTGTTGCTATTTATGGTGTTGTTTAATCCCAGATGGTTAACTTGGAGAAAGTGTGTGGTGTTCTAGTGCTCTAGATGGATGTAAGGGCAGACTAACACGGTCATCATATCTTTTGTTCCCTAAGGGCTGAGAACGTGTTTGCTTGGTTATAGTGACATTGCAGCCTCCTAAGCCCAAAGCAAACCTCCGTATAAACAGAAGTGTATATAATGTTTGAACCAGGAACAGCTCTATGCTCAAAAGTGTTGGAGTACTTAACCTATCCTGAGACGTCACGCTGTATACTCGCGGTCATTTTGAGGACCGGATAAGAGACCGACTGCAACGGTGTTCATTTATACGGATAATTGACTGCACTTATATACTTCACTACATTTAATACACACTCCAATCAAGCAGCACTGCATCAGGTCCTTACTCTCATGCTGCCTCGTAGTTATGTCAGCTAACTAGCTAGCTACGTTATGGGACAACTAGGACGCTGTACAAATAGTTCTTTCTGATCCTTTTTATCGACCTGGACGTGAAGAGACGCTATGCTTTGGTCTTCTTAATTGCTTTGAGGAACTCTACAGGACAGGGAGACGGGTTGTGTATGCCTGAGATAAATATTCTATTTCAGGAGAACACAAATTTGTAAGTTTCCTCCCAGTTAAAGTGGAATCAGCAGTACATAAAGATCAGTCTATATTATCCGCCATGTCGAGGTATTGTTATTCTCTTCTGAAGTAAAGTGAATCATTTCACCTCGAGTCACGTTTACCTCGTGCCAGAATTTCCTAAATATGGCACCCGCAACAGAAAAATATAGCTCTAATATATCATTTAAATGCCTTCATGCCACAGGGCTGCTACACTCTCTGTTCTGATTGGTGTTGATTCATTTTTCATGGGCCTGACAAATAGTGCTCGAGTTCTCATTAGTAGGGTTTTTTTGTGCATGTGTGTTTTTTTTTTTTTTTTTTTTGTTTTTTTTTTTTTTTTTTTTTTTTTTTTTTTTTTTTTTTTTATAAGCTACTATTGTTATGACGGGAATTAACTCGCAGTTTGTCTACGGCGATTACAGGAGACTCCAGTGTCAGCAGTTTGTAAAAGCAACGTGGAAGTAATACTGCTCCTTTTTAAATTTTCTGGCATGGGGAAATGTAGCTATAAATAAATGTTTCAAAAATAATGATGTTACTCTTTTAACAAAGAGAAATAATTCCCAAATTGAATTATTTTGTGTGTACACCTGGCAGATATTTAAATGGTTGTCATGTTAAGGGTCTTTGCTGGACACTGATGTGGACCGGGCGTCCTTAACCAGCCATTCGGCTTTTCTGCCAGATGTCATGCCTTTCTGAAGGCCAGGAACAAGATGGCGTCGGATGTCCAGGAACGGCAGCGGACAGGGCTATATCTGACCTTTTCGCCTTTCTACGAATGTGTTCGTAGGAGTCGGTCGTTTCCGTGTATGTATGCGAGTGCTGGAGTATGAGCTCATTCAGCACGAGACCTTCTTTTACACTTCAGTGCACAGGTTACGAGTTCTCCAGACCCCTCAGGGACATGTTGAGTGAATTTCTCAGACATTAAGGTTCCGCGTTAAACGCTTTAAGCAAATTATTAACGTTTTTAAGGTTTTAAAACTTTTAAAGAAGTCTATCTGGCGTAATCATGGCTGTTTCTTTTGTTTTATTCTGGGTTTGTTTTTAAATAAAAGAAAGGACACGATAACCTTTTAAAGAGGCATTTCTTGCATGTAGCGTACATGGTGAGAGTGCTTTAGCAGTTATCTCCAGCTAATTTACACTGTGAGGAATATCCTGACTTTAAAAATATCACCGCTTTCAGTGAACTGGGGTTTCTGTTCAGTGCTCCTAGTGTATGCTGATTTATTTCCTTCTTTTCCTTTCTCCAGAAACAGTAAAAAGATTTTCAGTCGCTTCCAGTCAGCACACGACCGAGTGAAATGTCCTAACCTTGCCGACGGACGCTAGATGTAAAGTAGCTTATGGATGATGCAGATGATCATTAACGAGTCTGATTTTAATCTGCCCTCCAGACTCATTTTAATAATATGACCTTCTGTCCATCAGATAATCTCGCACAAACACAAGGCTCCTTATGTTGTGTGATGAGGAAACCAGCGACCACCTATTGAGGCCTGTATAGAAGCGATGTAATGGAAATCATTAGCATTAGAACAACAGAAACGACTAAAATGCTTATCTCTAACACACTTTTTGTTTGCTTTCACGTGACACAGGCTCTCTGAACGACGGCAAATAACTTTTTGCGTTCGCAATTCACAGCACCTCACGCTCGTTTTTAACGAACGCCCTCACTGATAACTCCGCCATCCTCACACTCTTTGTTACCGATACTGTTTATACACCATAAGATGTTTTTAACCCGAAATAGAGCTCCAAAGTCGGCTAAAGCGCCCGGGTTCCGTGACCTTTTTTTTGGGCGCTGTAGATTGCAGCAGCATGGGGCTGGTGTTTGTTAGCTATCGTGCAGCTCTTTAACAGTTACAACATGGTTGTGTGACCATATAACCTATAAAGCATGTCGATTGTGATCTGGAACATTCCAGGCATTCCCGTTAATGACACAGCCTCGCCAGGTAAGAATGTGATCATGTGACCAGCGTGCTCGCTATATATTTAAACTCTACGGTTTGTGGAGATTGGGACCTCTGGTGTTCAAACAGTGCAATTGCATTAGATCATTATTATTAACAGAATGCTGACCTCGCACATTTCCACGATGCACGTCATCACATTTTTCATGTCGTCGTTACACCCCTAATCATTAATCACGAAATACTTCTATTCGCCGTCATTTGTCGTATCGTCTGGTCATTAGCGTGACAACATGCGTTAGGACCGCAACACATAATGTCGCGTTTTCTTACCGCAAACCTCGCTGTATTCTTTCATTTTCACGCTTCAGACACAAATATTTGACCCTGTGCGTTCCTTTGTGCAGTCAGCAAACACAGAGTAAATTAAACAAAGCTAACAAAGCCTCGAAGATGCTTGTTGTGCAGTTCGGTTGCCTGGGAAGCTTCTCTGTGACCAGGTGGCCTGAGAATTAAAGCTGAGTCATGCTTTCGAAGTCAGAAAACGGACAAATTGTCCACTTCGATTTTTTTTTTTTTTTTTTTTTTTTTTTTTTTTTTTTTTTTTTGTTCATGTGCACATGTATTGATTTGCTGAACCAAAGCTAATTTAGTGTCATTTTAGCTGCACTTTGAAACGGGGTCGGCGGAGCGGGCCAGCACACGGCTTGTCAGGACCAAATAATTCTTGTTTTCAAGGCCAAGCGATTTACTGGGTTCAGTAATGGACTGTGTAGATCAGTATGGATCAGGAACGAGGCAACGTAGTGTTGTGTAGACATCCGTAAGAGGAAAAGAAGACTGTTAGGTTCTTAACATTGTGTACACGCTAGTAACGTCTGTGTAAACATTTACCGAGACGCTGCATATGACAGGATAAAATGTACCAGAGTTATGAGTTTTTTTTTTCTTGTGTGCCAAGCAACACAGAACACAGAGCTGGAACGAGGAATCATTTGAGTCGATGCCGCCGAGTCATTGTTTTTCAGAGACTCCGCATCAAGTACGTCAATCGATAAAGACCAGTCGGCTCTCGCTCGCCGCTGTGAGCGTGGAGTACACGGTCAGTCGAGGCTGCGTTTCTAGACGACATTCATTAAAGTCCAAATGTAAGCTCTGAGTGCACTTGGATCTAAAGCAGGACGGTTATTTAGACCCTCGACGAACTCTCGCTTTCCTGGTTGAGAGGGTTATTTATCATATTAAATAAATCAATTCTCAGTTTATAAAGAGGTGAAGTGTCTCACATTGTTTCAGGCCGGGTTTTTTGTTTTGTTTTGTTTGGTAGACTTCAGACTGCTGTATTTATATTTATATTGCCATACCTGATGCTGAGAACATTTAGACTAATACTGGAATTACACTTGTGAAATGAAAGGAACGTCATCTGTCGATTATTGCTAATGTAAAGAACCGTTATCGATTAATCGTTGACGAACGCAAGGCAGTATCGCGCATTTCTTCTTAAACGTTTCTTTATTGATGTTTTATGTTTGTTTATTCATTTATTTTTATTATTATTTTGTTGATTTAAAAAATATATATCTTTTTAGCAGATTTTCCTCAGATTTGGGCCAAGACGCGTCATGTGACGTCGTCACAACACACCTTCAGCCGTCGCGTTCACGTGTCTCGAACACGAGTACAGCTAAACGGTGTCATTTACCAACAAACATCACTGTGAAAGACCGTGCAAAACAATTTTGTGCAATTGCGATTTCGCCGATTCATGTAGTTTCCTGTAAAATAAGCGCAAAAAACAGCATTACGAGCAATTATACTGCATCGCAAATTCTGGAGAGAAAAAAAAACCCGCAGCAAAAACAACTCCGCAACAATCACAAAAATCCTGTTTGGACTGGTAAAGAACTCAGAGAAGCGCACAGTCTTGAAAAAGTGACGGTGTTTTTCAGGTTCTCAGCCGTTGCGTGTGCTCAGCCCTGAGTCGTGTGTTCACACCTCCTCTGTTGCGTGTAAGCAGATCAACAGATCAACAGACGCCACATTTGTCTGCACGTGGTAAACATGCTCAATAACTCGAGGACAGTCATGATGAGTCATGTTTGTTTTGCGAATAGTAACAAAACGCTTACGGGTCTGCGTGTGCAAAAACACCATTTATATCCTTCAGTCCAATTCGAGAGTCAACTCATCACCTTCAAAACTGTACCTGTAGCATTAGGTGACGGAGCGAAGGTGAAATCGTCGCTTATAATCACACACGAACTTAACGTTAAATGATTTAGATATTCTTATTTTATTGACTCTGCGATTTATGTATTTATTCACAAATCCTTTTCGGAATGAACGTTTTATACAGGTACAGGAACGGGAGGTTATAATGTACAGTCAGCATTAGGGCTGTGCGATATGACCGTAATATTGATATTGTGATACGTTATGTCGCGGTACGTTTTTGTGAGGGTATCATATTTTTAGTTATTTTCTACGAATAAAATTAAATACAAAAACGAGTTTGACTGCAAAAATGTTCTACTTTTTAATCTTTAACATTGATTGTACAAATGTACATTTTACAGTCAGTGTTTTTTAATTATTTATTTTTTTCCTAAATTAAAATGATTCAAAAATATCTATCTATCCATCCATCTATAAATCATCAGGCTATTTTTTTTTTTTATTATTATTATTATTATTATTATTATTATTACTACACTACTGTATTGCTGGTATATCATGTCATAGAATTCAAAATAAAATTTTATTGGGGACACACACACACACACACACACACACACAAAACCATAGACAGTATGACGTGCAGTGAAATGCTTTTTTTCAACTGTCTGTGACATAAAATAGATTTTACATAAACCAAAATTTACTTGTGGAAAAGGACAAATATAATATATTTTTATATATATAAAAAAAATAAATAAATAAAAAATGAAGAAATGCCTTTGAGATTCGTGAGATATTTTTGTCATAGTGTCAGTACAGAATGCCTGAATAGTCCTGATTTAAAAGCATTATTATTATTATTATTATTATTATTATTATTATTTTAGCCATTATCATGCATATCGCATTCTGTATAAGTATTTAATTCAGGTCTATTTTCGTAAGGACCGCAGAGATGATGGTGCTCAACTTTGAACACGAGGAGTTTACTCTTGAATAACCTACGCCACACACCCTCCACGGCTACCGATATGAATAGCTCTTTTTATTTATTTATTTATTTTCGGGGGGGGGAAAAAAGTTTAATTAGCTGGTTCCTCTCCAAAACCCCACAGTGGCCTTCTTGTTATTGGTCTGCTGAACATGGTCAAAAAGACATCCATCTGGTGCCCCTGGAAGGCATAAGGAGTCTCTATAAAACCCACAGCTGCTTGCGCACACACCCATGAGTGTACCACAGCACTCGAAACCGACGAGGAGGAGGAATAGCGCATGCTTCATAGCTGCTGTTCACCCCTATATTACCATCCTCCTATAATTTCATGTGGTTTCACAATGACCAGTGCACGCATGCATTTTAAACCCTGGGGCAGACTGTAGAAAGACCTAAAAACACACACACACACCCACATGCAGTGTATTTTGCTGGCAGGCATGGAAATGGGTTAGTCATGCATTATAGACCTGGTGTGTCTTTTCAAAGAGTCTGGCCAGATCCATTTACTGACAAGCAACCAAACAATACAGCTAACCTTGACGATATATCGAGTGTCTATCGTCAGATCACACATACGGTTATTTATTCTCGTCCTTATGCATTTCTTTTCTTTCTACCATGTCCATCTGAGAACTTTTGATCATTTTGAACCATGTTCACTAACGGTAGCTTCAAATCCTGGCTGATTCCCATGCATCACTGTAGCCTCCTTCATCACGGATGAGGTTATTCACGTTAAAGGCAGCTATACATAAGCACACTGGTTATATATTTTTATACCACAGTGCCGTCGAGTTCTCGACTGGTCAGAAGGAGTTGATTTTGGACAGCAGTGCAACTGTAAAGCTAATCACAGGCTTATAGTAATGCGCTCAATGTAATACGTTACCGCTTCTCTGGTAACGGTTTGCACAGGGACACGGTCTTGCACGTGTGACTGGGATGAGATGTTTATTTAGTCTCCTGTTTCAGCAGTTTGTAACGGTCAGCTGTAAAGATGCAAGCTGGTGGGTTTTTTTTTTTTTTTTTTTTTTTTGGGGGGGGGGGTTGGTGAGTTTTTAGAAACTCGATTCGTGGACGTTCTGCAACATTACACGTAACGGACAAAAAGTACAACCTGTCATTCTTTAATTAACAGAAATTTTTATTGTTGCAAAATATAACAGGAATAAAACATTTTGAGACATGCTGTTATGTGGTTGTAGAAGTGGTTGCATTTTTTTTTTTTTTTCCCCTCTTCCGTATCTGTAATTTCTCCCACAGAGTTGGTGTTTAGTCAATGCTACAATCAGGAGAGACACTTGGAGGAAAGCAATAACTGTCTAGATGCTTTCAGTAGTGCAGCAGTAAAAGTTCAGTAGGATCCGGGGGGATAAGTGGGCTTTCCTTAGGAGGTCAAGGTGCTGTTGTGCCTTTCTGATCAGGGTGGAGGTGTTGAGTGCCCAGGAAAGGTCCTCAGAGATATGGACACCCAGGAACTTGAAGCTGGTCACACTCTTCACCTCGACCCCTTCAGTCTGTCTCTCTGTGTGTGTGTGTGTGTGTGTGTGTGTGTGTGTGTGTCTCCTCTTTGTCCTCCGGTGGTCCACGAGAAGTTCTTTGGTCTTCTGGGTGTTGAGTGCAAGATTGTTTAGTTTTATATGTGCCGTAACAGACGCTCTTAATTAGTTCACAGTATTCACAGAAACCCTCTACTCTCAACAAGGACGGGAAAATAAATAAATAAATTAATGAATGAATGAATGAATGAATGAATGAATGAATAAATAAAGCGTCTTTCCCACCCACTGAAAGCATGGCCTGTTGTGTCTCTGTGAACTCCAGAAGGCAGATGGTTATGGCATCGCTGCGATTTCGAGTCCCAGCAGTTTAAGAAACGCAACACTCTCTCTAGTCTAGCCTATTAGTTTAACCTGCTGGGTGTTACTGTAGCTCTGTATCATCATACCTCCTACAAATTGTTATTTGAGTATAATTTTTAATGTTCTAATTTGCGTTCTTAACCCACCTCCCCCACACCCCGTTTCCCCCTCGTTATTGTATCTGTAGTTACTAATCAGTCATAGAGACTTGGCGGGCGCTGAGCATACGAGTCTAATAATAACAGTGTTTACAAACGTGCTGTTTTTAACAAGGAAAAACTGATACAGTGGAGGTTTTTTTTTGTTTGTTTTTTTTTGGGGTTTTTTTTTTGTTTTTTTGTTAGGAGACATTTAGATAACATTTGTGAAAAGAGTTTAATTAACTTCGAGAGAGAAATAAGAGAGGCTGGTGAGTAAGTAACCTTTAACTAGGCCAATCCAAAACCTTTATTGTTTCTTCTGAGACATTAAGAAGTGGACTTTGACGCATAAGAAATACTTTGGCTCGTTGTCTTTGCCCCATAACCCAACTGTGCTTGGATTTTCTGGTAGAGAAATTCTTAGTTCCGTCAATTATGGCAGGCCCTGAAGCAGCGAAGCATCCCCACACCATGACACTACCACCACCATGCTACTATTGTTTGTTATTGTGGAATGCTGTTCGTTTTACACCGGATGTAACGGGACACGTCTTTTTCAAAAAGTTCTTCACACGACAGAACATGATCGTTTAACATAAACAAAAATGGAAGAAATCAGTAAGGGAGGTAAATACTTTTTCACAGCAGGATCGATCAGTATCTCTTTATTTGCTCCACTCGGTAGCGTCTATATTTTAACAGATCGTCCACTTATGAGATCGTGTTGCTGGTTGCACGCTAGACTATTCATAGATCGCCGTTAGGATCGCTCCGAGCGGCTCTATTTACGGACCCGTGTTCGAGCATTAAGCGGCCCGTTTAAAAGCATTAAGCCGAGCGGTGGAACACTTGTCTATTGTTTTGCCGTGGATGTAATTAGATGACGTGAAATGATCCGGGGGCTACGGTGCAGTGTTCCCGTAAGGAGTCGGTTTGAACACGCTGTGAGGAGAGCGGTTAGAGCGAAGCACTGTAACGTCCTGTCGTTTCTCCATCTTTTTGTGTGAGCTCTGAGATCGCCCGCTCGGTCGACTGTGGCCGTGGGGGTGGGACTGGAATACTGAGCGGTTTTCAGCACAGGACAGCTTCAAGGTCAGTATAGCTGTAAGGCTGTGAGATACCGAGACTAAACGGCAACACTGAGTAAAACAGTAGCACGTTGGGGAAAGATGATCCTGAGCGTGTGGTGTGGCCTGACGTGAGAGAAATCATTACCATCCCACAGTTATTTTATTCATCTATATATTGTAGTGTATATAGAACAAGTACTTAAATAGTGCATAAGAAATGGTGTGTGTGTGTTGTGGGTGACCGTGAGAGGAAGTGTGTATCTGTAAAGAATAAGGTCTGTGCTTAGCCATGTCAACACTGATTACTGAGATTCTGCACAGCCCTCAGGCCAAACCTGATCTGATTAAGAGCTCCTCATTAACCCGTCCTACTCGACACCTACTTTCACACTCTTCTCTCTCTCTCTCTCTCTCTTTATGTCTCTTTGTGAGTCTCTTGCTCACTTTGTCTCTCTTTTTCTGCATATCTCTTACTGTCTGTCTGTTTCTCTGTGCTTCTTTGTCTCTCTTTCTTGCTCTTGCTGCTTTGCTCTCACTCTCTCTCTCTCTCTCAGTTTCAGTTTTTTTTATGTGCTTTATTGGCATGACAAACAGTTGTACGTTTGTATTGCCAAAGCAAGTACAAGAGAAGGGTAAACACGAGAAATAAAATAAAAGACAAAATAAAAATAAAAGAGTAAAATACTAATGGATTAAATCAAATAAAAATAGTGCAAACAATGTACATAAATGTACAAATTAAGGACAAAATTTTATAGATAATTACACAGAATAATTGAAAAAATAAGGATAAAATGTGTAAAATTACAGGATAAAAGTGAATTTACTAATAAAGGAGAGAAAAAATATATAATAATAATAATAATAATAATAATAATAAAGAGCAGCAATCACAACAGTTACAGGAAACACAAGGGCGAGGCAGATCACTCACTGTCCCTAATATTGTGGCCGGCTGAGATGTATTGTCTTTATCTTCTCCTAGTAGGAGGGGGAGTTCTCCACTGTGTGATAGTCTCAAATGTCTGGTGTGTGTGTAATTTTGGGGAAGAATTGTTCTCGGCTGTGTGTGTATGTTGTGTGTTCTGTTAGGAAGTGCAGCTCCGTCTCAGTTGTGTTTTGGTTGCATGACATTTCTTCCTGTGAGAGCCATGTTTTCCTGCGCCTGCCTGTTTCTTCTGCTAGGGCGTGGCCACTGAGTCTGTACCTGGTCAAGGTGCTTCTCAGTGTTTTTATCCGTCACTGTGGACGGTCTCTCTCTCTCTTGCTGTCTGTCTCTGAATCTCTCTCTCTCTCAGTTCGGTTCTGTCTCTCTGCACATCTTTGTCTCTCTTTCATCTCCGTCTCACTCGTTTTTACTTTGTTTCTCTCTCTCTCTCAATTCAGTTCTGTCTCTCTGCACATCTTTGTCTTGCTCTTTCTATCTGTTTTGTCTCTCTATTTCACTCTCTTTTTTTTTTCTCTCTCTCTCTTTCTCCCTCTCTCGTCGTATCTTTTCAGATCATCTCATTTCTTAGCAGGTTAGTAGAGGTTCACTGTCCAGTAGCTGTGTACTGCTTCATTTGGCCCAGATCTGGTATAGACAGCCTACTTACTATTAGAGAGAGACATACAGAGAGACAGAGAGAGACTCACATACAGAGAGAGAGAGAGAGAGAGAGAGAGAGACAGAGAGAGACTCACATACAGAGAGAGAGAGAGAGAGAGACTCACATACAGAGAGAGAGAGAGAGAGAGAGAGAGACTCACATACAGAGAGAGAGACTCACATACAGAGAGAGAGACTCACATACAGAGAGAGAGACTCACATACAGAGAGAGAGAGAGACTCACATACAGAGAGAGAGAGAGACTCACATACAGAGAGAGAGAGAGA
>JANDJT010000092.1:20483164-20493329 GCA_024331685.1 Stegophilus panzeri | reverse complement strand
AGAGACAGACAGACAGAGAGAGAGAGAGACAGACAGACAGAGAGAGAGACAGACAGACAGAGAGAGAGAGAGACAGACAGACAGACAGAGAGAGAGAGAGACAGACAGACAGAGAGAGAGACAGACAGACAGACAGACAGAGAGAGAGAGAGACAGACAGACAGAGAGAGAGAGAGACAGACATACAGAGAGAGAGAGAGACAGACATACAGAGAGAGAGACACATACAGAGAGAGAGACACATACAGAGAGAGACATAGAGAGAGAGAGATGTGCAGGAGAACAGAAAGGAGCTGCTTCTTTACACAGTGATGCGTCGGCCTGTCTGTGTAGCATTGTGTCTGCCCCACACGCCTAATTGTTACTATAACGATGCACTGTGTGGAGGAGAGAGAAATAACTGCGAGGTGTGCGTTTATGCATACATTATACTATGTGAATGCAGTCGAATACTAAATCGTTTAAGTAAACACAATCTAAACAGATGTGTTATGGTACATGTTTACGCATATTAAAGTATTTTAAACCATCAATGCAAAACATTTTTTCCCTAAAGCGTCCGTAGGTGCATACATCACGTGTTTAGAGTGTAAAGAAATGTGCTCACACACCTGGGGTTTCTCCGACATTACATTACTCAAGTGCACGTAAATCCGATCAAATCGTGGCCAAAATCTGATTTCCCTATTCAGAGCTATGAGATTATTTTGTACGTGTTAACACACACCCTGTGTTGTGAGGACCGTGTGTCCTGACTCTCTCCTGTTTTCGTTTTCAGACTGTGGTCATTAGAAGAACGGTACACCATGAAGGAGACGAGAGGAAAGAGGAGGAGGAGAGGAGCCCTGACGAAGGCTTTATGGGGATGACACCGCTGCTGCAGGCCCACCATGCTATGGAAAAGATGGAGGAGTTTGTCCATAAGGTCAGTCACAACACACACACACACACCAGGGCAGACAGATCATAAATACATTATCTAGATTACTGAGAATGTAAAAGCTCCAGTGTGTTGCTCAGTCGCGTGTTTTGGTTACCCGGAAACCTGACTGACGAAGTGGTGGTACATCATGTAGAGACATACGGCGAGCTAGTTAGGAGAGAATGACTGTGTGTAGCTATATCATTATCTTACAGAGCTTTTAATGTAGCACATCATGTTTTCACCCTCAGCAAAGCATCAACGTTTCAGCCATGAGCTGTGATGCTCATTCCTCACATCACATATAAAATATACTTGCATCTAGCTAGGCTCTTTTTCTTTATAGCTGTTTAACTGAGGTGGCATCTCACTGTCCAGAGTCCCCGGTATTCGAAGGCCCCATGAGATCAAAACGGGAGCGTTGTGGCTTTTTAGTATGAATATGTTTGCTTTAAGGTTGTCTATACGTTAGTGCGCTCCAAAACAACGACGTTAAACCGAGGTCCTGACTCTCATTAAAAATCCCAGAGTAGGGGTATAACTCCTAAATCCGGTAGAAGGATTTCACCTGTGTCTTTCACTATTTTATAACCAAACGTGTATACACGGCTGTAGGGAAGTCATGTGACCTGCACTAATTAATACAGATGCTCCCTCAAAATGCTCCGTCTCCACAAAACAGCTGCATTCATGCTCCTCCATCTCTCTGTGGATCTGAGACCATCAGCATGGAAACCTCGGCAATACTCATCACCCATGTCCTGTCTTCAGGCGACTCGTTTTTCTATCGATAGACGCGCAGGTGCAGCAGGGGAAAGACAAACGTCTGCTCTGAGTTCGTTACAAGCCTTCCAGTTCCAGCCGTGTTAACTTTGCCCTCTTTTTCGCCTCCTCACTTCCCCTCCTGTAGTGGAAGGACGGCTCTGGGTTAAAAGCGACTCTGAGTAAGAGTCTCTCCACTCTGTCTGATCTCGGCTCTCCGCTCCATCAGAGCCAGAGCTTCGGAGTGTCGTGCAACGAGCCCGAGCCTCTACCTTCAGTTACTACATTAATCACTTGGGATGATGTCTCGCACTCGCTCAACAACTTCTGCTCTTTCATTTTTGAAATGAGTCTCACTTCAGCGCAAAAAATGAATTAAAAGTTCTCTTGCGGGATAATAAACTCCTGGGCGCGGCGTAGAGGAATGTGTTGTTGTCCTTTCAGATGGTTGTGCAACGTCTTGTTCAGTAAATGTTACTGTTATGTTCAGTAAAGTGGAGCAGTACTGCGAGCAGCTTGGTAACTGGGTGTGAGAGGACAGGAATGAGCAGAGTGTTTGGATTGGTGTGGCTATAAGCAGAACAATGTGTGTCCAGTTCCTCACTGTGATTAATATTGTGTATTAATCACATTATTCATCTCAGTCACGCTCTCTAAATCTACTCTCTCCTTTTTTTTAATTTCATTCATCTCTGTCCTTCTGATTCTTTTTCACTTTCTTTAGTCATTTCGTCCTTTCTGATTATTTCTTTCTGCTTTATCGTGGGTTTTTTTTTTTTGTTTGTTTGCTTGGTTTTTTTCTTTGAATCTTTTTCTTTCTTAGTGTTCTAGTATACCCTTTTTTCTAGTCTTTCTTTCCATCTTGCATTTCTTCTTTCATACTTTCTTTCGTCCCTTGAAAGAAAAAAAGAGAGAAATTTTATTTGTCATTTCTTGATTGCATTTATTTGTAGTATTTATTTATTTATTTTTTTGTCAAAAATAGTCTTTCTTTCATCTTTATTTGTAGTGTTTATTTATTTCTGTTCTAGTTTACTGTTCCTTTTAAATATTTCTTTATTTCTTGGATCTCTGTAATATTTCGTTCTTTGTTTCTGGTATTTCTATTTTATTCTTTTTAGCATTTTTTTTTTTCTTTTTACCTCTTTCTTTCTTGCATTTCTTAATATTTCCTTCTTTGTTTTGTAGTATTTCTTTACTTCTTTTTCTTTTTTTGTATTTTTGTTCTAGTATGGATTTTTTTTTTCTTTCTAGTATTTCTTGCTCTCTTTCCTTTTTTTTTTCCCCCTCCTTTTTGTGATGGACCAGTGGGGTTTTTCTTGCTGTTTAGATCATGCTTCGTTGTGTTTATCTTTCTGTCGGGTGAAGATGTGGGAAGGCCGGTGGCGTGTCATCCCTCACGACGTGCTGCCTGATTGGCTGAAGGACAACGACTTTCTCCTGCATGGACACAGGCCACCGATGCCATCCTTCAGAGCGTGCTTCAAGAGCATCTTCAGAATCCACACAGAGACGGGCAACATCTGGACTCACCTTCTCGGTGAGAAAACGAATAAAAACACACACACACACACACTTCACGTGCATCGAACGCTATACGTGAGTGTAAGACGTTCTCAATGCAGCAGTTTTGGTGGTCTGCTTTATAATGTTCCACAGTGTAATTATTTGCTGACGTCTGCACCGATGCCATGCTGCAGTCCTGCTCTAATCACCAGTAATTAACTTAACAGAGCTTGCAGGAGTGCGGTGTTTCTTGGGACAGAGCCACGGTGTCTGAGGATTGCAAGCGTTAGTGACATGCAGAGAATGTCTGTTAAACAGCAGTGTGAGTTTGCGGTCCTGGAAACGAGCGATGTCACGCTGACTTTAGCGAGTGGGCCGTTTTTGTTAAAGCCAGATGCTCAAGTTCAGGTTTATTTATTTATTTATTTATTTATTTATTTATTTGCGCTTACTCTCGGGCTCAAATAATATCTCAAATCTGGCTCTTTTAAACTCTTTTAAACAGAAATCTGGGGTATTTGATACAGTTCTGCCATCTAGTGGGCAGAATAAGTCATTGGTAAATGGTCTGCACTTATATAGGGCTTTGTAACCTTAACGGTTCTACAAAGTGCTTAACACAGTTCGTCATTCACCCATTCGTACACACACTCACACACCAACGGCTGCCGAGTGCTAACTTGCCTTCGGGAGCAGCTTGGGGTTCACGTCGGCATGTGGAGATCCGCCAACCCTACGATTAGTGGAGCCACGGCCGCCCGAAAAAAATAAGTCATCGTGAGTCAGGATTCTCTTGTTTACGTTTGCGGCATTTGGCAGACGCCCTTATCCAGAGCGACCTACGTTTATCTCATTGTTTATACAACTGAGCAGTTGAGAGTTAAGGGTCTTGCTCAAGGGCCTAAGAATGTATTGATATCTACAACATGATTTAGATAACAGGATTGAATCATGTACAAATAGACAGATAAGGCTTTATCATGCAGATATTGAGGTAGAATTACATAGATATCATAGATCGGACTTTTTACTGCCTGTAAGATCTAAAAAGATTTTTTTTTTTTTTTTTTTTTAAACATGACTTTTAATGACTTTCACTCAGAAAGAATAAATTCATTCTCCATACACACTTCTAATGTTTGCTTTCCTTTCTCTGTGTGTGTGTGTGTGTGTGTGTGTGTGTGTGTGTGTGTGTGTGTGGGCAGGTTGCCTGTTCTTCCTGTGTCTGGGGATCGTGTACATGTTCAGACCCAACATGTCGTTCGTGGCACCGTTTCAGGAGAAGATCGTGATTGGCGCGTTCTTCTTGGGAGCCATCCTCTGCCTGTCCTTCTCCTGGCTCTTCCACACAGTCTACTGCCATTCAGAGGGCGTCTCTCGGGTGTTCTCAAAGTCAGTGAATTTATGGGACATGCACGCACACACACACCAAAAACTACCGAGGTACAATACGGCTATAATCGATGTGACCGCGTCCGGCTCGTTGTTCACGTCTCACCGAATGCTCTTGTATTGATTTGTATGAAGTGGTATTCGGGGAAACCGGACGATGATCGATTGCAGGATTTACCCTTAAGAGTTCTAGATATAATTGGTGAAGCGAAGTGACTGAATTCTTGAAGAGGGAGTGGGAGTGAAAATCTGAAGAAATGTAAAGTGGTGCAAAACAAAAGTTCCACCTTAAAATGACCATAAATTATTCTACAGTGTTGTTGATTCGTTCCCCTTCTGTTCTTCGCTGCGGGTATGTGACGGCAACGTCCAATCAGAGCAGCGTATCGTCATCACTACGACAGTGCTGTATTTCCACACTCTCTCCGGTCCTAAGGTAACATTTGTCAGGTAGCTAATTTGTTTTGGTGTTTTGTGAGTCAAAATTAGAAAATGTCGGAAGAGCTACGAAAACGGCCCAATCCGAAGAAAAGGACGGTGAAAACCGCGTGCTTTTAAAGTTGACTGGACAGACACGTATGCATTTATTCTCCCTAATGGAAGCACCAAACCTACATGCTTAATTTACGAGACGGGCAATTAAGAGCGGTGACGTTAAGTGCCGAATGTTTCTGAGGTTTTTTTTTCTTCCTTTTTCTTTACGTAGAATTCTGTACTTGATGGGACGTACTCTTGGTCAGTCGTATTACTCTGTGGACCTTCAGCTCAGTGGAAAATTGGTCAGATTTAGATTTAGAGCACTGTTTTACACATTTTGTGTAGAAACACCACATTTATCAGAGAGTTATCACAAAAAATACGTCAGAGGGGCAATTTGAGTCGTTCCCCCCCCCCATAAAAATGGCAGATAATGTGTGTGATAGAATGACTGACTGTCGCGTAGGTGTTTTGAACTCTGGTATTTACTGGCCGCATGGAAGCCCCGCCCCTTCCTCTATCTCACTTTAGTAATCTCGTCACCTCTCGATGTGCTGATGCGGGCCCTTGCTTTCTGACCAGATGTAAATGAATGTTTTCAGTTTATTTTCTGACAGAAATTTGATTTCATATTAGTTTAAAAAAAAAAAAAAAATCCAAAAAGGGGGTTAAAAAAAAAAAAAAAAAAAAAGATTAAATAGGCCAAGGGTGACGTGTACAATCATTTCAATAGTAACGTTGATTAGAAAGTGAATAAAAATGAAGCTTGCTGTTCTGTGACAATCCGATGTTTACTGTAAAACCATCTCGGACAAGTGATCTTGAAAATGTACTGTTTTTTTTTTTTTTTTTTTTGAAAATGTCCCCCTTTAGGTTGGACTACTCCGGCATCGCGTTCCTGATCATGGGTAGTTTTGTGCCGTGGCTTTACTACTCCTTCTACTGCTCCCCGCAGCCCTGTGTAGTTTACTCAATCGTGGTGTGTATCCTGGGCCTCGCCGCCATCACCGTTTCCCAGTGTGACTTCTTCGCCACGCCGCAGTACCGAGGAGTAAGAGCTGGTAAGCGCTTTTCATGTATACAGTCAAGTGCAGAATTATTGGCACCCAATAATAATACATAAGCCTTCTCTTGAGCGATTGCCTGCACCGAGCATCTTACCATAATGTCAAACACCACAGGATGTTTGTTATAAGCATCATTGCATAGTTCAGTTTTTTTCTCTCAACAAAGTAAAGTTGTGTGAGAGTCTGTCCATCATATTGGAAGCAACAATGTCGGACAACAGCTCAGCGGCTGCACACGATCGGGTCAAGAAGGCGAAAAATTACCACGAAGTGAATCCGGTCCGATTTTGAAAAGATTGGATTTTTGTATCCAGTCACTTCAGCCTGGTAATGTGAACGTAGCCGTAGATCTTGTACGGTCTTCCGTACAGCAGCGGTTTTTAATACGATTCAGACAGAGATGACTATTGCAAAACAATTTGTTTACCTTATTTAGGGGTGTCGATAAAATTAAATCAAAATTCGTACATACATGAGATAATCTGTGATGTGTCCGGTCAAGCTGAACTCACTCCAGTGAAATTCCTGGTTATCTAAAAAAAAAAAAAAAAAAAAAAGGTAATGCTAATATCTGTGTGTGTGTCTGTGTGTGACAGGTGTGTTTGTGGGCTTGGGCCTGAGTGGAGTCGTCCCCACTTTACACTTCGTAATCTCCGAGGGCTTCCTCAGGGCCACCACTATTGGTCAGATGGGCTGGCTGTTCCTCATGGCCACCCTTTACATCACCGGAGCCTGCCTTTACGCTGCGCGCATCCCTGAGAGATTCTTCCCCGGCAAATGTGACATCTGGGTGAGTGTGCATACCTCACACGAGTGTATAATACACACAGATCACACTGTTCGGGAGAGGCAGGTCGTGATTTTATTTATTTATTTGTTTATTCTTTTCAGCTTGTTAATTATTAATGTGGTTAATAAATGATGATGATTCAGGCTGGAAATGTCCTTTATCTTAATGTGGATTGTTGCAGTGCGTTTTATTTATTTATCTATTCATTCACGTCACAATTTAAAGACTCTAAGGGCGTTTTCACACCTGGCTCGTTCGGAGCGTTTGTTTTCGGAACCCGGTGCGTCTTCTCCCTTGGGTTTGTTTCGTTTAGACACGTACGGACTTTGTTACTTCTGATATGATATTTGTTCACACGAACAACACGCTCCGATTGGTCCATATATTTCATGATTGTGTCTTATCAGAATCAGTCCTCACACGTGTAAATAATCAGGCTGCTTCTGTCAAGTTTTGACGTAATTTTTATTAATTTTTTGTTCTCGTGTTCCTCAGTTCCACTCGCACCAGCTGTTCCACATCTTGGTGGTTGCAGGAGCGTTCGTGCACTTCCACGGCGTGTCCAACCTGCAGGAGCTTCGCTACACGGTAGGAGCTGGCTGTACCGCGGACGGCGCTCTGTGAGACTGCACTACACCACCAGGGGGAGACCGAGCTCTCCTTTTATTACCACGACCACCAGTAACGCCTCCTCTCTCACCCGTCTCACTGCACTACCGAGGGCTGTACAAGATCTTTCCTTCTGTTTGTTTTCCCGCTAATTCCTTCTCTCCACCTCTTCTGCCCTCTTTAATAATAAAAAAACCAACACACGATGCGATTCAGTGGAGCTCGAGGGTGGACCGAGTCTGAAATACTGATTTACAGAGTTGTATTTGAGATCTGTAAACACACATCTGACTTCATGCTGTTTGCATATTAACTGGGCTAGGGGAGGGGGAAAAAAAAAAAAAAAAGTTGTGAAATTTTGCCTTTAAAGGTGCAAATGGTTTCAACTGTTATAAACATTGTTGTTATTATTAATGTAAATAAGATTTCTAAACCTGGGTTATATAGATTTTTACAAATGTTAAATAATAATAATAAAAACAACAACAAAAAAATCATTATAGTATTGTTAAATTGAGCGGAAACGATGCAAAATGGGTGCATCGATTAGGATCTTGGAGTCAGCAAATTAACTGTGCACTTCTGAACCAAATAATAAGACTAAAGGACCCGGAGAGAAACACGGATTTCGGACTGAACTGAACGAAGCGATATTCGCTGCTTCACGTGAACGTGCACAGCCAGGGTTTTTCTCCGAGGCTGTAACAGTGCGTATCTTTGGAGCGCCATGTCTTCAAAAGTCCACGAGAAGCCACTGGGAGAGTTTTTCTGGCAAAGCCATAATCCTGACGTGCGCCAGGTCCAACATCTGGCCTTAAGATATCATTTTCAAGCTCCTTTTTTTTTTTCTTCTTTTTTTCTTTCTTTCCCCACCCACACAAGGAATTTCTGCTTCTCTATTTGGATTATAGCACCTCAGATCACACGTTTTGATTCATATTATGGGATGTTGAAGATCCTGGCATGCAGAGATGCATCTCTCTGTGTGTGTATGCACACGTTTTATTTCATTGCTAATGATTCGCTGCTTTTTGCTTTATTTAATGAAATGCAGTCTGTTCAGTCGGGACGCTTCTTTTATTTCATTCGATTTGATTGACTTTTTTTTTTTTTTTGCATTACAATGCAGGAAAAACTTTTAATTTTTTTTGCTTCGAAACTTTTTGCTCGCCTTTTCCGAAGGGCTCGTGGGTCAAGTGTTAGAGATCCATGAACGCATCACACTGTGTTTCATCTACTTAAGAGTATTGCTACAGTCTGGGTTCGACCGCTCGGCGTGAGACGAGGCTTCTTTGGAGGGCCATAGCGGAGGCATCGCACAGCCACCGTCCGTTTCGTAAAACGCTGCCTTACACGTCCGCTCGTGTTGAGCAGAGTCAACTCGGGGATCGACGTCAATGTCTTGGAACTTCAATACAGGATAAACCTGTAGACTGCACACTCATCCGTCTGTAAGAGACTTTGACAGTGTTATCAGTGCAAACTGTCAGCGCCGTAGGGCCCTGAATCCACCACCGACGCAAGGCCTTGATTCACTGCGTAATACGTTTAATTCATTTTTGGTGAGGTTGATTTTCATTATTATTTTTAATATTAATTTATTATTAAGGTGTGGGAGGTGCATACTATTTCTCGTCGAAGCACACAGTGAATTCGGAGCGACTGCAGTAGAACCTTTTTTATATCTGCTGTATTGTTTTAATAAAACGTTTTTGAATTCTGACTTTACTGTTTTCTTACATTTCCACATCCCAATTCACCTAATTATACTATGCATGAAGAGTACATACTCCTTTTTGTGAAGACGAAAAAGTACATACTTTTGAGCGTGTAGCAAAAGAGTATGCAAGTACTGGGGCAGACTAACATGTCGTGCACTGGGTGTTACACACACTCATATCATTTCTACTATATCATTTAATTTGACCTTACAAGATAAACATGGTACACCTTTTACACAACAGCCATCCATTAATCTTACGTGACAATAAAAAAAACTTTGGTTAGTGCTTAAGATGAGCTGAAACTGTCCACGAATCCACAGTTTGAAAATACAATGGAAATTTCATCCATCTGGGCACCTTTGGGATACTCACTTCAATACACTACAATTCAGGACACACCCATTCTAATCTCGGATGCGATGTCGGACAGAGAGTAGGCGAAGTAGATAATAATAATAATAATAAGCACCTGGATGATGAAATTAAAATATAAAAATAAAAGTATACAGTACTGTACAACGGTCTTGGCACATGCAGAGAAATGCTGTAAAGCATAGATGCCTTAAAGAAAACGAAACGTTATTAATTCACCATAAAGAGCAGTAAATAAGTCATAAACTAAACACAAGTCGTTATTTGGCATTACTACTCCTGTATCAAAAATGAATCAGTCTCGGATATACTTTGTGCAGTTTTGTAAAGCTGGTTAAGATGTTTTTCTGAACATCTTGGAGACTCCTGACTGTCTCACACACGTCTGTTTTTCCAGGAAACCCCTGTCAGGCTTCATTATGTTTTGTTTACGTGATATTTCTTTACCAATGTACAAACATTTTCAACATCACACGATCACAGCATGTAAAACCAAACATGGTTATTAATAATAATAATTATTATAATAAACAATTTATATATA
>JANDJT010000092.1:20442497-20467167 GCA_024331685.1 Stegophilus panzeri | reverse complement strand
ACCCCATAGAGAATCTACGAGAGACACCAGACCCAACAATACAGACGAGCTGAAGGCCGCTATCAAAGCAACCTGGGTAATTTTTAAACTTTTTGAATTTAATTATGCCGTAAAAAAATGTTACTTTTCCACGATATTCTGTTGTTGTTGTTTTTTTTAGATGCACCTGTATACATTACAGCACAGTGAAATTATTTTTCTTTGCATATCTCAGCTTGTTAGGAAGTTGGGGTCAGAGCTTAGAACCTACATACCTCAGAAAATTTTGATTTGTTTTCCACATTTAGTGTGAACATTTTGATTTCATTCACTTTTAGTGTGAAAATTAAATATACGGTGGGTGTACTGCCGACTAGACATACCTCATCAATCAAAAGGGGGCGCTATTACACAAGTATTTAATCTAATTTTTTCCAAAAGTAACATTGAATGAAACATTAGGATTTTTTTTTTTTTTTTTTTTAAAGAGGAAATGTAAATCCCTGAATTTAATCGGGAAGAAAAGTATAACATTAGACTGCATTATTAAAGACTGTGTAAGTAGGATACTAGGTCACCTATTTTTAAGATATTTATCCGCATCAATTGAAAATCAGAAATGCGCAAAAATCAACCTGCTTCATATTGTCGGGGGAAATGGGAACATGGCAAGAGGAACATGTCTTTAGACTAGATGAGGCTTTAAAGTGTTTGCTAATGTGAAGAGGAGGAGGACCGCCCAATAAAGCACACACACCAATCCGGAAATAACAAACACAAGTGCATGAGTCGCAAGTTTAGGCAGCAGCACAGATTTAGAAAATGTGCACCTCGGGGCAAAGGCGCTCCGGTGAGCTACTAAACACCGCAATGTCTGAAACTCCCTGAGGACAAGTTCCACTTTTATTCCTTCTTCCTCAACAGTGAAGTTTCAGGAGCTGACAGAAGTCTCTTCATCTCTTTAGAAGACTTGAGAAGTGTTGATCATGGTGAGAGGAGGACCAGCGCAGAGGGATGAAGACTTCAGTTTTGTCAGTCCGGTCGTCAAATATTTACTATTCTTCTTTAACACGATATTTTGGGTGAGTCACAGGAATCTGTCCACGTGTCCCTCTTTAACACTTACTTCATAACCATGTCTAAGTGCACTTGTTCTGTTGATCCTGTCAAAATGACTGAAAAGTCATGCTTTAAAGTTTGGCTGCTTGAGTAATCATTCATCTCCGTCATAGACTTTACCCACAAACTAACCAGTTTTAACTTCTCACGTCCATTTCACGTGTGCTCATATGTTCTTCACGTGTGATTGTGTGTGTGTGTGTGTGTGTGTGTGTAATATGTGACCACATATGGAGAGAGAGAGAGAGAGAGAGAGAGAAACATATGAAGTTGCACATTTGTGAATAATGTGTTCTATATATGAACAGAAATTAAATATGTGAGAAAATCAGCTGAGAAATAAAACACTACATGAGAGAATTCCACGTAATTCACGTGATTAGTCACGTGTGGATAGTGTGTTGAGTTTTCTGAAAGCTTTAAAAAATACAAATGTAGGCTAATGGAAGTTCAAATGAATAAAAATCAGAACCACTGAAGTAAATTAAACTCCAGAAGTATTTACGTACATCCTTTGCTTAGAGAGAAAACACACAAACATCACGTGTGAAGTTTGGTTTTTATATAGGCCTACTTCCCATTTTCACATGTATAAACACTTTTTTCACCTTTAGTCTGAAAGTGTAGATTTTTTTTCACCTTTAGTCTGAAATTTTTGATTTTTTTTTCACCTTTAGTCTTCAATTTTTGATTTTTTTTTCACCTTTAGTCTGAAATTTTTTATTTATTTTTTTACCTTTAGTCTGAAAATGTAGTTTTTTTTCACCTTTAGTCTGAAATTTTAGATTTTTTTTTTTCACCTTTACTTTTTTTTTTTTTTTTTACACCTTTACTTCAACTTGATTTCCCCCCCCACCTGATTAATTGATTTTCATGTTAATTTTCCACATATAGGACACATGATTTCATTTATCGCACGCGTTTACTTGAGTTGATATTTTTCACGTGATACTGCTTACATAAATGTGAAACGTGTGGGGAGGGTTTTCCCGTAAGCATAAACCTTATGCGCTTTTAGTCCATCAGCCCAAATGATTCTTTGGTTTGTCCTTCTGTGGAAAGTTTTCCTGTCAGAGAACCTCTTTAGACAGCTAGAACCATTAACCATCCGAGGAACCCCTTTTATTTAAGAGCGTATTCAGAGTTTCAGATATTAGAGCCTATTAACGCAGAATCTCATTTAAAGATTGACACGCAATTAAAACAGCTCCAAAAAGGAAATGTTACTGTTATGTGATGTCATGTACAATGTATTTGTTAAAGAATCAGTAATGGCTCAATAGGAAGATATTCCTTAAGGGTGCGTCCGTGTCTAGCTGTAATGATACAGTCCTGTCTGATATTGTTCAAACTTTTACAGTTTGCGTGCCCTTAGGGAAAAATGCAAATGACTTAGTAACACACAAAACATTGCTTGTTGTGTTACGTTTCACAGATGTTCTAGTGTCTCAAACCTCAGGAGTCAAGGAGTAAAAGAAAATTATAGAGGGAAGGCAGCGTCAAATATCTCGGCGTGTACCAGGAACAACCCTAAAGAAAACTAAATAATTAGCTAGCCAGCCTGAACAATGCGACATAGCATTGATATTAAGACAACCTCGTAAGATTTATTAGATCAGATATACTGCCATACTACATTAAGTAAGAAATAAACACAACAGGATGGGAAAATAATTAACTACAGGGTGGTGCAATTATTTTCCTACAGCAGCATGTTGTGAAGTGTTTTATTCCTCTTGTACCACAGCATTAAAAAAAAAAAAAAGTGTAGTTATATAAGAAGGAAACACTTGAAGGTGTGCTGTTCTAGAAAAATAATCAATGATGGGGTTGTGTGATGCAGCCTGACGTGAAGTGGAGTTACTCTTACCACCATGAAGTAGATTATTTTCCTATTACAGAATGTCCCAAAGTGTGATATTCCTCTTATACCACTGCAGTTTGCCAACGATTACATTATTTTATTATTTGAAGAATGACCCGTTGTAAGTTTTATCCATTTATAGTAACGATTGATGTTAGTTTCTCTTATCACTTACAGTATAGCAGCTGTAAACAGTTGTTCCCTCAGCAACCTCTCTCTTTTTATCTCCTGAAGTTAATAAGACAAAAAAAAACAACAACTCTTTTTTACCGTGAAACTGCGAAGCACAAACTCCTCTGTCCTGAAGACTTTCCCAAGGCAGAAATCTTAGTTAGTTCTGAATGTTACAGCACTGACACTGGAGACTCCTTCCATAAACGTTAAACAAATATTTCCTCACAAAATAAACTTCACTATATCATCAATTACAATATAAAATACATTTTTTTCATCCATGTTCACTATATGGCCAAAAGTATGTGGACACCTAACCATCACACGCATTCTGTATGTGGTTCTTCACCAAACTGTTGCCACAAAGTCTGAAGCACACAGTTTATACGCTGTAGAATTACGTTTCCCTTCACTGGAACTGAGAGGTCCAAACCTGTTCCAGCATGACGATGCACCTGTGCACAAAGCGAGATCCATGAAGACATGGTGTGCTAAGGTTGGAGTGAAAGAACTCGAGTGTCCTGCACAGAGCCCTGACCTCAACCCCACTGAACACCTTTGGGATGAACTGGAACTGGAGCCTCCTCGCCATCCCAACATCAGTTCCTGATCTCACTAATGCTCTGGTAGCTAAATGATCACAAATCCCCTCAACCACGCCCCAAAATCTAGTTCAAAGCCTTCTCAGAAGAGTGGAGGTTATTATAACGGCAAAATGAGGTGGAGGAATACATCAGGAATAAGATGTTCAGCAAGCCCATACGAGTGTGATAATCGGATGTCCACAAACTTTTGACCATATAGTGTATTTTCGAGCTTCTGCCGTACAAGTCTCTGTGTAAGTTGTTACTATAACAACAATAACCTATTAGAACAAGTGCATTAATCTAAACCGTATATACAGTATAAACTTTAATATAAGCACTTTGGTGTAAACAGTATGTTTTTAGTTTTGAATGAATTCTGTTGTGTTGTAGTTCAGTAGTGTTTGTGAAGATGACGCAAACACAAGATGCAAGCTTGCTGCATCCTGCTGTGTAAATCTTACAGATGGAACTGAAATATTAAATACAGGCAGTGTGATAAAAAAAAAGGAGTGCCAGGTTTACAAGTAGGATGTTCGTAATTCTTTAACACGTTATATTACGACAAAGTTGAGCTCATTATCCGATGACGAACCTCTTTCTTCTTGTTGCTTTTTTTTTAAACTCCTGAGCTGCTTTTGCAACCTTTTGAAAGCTTGTAGCTGCTGCTAAGCAACAGGACTCATTTATTCATATGCAAAAAGTGCAACACACTGGGGTTTTTTTGGGGGGGCGGGACTGGGGCCCCTTGCTGTACTTTTCATTCTACACGAGTTCACAAATGATTCATGCCTCCTCAAAAACACTATCAGACACTCGCAGTGTAAAAACAAAAGAAACAACAAAAAATAATTCATACAGCTGTTACTATTATATCTGCTGAAGTATTCTCACTTTTAAATGTTCCATTGCAACTATAGATTTATTACTTATTACTCCAGATTACTTCTTATAACCAATAACTACATACCCCTGAATCCTGAACAAAAATAATTAGTGTACAAGTAGAACCCATAATGGCTCATCACACCGCCCTGCCATCGATTATTTTCCTATAACGGCATTCCTTATTCCTTTTACATCACAGCAACATGATGACACTAGCCATTTTTATCTATTAAAGAACGACATGTTTGACTTTTGTTGTGGAACGTCCGCAGAACAAGTTATCGCTTACGTTATAGCAGCTATAAACAGTCGTTTCCTCACCAGGCTCTATTTTTTTTTTTTTTTCTCTTTCACACACGGGATAATAATCGCAGCTTGTCATGTTTAGCGTAAACATCCTCTGTCCTGAAGACGTCAGGTGTGAATCGGCCGTAGCTAACGGTAGCCGTTCCGATGTTTATACCCCGCACGATTGCAAGCGCGATGTTGCTTCTTCTCTAAACAAGAAATGAATATTGAGTAAGCGACATTTCGGGACACAGTATGGCCAAATGTTTCGTTTATTTTTGCTCCGCTAGCAGAAATAGATCCTAAAGAAGCTATGATGATGATGTCACTAACATTACTGTAGTAACGGCTTCGAATTATGAAGTGAAATTTTACGTAGCAATCGCAGATGAGCGGAGTGATACACACACTCAGACACACACACACACACACAGACACAGTGAAACGTTTCAGTGTGCTTCTAGGAAATCTAAGCACGATAAGCAAGAGAAGTGGACCGGAACTAACTTGTATAATGAAAAATAAGTCACATTAACGTGTCACATTACAGAGCAGCTCTGTTATACTGTTTTAAATGGAACAGTGTGACTTTCTGGGAGATCTACAACTCGAGCAAGTGTGATTGGGCTTTAAAAATCGAACATGAGTGGAACAATTTGTCCATCGCTGCGATGTTAACACTTGTTCATGCTTGTTATTGTAAGCCGAATGTCTACCTCTGACGTCTCCTCACGAATAAACTTCAACGATAGCACGAATTCTTGGAAGAATGTTAAAGTGGTGCAGCATGATATCAGAGGAAAGAGACACTTCACCTGGCTAATGCACTTATAACACACACGGACATGTATTAGAGCAAACTGAATAAGAGAAATAGACAAACTTAAGTTAATCTGATTTAAAAAATTTTAAAGCAAATATTCAGCTTTAATTGCATTTTGAATGAGTTGAAGCCATGAGAAATGAAACCCGCATAATGTTTTGTAGACTTTTGGAAACATGGCAAGTCTTAACTTGCTTAAGTCTAAATCTTCACACTCTGAGTCATGAAGAAACCTCGCGCGCGCACAACATAGTGCATAACTAAATAGTGCTTCTAAATATTTAACACTGATGACAAATTGAAAGTGCAGTCAAATACAGCCAGGAAATCAGTGTAACATTCTGTACTCAAGTGTAATTTGAGTTCTCAACTGCGGTTCCTGCCTGGTTTTGACACTGAAGCTGAGCAGGGTTGAGCCTGGTCAGTACCTGGATGGGAGACCTCCTGGGGAAAGCTAAGGTTGCTTATGGAAGTGGTATTAGTGAGGTCAGCAGGGGTGCGCTCAAACTGTGGTCCGTGTGGGGCCCAATGCTCCAGTAACGTGAAGGGGACACTATACTGTAAAAACAGCACCGTGTTTAGGATGTGACGTTAAACGGCGGTCCTGACTCTCTGTGGTCATTAAAAATCCCAGGACACTTATTGTTAAAGAGTAGGGGTATAACCTCGGTGTCCTGGTGAAATTCCCCCATTGGCCCTTCTCTATCACGGCCCCCTAATAATCCCCATCACTCTCTCCTCTCCACTAATAGCTGGTGTGTGGTGTGCGTTCAGGCGCACTATGGCTGCCGTCGCATTATCCAGGTGGATGCTATACACTAGTGGTGCTTGAGGAGCCCCCCCCCTTACTATGTAAATCGCTTGGAGTACCTAGAAAAGCGCTATATAAATGTGACTAACTGTAAATCTACTCTGAATACTAAATCTACTCTGGTAAAAGTTGAAGTACAACTTCACCTTCATCACTCAAGCTAAAGTAAAACCTCTTACATTGAAGTATGAAAGTAAAACTATAAGTAAGTTCATTAAAAAAAAAAAAGAAAAAGATCTTAATTACTGATGGTAAATTAGTGCATTTTGACCAAGGCTACCTAACATCTTTATTCCGCCTTTATTCTCTCACTTTAGCTAGCATGATAACAACTCTGACCACACAAACTAGCTGAATGCTAATAGCTAGTTGTCACAATACGAACTCCTGAGCACACAATGAGGTTTCAGTGAAATAAAAGCGACGGTAATGCGATACTGTGAATCTGTAAGCACGGCTTTGTACTGAGGAACCTGGATGAAGTGAAATGTGAATAAATTGAGAATTGATGCTCTTTGCGCTGTGTTATTTTTCCCGGTTCGTAGCAGTGTGCACTTAGACGCATTCAAATAAAGTTACATTCTTCATTTGACTTTTAGTACTCACACATTTATGTAGTAAAAGCTCGCTTTAGAGTGAAGCCAGTGATCTAGAAAATGGATTTCCCTTCACTAATTAAACACACTTTTCCTCCTTTATAAAGAATGTATTTTTTATGAATTGAGAAATACTATGAACCTTGTTATGAATTTAAACTGCGTTGGTTGCTGAGCCGGCTTTAGTGGAATTCTGTACATATAAAGCTCAGCATATAAAGGCTCGCTTGGGGGGAAAAAGTCTTTTGTAGAAGCTGACTGTAACCATAGAACTAATTTGTGCTATAGGTTAGGAAGCTGAAAGTCGACAAGACTTGAATGAACTCGAACAAATAAACTATGTACACCAATTTTCAACAGGAGATCATAAATATACAACATAACCTGCCATAACATTAAAACCACCTGACTAATATTGTGTAGGTCCTCCTTGTGCTGACAGAACAGCTCTGACCTGTCGAGGCATGGACTCCACAAGAAAGATCTCTGAAGGTGTGCTGTGGTTTCTGTCCTGTAAGTTGAAAGGTGGGGCCTGCATGGGATCGGACTTGTTTGTCCAGAACATCCAACAGATGCTGGATTGGATTGAGATCTGGGGAATTTGGAGGCCAAGTCAACAGCGTGAATTCTTTGTCATGTTCCTCAAATCATTCCTGAACAGTTTTTGCAGTGTGGCAAGCATTAGCTTTTTTAGCAGCTTTCGCTCCCCGCATGCATCACTGAGTCTTGGGACCCTTGACCCTGTCTCCGGTTCACCGGTTGTCCTCCTTGGACCACTTTTGGTAGGTACTAACCACTGCATACCAGGAACACCCCACAAGACCTGACGTTTAGAGACGCTCTGACCCAGTCGTCTAGCCATCACAATCTGGCCCTTGTCAAAGTCGCTCAGATTCTTACACTTGGCCATTTTTCCTGTTTCCAACACGTCAACTTCGAGAACTGACTGTTCACTTGCTGCCTAATAAATATATCCCACCCCTCAACAGGTGCCTCTGCAACGAGATCATCAATGTTATTCACGTCACCAGAGGTTTTAATGTTATGGCTGAACTGTGTCTCTCTCTCTCTCTCTCTCTCTCTCTCTCTCTCTCTCTCTTATATATAATTTTTTAAAATTTACTTATCACTGTGAACGTTACAAAAATTAACATCTGACATAACATTTCCACCTCACTGTGTATTTTGCCTTATTTTTAAAGAAATCTACATTAACTTGTCGATCTTTCACATGTGCAAGTTTGTCTATCACAGCTTTATTTAAATCAGACGTTATAATTTTATATGCAGTAGGTGCCATTATGATGGTTTCTAGTTGCTGATTAATTTTGGATTTGAAAACATATTTATTCTCCAAGGCATTTGATTTCTTGTAAGGTCTCCATCATCTATCTTTTGTTTTTGTCTTATTCATAATGGTCAGGGGGTATATTTTTTGTGTGCGTGTATTTTTATTTTTTTTTTAGTTTTGTTTTGTTTTTGCCTATTATTATTTAATCGATTAGAATTTTGAATTGTGTTGTTTTTGTTTTATTTTATTTTGTCTTAATCTTATACTGATTTGATTTTACTGTGCAGCGCTTTGGTTGACACTTGCGGTCTTTTAAATGTGCTATAGAAATAAAGCTGACTTGACTTATTTGCAGTCCAAAGACACATGAGCAACCTAGCTAGTTACGTAGCTAGCTAGTTAGATAACAGCGTAGAATAAACTTGCTAATCACATCTTTTCTAATCATGGAAAGGACAGACAATTACGGACTAAAATATAGCAGTGTTCATTTTGATAACATTCATTCAAATGGATTTAAAAAAAAAAAAAAAAGAAATGTAACTTTTAAAGTTACACTTATAAACAAAACATTCACAAGAGCGAGCATGACGCAGCGTAATTCCTGCCCCAATGTACCTCCTATTAGTGCTTAATAAACTCTATCTAGAAAGCTGTCCAACTGAACATCAACTGAACATCAAGTTATATCTGTCTAACATTTTTTTAAACTGTTGTTCACACAAAAGAGGTCGTTAGTATTTCAACTGACTTGGAAATGTATGGAGTTGTGAATAATTGTTTGGCCGTCAATGGTCTTGGGAATCTTAGGACAGAGCTTGAGCAAGTCCTTTTAACCCCCAAGGTCTGGATTTTATTCTTTAATCCCGAATACAAACCCAATGCAAAATAACAGCATTCTTTTTTATTATCGAGAAAATGCCCAAACATCAAATGGAACATGGTGGAATGAGGACATTCGAATCCGAGCGAGCTGAAATTATAACGCGGCTCGATTAAAAACGTGGTATGTGACTGTGGAGCAGTGGATAAACAGAAACGGTGGATTTGTCTTTTCCTGGTTACCCATGAGTATCACTCAACATCATCCAAGCATTTTTAAAGACTCTAGGCTAGGCTAGTAAATACACATCTGCTGTGTTCGAACAGGTATTGCAAGAATTTGCATAATGTGAATCATCTTTTTAAAGGAGCAGCCAGTGTGTAGGAAACTTCAGTGAGACATTACAATGGCGCCGTTACGTTTAATGTGGATCGCTCTCGCCACGACCTCTGAACCAGATCGGAAGCTAACTGATAATGGTTTTAGAAGAGCCGCCAACAATAGCAGGAGAGTTTGTTTTCACACTATATATCTACAGTTCAGTGCAAAAGTATGTATCCCCCATGGCTCAGTGGGGGTTGGGAGGTGCGATGTAAATGCTATTTGGAATTTATCTACAAAAAAAAATAAATATCATACATATGCGGGTGTATCCTGCAGCGGGCAAAATCTACAGAGCAATAACAGAACCGCTCAGAGGATTTGAGGGCGTTATTAAGGTCAGAGGTGGCCACTGTTACTTATGATTAAAAAGGAATGTCTGTGAAACACACTGAATGCCTTGTTGGTATAAATTAAAACTGTATTTTCATCAATCATTCATTTTAGATGAGCATAAAACAATTTGTGAATTGAAGTGGTGTGAATTTTTTTTAAATGGAAGCATGACTGCCGTTAACAGCGTCAAAAACGTGTCGGATTTTTTTTTTTAACAGTGCGCATTGGGGTGGAACTCTTCAGAAATGCATCCAGAGTGAATTACCCAACATTTCTGAAGTGTTTATTATTATTTTTTTATTTTTACATGCTCGTGCTGCATCACAGGGTTCACACTTGTAGAAGAAGAGTGCTATCTACCCTCTTCCACATACATGAGCTTAGAGATGCTCATGATTGCCTAATCTCGCTGTGACAGACAGGGCTTCTGTTTTAATCCACACCAGCTGTGAAAAAAATTTGCGAGTGCTCATTGTTTTGCCCTTTTTTTTTAAAGCCTCGTCTGTGCATAAACAACCACTGAAAACACGCCATCACATCCATGGTCTGTATTCTCCAGGATGTGGTGCTGATGCTGTTGCACGATGAATCGAGCTAAACAGATTTCCTCAGCATGTGAACAAGAATTCCTCAAAAAGACCATCAAAATGACCATAAAAGGATTTCCCTGCACTATTTAAACATACTCTCTAAACTGCATTGTTATTGGTGATTAATCTGTTTAAATGGTTTGTTCTATTTACTTACTTGTGCATTAATCCCCTGATAGCTGTGTTTTAATCGAATCTAAATCTGGTCACGTTGCGGTTCGTTCCCGTCACAGCTCTTGGTTGCAGGGAGGTTTTTTTTTTGTTGTTGTTTTTTTTATAAATATTTCTTCAGAAACACTTATATTCTTGTTGCACAGGAATTTGGACTGAATCCCAGACTTGATAATCTGACAAATTTTGTCCTCTCTGTCTTCCATTAGATTATCTCAGTGGTGCTGATGTCCATTGGTGTGTACGCCAGAATAAGTAAACACGGTGAGATGATTTTCCTCAATATCAGGCTGTGTCTGTTTCAGTGTTTGTTCATTTCCTGTATATGTTTCTGATCGTATTAAATGAGTCTAAGCTACAACCTAGCGCTAGCGTCTCTCTTTCTCCTGTACAGAGACGGCGATGGCCTGTTTGACGGTGGACCCCTCCATCCTGCTGCTGATCGTCGGAGTTCTCATGTTTCTCCTCACGTTCTGCGGCTGTGTGGGTTCTCTCCGAGAGAACATCTGCCTCCTGCAGACGGTTAGTTTTAGATCTAAAGCAAAACAGATTCGGCTTGGTTTACAGTGCCGGGGAACGCTGATTAAACTTCAATTCAACTGATTTTGGCAGTTAATTTGACTTTTTTGCAGTTTTTCCCCTCCAATCATTATGTAGGCCATTTCAAAGAACAAAATGACACTATTCTCTACCCCTCCTTATCACCCCATGCCCCAAATCCCCCTGGCCCTGGAACCCTATTATGTTTACAGAAAGAGAGATGGATGGATGGATGGAAAGACACCCACAAAAATACCAACCCTAGTAATAAAAGCAAAAATGATTAATAGATAGATGGATGGATGGATGGATAGATGAACAGACCCATGGATGGATGGACGGACAGACATCCAAAAAAATAGAAACCCCAGTAATGAACACAACAATATGATTAATAGATGGATTGATGGATCAGTGAACAGCCGCATGGATGGATGGACAGACGGACATCCAAAAAAATAAAAACCCCAGTAATGAAAGCAAAAATATGATTAATAGATGGATGGATGGATGAACAGACATATGGATGGATGAACAGACACATGGATAGATGGACAGACAGACATCCACAAAAATAAAAACCCCAGTATTGAAAGCAAAAAAATATGATTAATAGATGGATGGATAGAAGAACAGACATATGGATGGATGGGACAGACAGACAGACAGACAGACAGACACCCACGCACAAAAATACCATCTCCAGTAATGAAAGCAAAAATAAAACATTAAAAATAACTGTAACAGTCCAGAAAACAAACTGCGTGTCTATATTAGATAGCAGATATTAAAGAAATACATAACCATTAAAACTTCTAGGTAGGAAAAACCAATATTTTCATTGCAGAGCCTGTGATGAGGTTTTATCGCACAGCTTTGAGAGAAAAATATTGTGTGAACATCTGTCCCAACTTATAATAAAACATGTTTGTTCTTGCCTACAGTTCTGCATCTGCTTGACTGTCATCTTTGTGCTGCAGTTGGTTGCTGGAATTTTAGGTTTTGTCTTTTCAGACAAGGTAAATTTAAACCTCTCGTATTTACAAAGCCGTTGAGCTGACATAGTTCTTTTTTATAGGCTGTGGCTATGAATGAATATTTCGAGGCCAGAAAGCATCTCATGGTCATGAATTATTATCTTGTGACCACGAGATGCCGTGAATTGTGTAACTCGATAGGTTGCAGAACGTGATACTAAATGTCTGGCCTGGCGTGGTGAAAAAGTATTTGCTTTCAGCATTTGTTTAAAGTGATGTGGCCTAAGTGTATATTTATGTCCAAACACCAGTATGTCCTTATGCATAATTCCAGTATTATCAGTCATCTCTATGCTCATGTTCCTCTGAACACAATGATCTAATTCAGTTTCTTTGTGTCTTTTTCATTTTAAAGCACAATAATTACCATGAATTAATGCCTTTGTGGCCAGAAAATTATTATTATTATTATTATTATTATTATTATTATTGTTTCCTGTCCTATATTAATTCATGGCCACAAGAAACCTAAGTTGTAGTTAGGAGAAGCTTAACTCATGGCCTCGGTATATTATCTTGTGTCATATCTTTGTGGCTACACTTTATTAAAAATAACCACCGTGTCACCTCAGCGGCTCTGTAAATCTTCAGCATCATGACATGCATTCTCTGGACACTAACATTTTCCAGTGTATTTCTGTGTCAAACTATTACAAATGTTTAAACATGTCCATAATATATAAAAGAAAGAAACACCCTAAGTCAATTTTAATAGGAAGCAACGCGCCCCCTGCTGGCCGTATTGTATTTGGATACAATATTGATGTGGAGTATAAATGATTCATTCAAACAGTGTTTTTAAAAGTAAACTCTCATAAATGTTTCTAACTGGAGTCCTGTGCGTTACAGGCGCGCTATAAAGTGACCGAAATGTTCAGCAATGCAGTCAAGCATTACAGAGATGATCTGGACTTGCAGAACCTCATTGACTTCACACAAAAAGAGGTTCCTTTAGTTCCTTTTTTTGTTATTGTTATGCACGTAATGTATTATTGTGTGGTTCTGACGTAGCTGTTTCAATGAGGACGTTCTCCTGTTATGTACCAGTTTGCCTGCTGTGGTGGTATTTCTTACTTGGAGTGGTCAGAGAACATGTATTTCAACTGCACGGAGGAGAACCCGAGCAGAGAGCGCTGTGCCGTGCCTTTCTCCTGCTGCCTCATCTCTAAAGACGAGGTGAGGAAAAAGATCTGACGACGAAGACCGTAAGTGTTGAGATAAGGGTGCAAGTCCAAAATAACGCCGTAACATCCAGTGAAAACACTTGTAGAAGACCTGTTTTTAGTAGGACATAATGTTTTCTGATGATTAAACCATCATCAGTGCATCACCAGACCTTCATTTCCAAAATGATATTATTTAACCACGAAGATACTGATGTTCCTTTATTATCACAAGTTACAAAAATGCTCAAAAGTAATCAAAAGCTGATCTTCTAAGGGCTTTTTCAGGTCTCCTGCTCTTTCTTTTGGATTTTTTTTCTTTCTGGCAATTTTTCTCCCACTTATTTTTTTTTCTTATACTCATCGGTTGCATATTTTATGTGTATGCTTTGTTTCTTTGAAATACATTTAAGAGCTCTTCTGTGTGCTCAGAGGTCCTCATAAACTCTTCGGTGTCTTTCATGGCCTTCATCTCAATATTTTTTTGTTCTAGATCTTCTGAAGAAAAGATCTAAACTCCTAAGTTAATGCTTTAAGATTTAACTGAAGTCAACAGAAAATGCTTTAGAGTTTGAGTCTGTTTTAAACATGCTTTTAATAATACTCATTATTTTGAATCGTTACACGCCTTAGTAAGGCACGTTTTAAATAAATTTATTAGCGCATTTTAATAGTGATGCAAACTTTTGTGCTTGCTAATTAATATCCCTGCTGTCTCCGACTCATTTGCCGTAATATTAAGGATTCTCTAAACTCAATACAAATAAAAGAAATAAATAAAATAAGAGGTATCTCTTTCATTTGTTCACACACAAACCAGGATCATTTTTTTCCCCCACTCGATATATGTACATACACTCACTGTCTACTTTATTAGGAACACCTGCGCACCTGCACATTCATGTAATTGTCCAATCAGCCAATCATGTGGCAGCAGCATGATGCATAAAATCATACAAGGGAAGATACAAGTGAAGAACTTCAGTCCATGTTTACGTACATCAGACACCAGAATGGGGGAAATATGTGATCTCGGTGACTTTGAGCGTGGCATGGTTGTTGATGCAAGAATGGCGAGACTGGTTTGAGCTGACCAGAAGGTTATGGTAATTCAAATAACCACTCTTTACAACCGTGGTGAGCAGAAAAGCAGTACAGAATGCACAAGTCTTTAGGTGGATCGTCTACAACTACGGATGATCACATCGGGTTCCAGAATACGAGCCTAAAGTGGACACAGATTTCACCCAATCTGGACACTTAATGCTTGGAAAAAAAGACCACGTGACGTTTTTCCTAATCTGACTGGATATTTGGATGAATGCAGGTGTACAGATGTTCCTATTAAAGTGGCCAGTGAGTCGGTGTATGTGTACATATACGGTATCTATAATCAAGTATAATTATCATGTGTTTATTTCTCTCTACTCCCTGTCTTGTCACAGGCTCTAATAAACAGTATGTGTGGACACGGCATGCAGAAGCTGGAGATGATAAGAGCCAGCGCTTTTATCAACACCAGCGGCTGCATTGACAAACTCGTCAACTGGATCCACAGCAACCTGTTTCTGCTCGGAGGCATAGCACTGGGCCTTGCCATCCCTCAGGTACGAGGCTAGCGGTGGACACAAACGACCAGACAACAAAACTATTCTAACAGGGATGTTGAAGGCATTTATAAGATCAGCGCAACATCTGTAATAGAATATCATCTATCCGGCCTCCGTATGGACTCGACTAAGTGCTTGGAATCAGATATATGTTTTGTTTGTATTCATAATAATAATCGTAAGCATTACAAGCTCTTAATTATGTGACGGAATTTCTAATTAAACCTTAGAGTCACTTTAAAATACGCCAAAACGTAATAAGCGAACCGTGAGCATAGTAGTAACTTCCATGAAATTTATTTGATAACTAAAAATAATCTAGTTTTTATCGATACAGTTTATTTAATATCCGTTTAATCTTAATCTCATGAGAGAGGAAAAAAAAGAGAGGCTGGTGAGATAACAAGTCTTTTATAGCTACTATAACGTAAGTGATAACAGGAGCTAACGAGTTTTGGATTAAATGTACCTGTAAACAGATAAAAAATATCGGCATGTCGTTCATCAATAAATTATATAACTGTAATCATTGCACGTGCTGTTATACCGGTTTGGGATAGTAACAGTAACTCTGCTTTATCACACCATCCCAACGTTGATTATTTTCCTACAACACCACACCTCCATGGGTTTTGTTCTCTATACATTACAACAAATATTTCAGTTATGCTAATTAGTTTGTACTCCTATGCTTCTGGTTTTGTAAGTAGCATTAAACATTTTATGCCTCTGCCAATAGGTGCTGGAGGGATTATGTTTTTAGGTTGTCCGTCCATCCATCCATCCATCCATCCAGCTGAGATGGACGTAGGATTGTTTGTCGGATTTATACGGAAGTATCACTTTAACCAGCAGATGAACTGATTAGATTTTGGACTTGATCCAAACAGGGTCAAGGTAAAATGTCTGAAATAGTTTTCCTTCAATAGATTCCTTCCTGTTTGAAGTACATTTTAAAGGTATTTCAGGCATACAAGTTAGTAATAAGAAGGAGGTGCTTATTGGTTATCATGTTTGCCTCGCACCTCCGGGGTTGGGGGTTTCAATCCCACCTCCGCCCTGTGTGTACGGAGTCTGCATGTTCTCCCCGTGCTTCAGGGGTTTCCTCTGGGTACTCCAGTTTCATCCCCCAGTCCAAAGACATGATTTGTAGGTTGATTGGCATTTTCAAATGGTCTGTAGTGTGTGTGTGTGTGTGTGTGTGTGTGATTGTGCCCTGCGATGGGTTGGCACCCCGTCCAGGGTGTTACCCGTCTTGTGCCCAGAATTCCCTCAGATAGGCTCCAGGCTCCCCGTGACCCTGTGTAGGGTAAGCGTTACGGAAAATGGTTGGGATGGATGGAAGGACTAGACTTGTTGCACATGGATACACCCCCATCAACGCTGTTTGTGTCAAGTTCTACATGTTTTTAAATAAAAAGCGACAGTCGAATGCGAAAGTTTGCGTTCCCTCTGGTTTTTGAATGGAGAAAATGAAAACGATGCAAAATTTACATTTACATTTTTATCACTTAGTTTTTCCCCCTCATCATTATTATTACCTTAACATACTGTATTTGCTCGTCATGAAAATGCCCAGAAGCACTTCTCCTCCTAGGCTGGTGCAGGGCTGATACAAGTTCGTGAACATCATTCGAATTTAACGAAATCTAATTCAGTGTTCGCTTCTCTTACAGCTGGTGGGAATCCTGCTCTCTCAGGTCCTGATTAACCAGATCCAAGATCAGATTAGACTTCAGGACTACACCGTGCAACACCACTCGGACCCATGGAGCTGAACGTGGAACAGCTCAGTCTGACACTCAGCATCGTGCCTCTTAGTACAAGCAGAGTGAAGCAAAGCTATACGACATGCATGAAAACCTCAAGCTATCATGACGTGTCATGAATGCTGTGGTTATTACACCGAAAGCGACCTGAATGAGTGGGTGGGATTAAAAAAATAATCACCTTTTCATGTTGTAAGACAACAGATTTGGAAGCTAATTATATTAAATATAGATGGGAGGTCTGAATTGCTGTAATGTAATGTGATATTTATTCTTTTGCACTAGGAGAATGTTGCAATGTCTGGCAACACTAAATTTTCAGAAGTGCCTCCTACTGTTTCAAAGTTACTGAGCATTCCTTTCTTCACATGGACAGCTAAAATCAGCTGTGCAAAACGGTTATCCCCTTTATACATATCTTCTATATACCTATGTGTGTATGTGCATTCTTACTGCAAACATGCAAGCTGGTTTGTTTTGTACATTTCAGGGATGGGTCATTTTGGTGTTTTTTTTTCCACAATATGGTGCCGTTTTTGCCTTTGGGATATTTTGCGTATAGGGTGTAATGTGTTAGGCGACAAAGCTTTCATGTATACTTATACCACATCTACTATAAACACTTTAAAAAAAAAAAAAAAACTTCAACTGTATGTAAAAATGTGTCCTATAGAAAATATTCAAATGCCTAATTGCAGCTAAAATCCACAACGATGTTGGACCATGGAATGATTTTGCACTATTGAATCTTCTCTCCACTGTTACACTGACGTAATTTTTCATCTAAATTGGAACGAATTAGTAATAATATAGGCCACGTCATCATCGCTGACGTTCTTAGGAAGCCACGTTTATAGAAATAATCACACTTTGTACTTAAAAGTAGGAATGAGAATCTGTAGGAGCAGAATCTTCTGACTTCATGGATATGTCCAAGAAGGTTTATGATCAAGCTAGGGTGTGTGATACTCTTATCTGTACTCCAGGGACATCCCTGGTAAAAGTTTCCTAATCAGTATGAGCTACACCTAACATGCACTGTATTTCTGGACCCGTAATTGCCACTGTGTGCTACCGTGCCGCCATCTTGAATATCTCTAGATTATTGCTTGTTTCTGATTGGCTGACTGGCAAATTATTAGAATATAATTGTGCATGAAAGGATTTAAACTTGGTTAGTAGATGGGATTCAAGATGTCTTGTAGTAGTGCATGGTACTGAATATTAATAAATAAACACCTTATATTGAAGAATACATTGTGTATGAGAGATGGCGCATAATAAAGAACTGCAAGCTGTTCAGCAGGAGCCATTTTCCTGCTCACCTGTGTTCTCTACCCATTTACAGTAGACACAGGTTTTGGCAGGGGTCCCCCCCCCACCCCAAAAAAAAAGTACAGTCCTAGTCTATAATAAACATGCCTTGTCTTCTCTAAGCCATAAGCACAGGCATGACGTGTTTATCTTGGCCAAGAAGCAATCCCCTCTGCGTCATAGGATGACATGATACTGGGCTATCCTTTCCTGTGTTCATTTATTGGGAATAAATATAGATCATGTGTGTGTGTGTGTGTGTGTGTGTGTGTTTAAGTGCTTGGGAATTCACTGTTTAGAACTACATACTTTATAAAAGATGTGGGATTTTTCTTAAGCTTTAAAGTCCGGATGAAAACAAAATTTAAGTATTATTTTGGCTTTTAGTATGACTATTTTCACCTTAAGGTTGTCTATACGTTAGTGTTGCTCCAAAACAACGACAAAATTCGCATTTAGAAGATATACGCATTCAAAATTTACAGTCTCTGTCTCTACCACCAATACGGATCGGAATTATAGAGAGCTAGGGAGGTGCTGGGCCTCATGTTCTGTGTGTGTGTGTGTGTGTGTGTGTGTGTGTGTGTGTGTGTGGTCCCCTCTCTGACTCACTCTATAGTAGCCATGTTTCACAGGCCTTTTAAGGATGTCCTGTTCTGGAAAGACAACACTGTAGACCAACCACAACCTGATTCAGCCTCGCTGCTGCTTTACGTCTGAATGATATAATCCCATCCACTTGGAGTTTGTTAATATTACCGCCTACTTGTTTAACATTCAATCATTTTTGGGAGCACCAAAACACATGGATGAAACTAGGAGGTTTTTCATCCGTGGGATGTGATTAACATTTGTCCAGAACTGAGAAACAAAATCATCCAAATTTTAACAATACTAGAAGTTATACTGGAAGGCGTAAAGGTCAAAATATATATTATGAGCAGACCTAAAAAGAAAAAAAATATTGACTCAGACTTTGGCGTGTTTGACTGCAGTACTGTGATGATATTAATGACATTATCAAATATCGTTGTATGTAAAAGGTTTATTTCAGGTACTGATCCCATACTGAGTACTAATACTGAGTTGCAGGACACAACAGCATCACATCTGCAATGTTTTGAGATTCAGCTCATGTATCAAACATGATCAGGTATCAGCTTATAGTCAGAACTCTGTCAGACACCTGTATTGTATGTATCGGTAAGAGTTAATAACTATCCAGTTTTACCACAACTCATTTTCTTTCAGCATCATAGTTCCATTTTATAGTGAAAAGATTTGATGATGCATCTATCATCTGAATTATCATCTTACTGTTAACACCATCATTACTGTTATTGTTACGAAACTTGATGTGAACCTGATGTAAAGATAATAAGCAACAAAGTCTCTGAAGTTTGCAAAAGAATGTGTCTAGGAGAAAATCCTAAAAATGGTAAAAGTGCTTTTTAAGAGCGCATTTTCCTCCAAAATATACAAATTACACGCAGTGCTATGTAAATACTAGCAATAACTATATAACTAACGAACCAAATGGAGATACAAATCGTATTTGCTAGTCACAACACTTAGCAAGTGTTTAATTCTTACACACACTGAAGAAAATCTGCTACGAGGTTTCAGAAAATCATCTGTAGAAATGTTTTTGTAGCATCCATCCATTATCCATACCGCTTATCCTACACAGAGTCACATGGAGCCTGGAGCCTATCCCAGGGAACTCGGGGCACGAGGCAAGGGACACCCTGGACGGGGTGCCAACCCATCTCAAGGCACAATAATACACATTCACACACCCATTCACACACTATGGACAATTTGGAAATGACAATCAGCCTACAACGCATGTCTTTGGACTGGTGGAGGAAACCGGAGTACCTGGAGGAAACCCCTGAGGGCAAGGGGAGAACATGCACACAGGGTGGAGGTGGGATGTGAGCCCCTAACCCCAGAGGCAAACATGCTAAACACTAAGCCACCGTGCCACCCAACCCAACGCAACCCAACCCAACCCAGTTTCTGTAGCAGGTGATATTAATTTGTTCATAGTTAAACTTTAAGACAAATGATGAAGTTTAATCTGTATGAGGCACAGCAGTGTTGTTTTATACACCTCAGTTTCACCGCTAGATTAAGAAACACTAAAAGGTATCCAGCCAGTGGCAGTGCTGTGGTTAGAAGCTGACACTTGATAAAGGACTAGCGGATGATTAAATCAATCTGTGCAGGTACAGGATCATTACAATTTAGGCATGTCTAATAAAGAGGAAAGTAAGAATACACATTCATTCATCTTTAGTAAGCGTTTTATCCTGGGGTCAGGGTCGCGGTGGATCCGGAGCCTATCCCTGGAAAAACTGGGGGGTCCGAGGGCACCATGCATACACACATTTACACACTCGTTCACATCTTTAGAGAGTAGCTAATCCGCAGGTTATTGTGAGAAGGGAAGAAACCAGAAAAACGAAAAGGAAACATACTGGCACTGGATGAACATGTATAACTCCACACAGACAGTAAACTGAGCTCAAGATTGAGACACAGCTATGAATACAGCTATGTGATAGAATTAAGATCCTCCATACACAAAGAATGGACGATAAAACCAAACACTTGTGCTCTTTTTGATATGGCATATGGAGAGCAGAAGTGTGTGTGTGTGTGTGTGTGTGTGGTACTGGACTGCACACACACTGGCATTATTGGAGGATGGACTGAATGTTTCGACTCGACTACAACACACACACACACACACACACACACACTTAGAGGGGGATGGGAGAAGAAGCTTGGCTTTTTAGGAACTGCGGGTCAAATTTGGAGAAATGTGGAGAAATGTTTGCGCGGATGAAGAAGCTACACATGAGTCCAATGTAACATGATCTTTTCATGGAATAGGATTTAGTTTGTGTTGAAACTTCTTTCTTTAAAAAAAAAAAAAAAAAAAAAAAAAAAAAAAAATCTTTTTTTTTTTTTTTTTTTTTTTTTTTTTTTTTTTTTTTGCAAAAATCTGGGGGGCTGAACCAGCAGCCTGGGGATCGAGTTACACTCTCCGAGCCCAGTTTATTCCCACCTCCATCTGAAAAGTGGGGGATGGTGATGAAGCCATTCTGTACTTTCTTTTCTTTCTTTTTTAAGCGTCTTGAGGATTATAGTTTTTTATTTTTATTTTATTATTATTTAAAGTCAAACAATCCGAGGTCCATACAATTCTTTATTTTGTTTTACGCACTGAAATGAAGGCCATGCGTAACTTTTACGTCGGAGTGGAAAGTTTTAACTAAGGAATAGAATAAAGAAGGAGAGAAGAAACTCCTGGAAGTCGTGCGGACACACACACACACACACACACACACACACACACACACACAAATCCGCTATTATGTGACCGATTCTTCAATTATGATTTCGGATTGGTTCTGGGAAACACTTTCTGTCGCAGGACGCGTGGACTGGCACGGATATAAATGAACCCAAAAGTCGAAATTGTTTTAGTATTGTTGTTGTCGCTGTGTAAAATGTCCTCCAGCTCCATTGTTGGTCGATTTGGGATGCTTTGGGTTTGGGTCGGCACTGTGATGGTGAGCCAGGCCGTGATGTTACACAAAAACGAGAGCATGTTCAACGACTTTTGCAAGAAAACGACGACGTGTGAAGTGTTGAAGTACAATACGTGTCTCGGTTCGCCTCTGCCGTACACGCACACGTCTCTGGTGCTGGCTGAAGACTCCGAGACACAAGAAGAAGCTTTTGAGAAGTTGGCCATGTGGTCTGGTAAGATGTTATTAAACACACACACAGGAAACAATTAAACTTTTTTTTTTTAAGTGAAAACAACGTATTACAGCTAGTTTATTATTATTATTAATAATAATAATAATAATAATAATAATAATAATAATAATAATACTAAGCCTACTACTACTAATAATGTGCTGCAGTGGTGAGGAAAAACTAAAAATAGATGTATGTAGACGCATTTTTTACTTTGAATGCAAAAACAAAACGCACAGGTATGTGTCAAAACATTAAAGTTATATATATTATAAATAAAGGATTCCTAGAAATTCCTAGAAGTTGTTGCTTTGCTTTTAAGAGTTTAGAAAGCGTGAACAAACTACACCATCAAACCCAGTGTTGGTGTTTACATCACATTTTGCCTTGTAGCCCTCTGTACTTCATGTTTTTATTTATCTGTTTGTTTGTTTGTTTATTTTGCAGTTCAGATTTTTTCAGTCTTTGTTGTTTAAAAAAAAAAAGATAATACATTTCAAAGACTTCTTAACTTATTTCATTCTCGACTTATCCTTCAATTTGAAGCTGTGAAACACAAAACAGCTATAATTACAGCTATTCATTTGCATTAAATAAATGAGTAATGAGTAAGATTTCCTGTTGCTGAATCTCTCTGTAATTAACATTAGCACCCTTTAATGATCCATTCCAGCTCCCCCCCCCCTCCTCATTCACACCTGAATCTCAAACTAGTCAGGGTTTGTTGTGTGCATGTTTGTGATTCTTCAGGCCCATTTTCCCCAAACTTGTGAGAAACACTTCAGCTCTATATCTACAGTATGTAGAAACAGCACAAAACTCTACAGAAAGTGTGAGTTCACGGATTGACTGCCGATGACGTGTAGAAATGTGGTGATTATTATAACCTCTGCATTTATTGTTTTGTACAGCTGATGAAAGAAAGGTCTCAACAAAGCGATTAAAAAAACAACAACCAAACAATCTCTTTCTCTTCCTTCTTCTCTCTATACTACAAATCATATTTATTTTTAATAAATATTATTTCAAAGAAATAAATGTGTATGGTCCAGGGTTCAATCTTGAGTTCAGATTACTGTCTGCATGGTGTTTTGCATGTTTTTTGCTCTGTCTGAGTGGGTTCCCTCTGAGTTCTCTGGTTTCCACCTCTCTCACCTCACAGAAGCATGCGGTTAGTTGTACTTGCTATGCCAGATTAGCCTGTAGGTAGGGTTGCACGTTTAATTGAATATTGATCTTGATTACAATTTTGACTGCCCACGATTACATGGAAATAATTGACTGTGATATTGATGTTTAAAATTCGTCCTCCGCTCATAGAAAACTCCACTGCAGATCAAATCAACCGCTCCCTAAATTTACAGCCAATCACCATAGAGTGGTGCAGGGATGACGTCATTTTGTAATGGCAAAACCCGGCGAGTTAGCATTTTAGCACTTCCGGTTCCATCGTCCCGAAGTCAATGGGTTGTTTTAATGGGATTTCGGTTAAAAGCCTGAAATAAGGTCTGGGGTGAACACAAGCCACAAATATTTTCACGTTTTATTCTACGACATAAAATACACCAGTAATACCCCACTCATAAAATACACCAGTGATACCCCACTCATAAAATACACCAGTGATACCCCACTCATAAAATACACCAGGGATACCCCACTCATAAAATACACCAGTAATACCCCACTCATAAAATACACCAGTAATACCCCACTCATAAAATACACCAGTGATACCCCACTCATAAAATACACCAGTAATACCCTACTCATAAAATACACCAATAGCGTGGTCAAATACAGGCGAAAGGTCAGGCAATCGGGAAACGGGCATAAACAAGGCTAAACAAGAATCCAACAACGAGGTCGAGAATAGGTTCAAAACTATGAACAAAGGCTTAGTACACGGAAAACTCACGCAATACTTCGCGCCGAACAAAGAGACACGAGGGGTTTAAATGACAAACATAATTAAAGGTGAACAAGAACAGCTGAGACTAATGATGACACATAAAGGAACGACCGATGACAATAAAGGGGCGGAGACAGGACAGAAATCATAATAAATGCACATGTAGAAAGTAAACAAAGTCAATGTCACTAAAAGAGCACGCTGCGAGCTCCAGTGCTTACGCGAGGGGTAACCGTGACACTAAAATGTTGCTACATGGGACTACAGATGTTGTCGGGGACATTAAACGTCATCATGCCGAACAGGATAAAACTTTGCAGATTAAACTGGTTCAGGTTTGCTGTGCACAATTCCCCCCAAAAAACTGTGGATGAAGATTCACCCACAGAGTAAATCCGTACTATGGAAAATGTTTTTAAATCAAGTTTGGAGAAGTTATCGGAAGCTCGGTGATGGTGACGTTGAAGTCGAGCGACGGTGGTGTAGTTCGTTTATAGCGTACGGTTAGCTGTTTATTTCTGAAGATTGTATTTAGGCTTCAAACATCAGAAAAGTTGTGTTCATTTGTGAAAATGATCTTGATGGACAAAACGTGTTCGTATTGTAAACTTTTGTTGATCACAGAGATTATTTTTTGCAGTAATCCAAAAGTCTATGTGAAAATCCTATTGGGTTTTTGTCGAGGGAACCGGTGCGATGCTAACCTCCGGGTTCCGGTACAAAATGACGTCATCCCTGCGTCAGCGCTCTATCGGGTGATTTGTCTGCGTCTCTCCTCCTGTAAACACTGTTATTGCCTTTTCTGCATTCGCCTGAATTGTTTTCATTTG